>SJYQ01000824.1:986669-1095977 GCA_006410935.1 Redunca redunca
CCCCTGCCCACCCCTCTCCTCCCCACCCTTCCCCACTCCTACCGCTTCTGGATTTCGGCCTCGCTGAAGGAGGAGAGGCGTGGGAGGCCATTCTTCTCGTGGTCGTGCACCACGTTTTCAGGGATCTCCTCGATGGAAGGGAAGGCTCCTGGGAAGCAAATGGGGGTGGGGTTGGGGGAGAAAGTGTGTTGGTCTGGTTGCCTCTTAAGTTGGCCACTGCTGCCCTTAAAGAGCGGAGAAGGCAATGGCACCCCACTCCAGTACTCTTGCCTGGAAACTCCCATGGACGGTGGAGTCTGGTAGGCTGCAGTCCATGGGGTTGCCAAGAGTTGGACACGACTGAGCGACTTCACTTTCACTTTTCACTTTCATGCACTGGAGAAGGAAATGGCAACCCACTCCAGTGTTCTTGCCTGGAGAATCCCAGGGAAGGGGGAGCCTAGTGGGCTGCCGTCTATGGGGTCGCACAGAGTCGGACACGACTGAAGCGACTTAGCAGCCCTTAAAGAGAGATGCCCATCTCAGAATGCAGGTCCACGCTCCCTACAAACCATCCCCCAGTATCCACGTTTAGGTCTCAACTCCAAATTTCAACTGCTCCTGTGGCAGGGTGAGACTGAAGAGAAGCTTTTGGTGATCCAGGAGCCAACGGGAGGAAACGGAGGAGTCAGGAAGAGGGAGTTAGGCCAACAGGTAGGAGCACCTGAATGAGGCTCAGTCTGCATGTAAGAAAGATCACTGCCTGTAAGCAGGACACCTGAAACCTGAAAGGCTTCCTCTCCTCTGAAACTGGGGGCAAACGTCAGAGAAGCAGGGCCAGGAAGCACCTGGCTGATCCGCTCCATCGCTCCCAGCACCAGAGCACCCAGGCCTGTGAGGCTTCTGGGTAACCTCACAGCATCCCAGGCTGGCAAGTGGCCAGCGTATTTGGTGCTAGATCAGCCGGGCTGATGCTCGGGGGGTGAGGTGATGCAGATGAAGCAGAGCTCAGAGGACAAGGAGCATCAGAGGAGGCAAGGCGGGACCAAGAGCCACACTGCTGGACCCAGGCTGCCGAATGGAACCTGGGGGGCTCTCCTCCTAGGAGCAATGGAAATAAAGTGTCAGTGTGCTGGGCTGCTAGTTAAGGCCTTGCCACCCTTCACATTCACCTGTGTGTTAACCCTTCCCTGTTAAGACTCGCGGTCTGGCAGGGAAGGGTCTCTGCTGGGCCTTCAAAGCAGGGACTGCAGTCTCTGCAGAATATTTAAGCCCTGACCCAGAACCCTCAGCTAAGCACTGAGAATGGATGGTTGCAGACGAGCAAGGTGTCCCATCTACTCCCAAGGGGCTGACAGGAGGGCCAGCTCTGCGGCTTTGCACCTGGACCTGCTCTGGTACTTGTCACCTTGTGGGTGCGTCCAGGGACAGCAGAAGGCAGCCTCAGGACTGTCGTCCTCCTACTGTGCCAAGTCGCTTCAGCCCTGTCTGACTCTTTGCCACCCCATGGACTGTAGCCTGCCAGGCTCCTCTGTCCGTGGGCTTCTCCAGGCAAGAACACTGCAGTGGGTTGCCACGCCCTTCTCCAGGGGATCTTCCCGACCCAGGGAAGGAATCCATGTCTCTTGTGTCTGCTGCACTGGCAGGCAGGTTCTTTACCACTGTGCCACCTGGGAAGCCCATATAAGCATTGGCAAACTGCTCCCATTTGAGTCCTGCTCTCATCAATGGATTCTTCTCCTTCAAAGACAAATGCTTCATACTGTGGCAGCAAACGTGTAAGACTTTGGTACATTTGTTGTTTTAAATTTCATCTGTAACCTCATTTTCCAATGTTAAAAGCCAACATACTGTCAGATTATTCCAGAAGCACGTTGATGACCACCAGAAGATAAAGCAAGTGTCTCCTTTCCTTCCCCAGTCAGCCAGTGAAAAGGTCAAGTGACACCAGCTCTAACCACCGCCTCTGAGAGCAGCAGTAGGCCCAGGGGGCAGGGTGACGCAGACTCCAGGCCCACATCCCACGGGGCTCCGAGGTCCGATTCTTGATTCAGGAGTCACACTGCTGTCCATTATTTTTCTTTTGAAGCTGAATTTAATAGAGCCCATAATTATCATGGGTGGTTCAGAGTAACTAGAGTTTAAACAAACAAACATAGCATCTGAAAACAGTGGTGAGGAATCGAAACATGCAGAGCATGAGGGTTAAATCACTTTATAGTGATTTAACTTGCTCCCGAGTAAACACTACATTTCCTGAAGCAAGTCAATTAAATCCTCTGAACATGGCTGCTCGTTATGAGACGGGGTTGACTGTGGGTGGGCAGACCCCCAGACCCACTGGCAGGGGTCCCCACCCCGGGCACTGGCTGTGGGTCCTTCTCCACACAGGAGAGCAGCTGTGAGGGCAGCTGCCAGGTGACTCAGTGAGTGTAGAGCCTTGACCTCCCAAGACAGAGTGAGAGTGTCACCAGAATCAGTGCAGCGACTCTGAAGGGAAGAAAAGGGATGAACCTGGGAGGCGGGGGCAGCAGGCAGAACTGGAGGGAGCCAGAAGGCCCTGATGGTGGATGCGGACTGCCTGGGCGAACGCTGCCGATATATAATGTGAGACAGGAATAGGAAAAACGCCAGGGAATTTCCGGGTGGTCTAGTGGTTGAGATTCCTCACTTCCACTGCAGGGGGCAGGGTTCGAGGCCCAGTTAGCGAACTAAGACCCCACATGCCATAAAAAGGAAAAACACCAGCGAGCTGTCTGTGAGTTGCCAGCCCTCCCAGGTCTCCCTGGCTGCCCTCCTCAGCCCCTCCGACCCCCTCCCCGCAGACCCCGAGGTCCAGGCGGGACGGGCCTCACCCAGCACTGCACACACCATTCAGCACAATGAGCACTTTCTTCCACTGGGTGTTGCCCACTTTGGGGGTCTGGCAGAAGAGAATCTTGTGCTTGTCACAGACGAAAATCCGGTCGAGGACAAACTTGGAGACAGCGGTGTGGGAGAGGTTCCTCAGAGCATCCTCCCTGCACACGTTCCTCATGAGCTCCAGGCGCTGTGTGTAGACTAGGGGCTCAACCAGCATCCTCCCTGTGGGCTGCAGGGAACAAGGCGGAACGGGCACCGGGGCATCCTGAGTGCCTATGGGAGGAGCCCTGCCCTGCCCTCATGCCAGGCGTTAACTTGCGGAGGCCGGGGCCGCCCAGCAGAAACAGCTGGACAGCAGGCATGAGTTTCAGGGGCCCGGGGCTCAGGCTGTGGATGCGCCAGACCACCAAGCAGCCAGAGGCCACTGACCCCATCTCTCCTCAACCTCAGCCTGGACAACCCAAGGGGCTGGGTGGGCTGTCTGGCTGCCTGGCACTGTGCGGACCGCACGAGGGCCCCTGATGCCCTGGCAAAGGCAGGGTCCTCGTCATTCAGGAATTTTAGGGAGGCCAGCTCTGCTCCCTTGCTCCCCACCTCCATGTAACCTGAGTGTAAGCATGCAAGCTGCATCTAAGGACCCGCTGTCTACACAGATGCTGGCTGTTTAAGATAATCTGGTATACTGATGTATCTGGTTTATTAATTTAAGAAAATGCCTTAGGCCACTCAGTATGGGTTTTTCAAAGGCAGGAGCCATCATTCCACCTCCTCAGTGCTGAGCACACAATTTTGCTTCTCTGGAATGTAGCCTGAGACACGTGGAAGGCAATGCCTGGCAGTCGCATCAGGGAACCAGAAGTTTAGCCGCCGTGAGCAGGTAATGGAGCTCACCGGCCCTGGTTCTGTTCTAAGGAGTCCGATGATGGGAGACCCCCCCTTGGGGCTGCAGGGCTGAGCAGGTGAGAGGGAGACGCTCTGGGAAGAACGGACAGGGGGGTCAGCACCAGGGCCTGGCCATGCTCACCTTCAGCTCCTCAGGGAAGTGTGTCTCTCCTGGAGACCTCTCCGCGTCGGGCACAGCAGTCAGGAACAGAAACTCCTGCTTGGCACTATAGGCTAGGAGACGGAGAGGTTAAAACGTCTTCCCATGCAGGGGCAGACACACAGAGCAATGCAACAGCCCAGAGACCCCAGAAACAGACCCAAACAAACACTTCCAAGCGATGGCTGACAAGGCGACAAGGAGCATCTTCTTAACAATGGACCCAAGGACCTGGACACCCCCAGGCACAAAAGGAGCATCTCCCTAAACCTCAGTCTTTATTCAAGAACAAACTTAAAATGGATCAGTATTTAAATGTGAAACACAAAACTAGAAAAGTTCTTTAAAAAGCATAATGTAAATCTTTGGAAAAATTGATAAACTGTATCTCATCAAAACTTAAAACTTCTGCTCTGCAAAAGACCCTGTGAAGAGGATGGAAAGACAAGCTACAGACTGAGAGAAAGTAACTGCAAACCACACATCTGACCGAGGACTGGGATCTAGAATAGAGAAGTCTCGAATCACAGCAAAAAATGCAAACCATCCAGTCAGAAAAGGGGCAAAACAGGAACAGACATTTCACTAAAGAGGCTCTGCAATGGTAGATGAACACAGGAGAGGATGTTCAACGTCATTAGCCATCAGGCAAATGCAAATCCAAACCACAGTGAGATACCGTGACACCTACCAAAATGCCTAAGACGAAAAAGTAAAAACCCCAAATGCTAGTGAGGATGCAGAAAAACGCAAAAAGGTGCAGCAACTCTTAAAAACTAAGTCTTCAACTACTGTATGACCCACTCCTAGGCATTTATCCCAGAGAAATAAAAACTTATGTCACAAAAAAAACCTATACATGGGACTTCCCTGGTGGTCCAGTGGATAAGAACCGCCTGCCAATGCAGGGTACACGGGTCGGGGGAGATCCCACATCAGATGGAGCAAATAAGCCCATGCCCTACAACTAGTGAGGGCATGCTCTAGAACCTGTGAGCCGTAACTACTGAAGCCTGGGTGCCTAGAGCCCATGCTCAGCAATGAGAGAAGCCGCTGCAATGAGCAGCCCGCTCACTGCAACAGAGCAGCCCCTGATCACGGCAACCAGAGAAAACCTACACGCAGCAACCGAAATCAAGCACGACCAAAACAAAATACTTACATGCACACGTTCACAGCAGTTTCATTTATAACAGCCCCTAACAGGAAGAACTCAGTTCTCCTTTAACACCTGAGTGGTTAATCAAAGACTGGCTGGTCTTTGATTAACTGGTCGGTTCCATGGTTTGGTTCCATCCAAACCATGGAACACTGCTTAGCACTAAAAAGGGATGAACTACTGATACACACAATAAGCTAGATGAATTTCCAGGTAACCATGGTGAATTAAGTCCATCGCAAAAGGTCGCATATACAACATTCTTGAGAGGACAAAATTATGGACAGGAGAAGAGATTAGTGGTTACCAAGGCCGGGGTCGGGGGGAGAGGGGCNTTGGGGAGAGAGGAGTGGCTATGAAAGGACAACTCAAGGAATCTTTGTGGCAATGACGACGCTCTGCATCCTTGTCAACACCCCACCTGTGACTCTGCCCTATGGTTTTGCAACGCATCACCCCCAAGCAAAAGAAAAAAGGGTATAAAGGATCCTCTGTCTTACGTACTTACAACTGTGAGTGACTCTAATGATCTCAAAATTAAAGGTTTAATTAGACAAAATTCAAGTCAGCAGTCACGTTAGTGCTTAAACATTATTTTTGAAGTTTATGGGAATTGATGATTTCCCTGGTGGTGCAGTGGTAAAGAACCTGCCTGCCAATGCAGGAGAAATGGGTCCAGTCCCTGAATCGGGAAGATCCCCTGGAGAAGGAAATGGCAACCCACTCCAGTATTCCTGCCTGGAAAATCCAACAGAGAAGCCTGGTGGTCCACAGGTTGCAAAGAGTCGGACACAACTGAGCGACTATATGACACGGGAATTGATACTCAACTAGAGGAAGTCTTACAAAATGCTAGAGCACAGTAATCATTTGCAACAAACTGATTTCGGGGAAACTTTTGGGTAGAATTTGAAGAAAATTTTCAAATCTCTACAATCAAAGAAACATTTGCTTTCAAAATTTTGCAAAGCCTAAATACAGAATTAAAATGAAAAAAGCAGTTATGAAAAAAAGCATAGAAATCAGCCTAATAAAGTATAAGCAAAGAAACATTGCACTTTTGTTATAAACATCAAAAACCTACTCCTCTTGGGTCATTACCACCAACACTCTGCAGGCTTCACTGCAGCCCCTACTTCAGTCTGGCTGTTTAACTGCACCCCCAACTCTCCGCCTCACCCCCCACTCCCCACGTCCCACTCCCCAGCCAGCCCCGCTGAGGACAGGCACAGCCTGATGTCCTCCCTGCCCAGTGGGGAGAAACCCATCCTCCTGGAACCCACCAATGGTAATAACCCATCTCCCACCTCTCACGCCTCCGAGTTCTCTGACTCCAGTAGAAATCTTGGCCACACCCCTCCGTGAATCCTGAGGAAACTGTTTCTTCTCCTGCATTTGAGTTGAAATGCAGCCCAAACCAGAGGAGCCACTCTGTGCCTGCTGTGAGGCCAGGGACGGTATGAAGACAGAGGCAGTGCCCTGGGCCACCAGGCTCTGAAAGGCACCCAGAGGGCCAGGAGGCCAGCGTCCGCCCTCCCCGTCCTACTCAGCCTCATCCCCAAGCACCCACGTGCTCAGGGGGACGTCACCTCCCACTCAGGCCCGGTCACCTCACTGTGCCCAAGTCTGTGCCCAAGTCTGTGAGCCGCACAGCAATGCTCAGCTCTGCCACAGGCCACGTGGGTTCCTAAAAACCTAAGCCTCCTCGGTGACATTCTGGATGTAAGATGTAGTCTGAATTCTAAACAACTGACTTACTAGTGAATTTCTGAAAAGTGTCTATTTCATACGCTCAAGAGCATCGAGAATGACCTTGGCAGCTACAGGACAGCTCACCTGCCAGCCACACATACCAGCCAGCCATCCACCAGTTCTTAACAGCTTTACTGTGAACTCCTGGTATTTGCTCCCCAACCTTCCTCGAGCCCAATTCAACTAGATTCTAATAAAACCAACAGTACCACTTAATGTCTGGTTTTGCTTTTCAGTTGCTCTGCCCACAACGTTTATTTTCACTGGATGCCCGCTGTCACCACTGTGGCTAAAGATCACACCCCTCCCAACCCTCAGGGGCAAGGCACCAGCACCAGGCCCAAGGGTGATCAACAGGTATGACCAGGCGTCAGAACATAAGAGCTCACTCTCCTTAGAGGCATCATCATCTCTGCTTTACAGCACGTCCCGACATTGCCAGGTGAGTGCTGCCCTTTTTCTAGATGTAACCGCATCCCCTCATCCCCTGACCTCTCTGTGTGTCCAGCTGCCCAGGGTACCCACTGCATCACAGGTCGGATAGAGGGCATGCAGACATCACATCATGGGTTCTGCCCTTAAGCGGCTGGCAGCTGAGCTGAGGCAGGAGATTGGAAGAAGCGGTCAAACAGAAGCGAGAAAATCAGCTTTTATGCCTACGCGCCAGATTCACAAGGATGTCACTTCTGAGTTCAAGTGTCCACATACCACGCCGTCAATTTTCCACCACTGAATGGGATTTATTTCCCTAGGACAAAGGCTAGTTCAAAACAGCACTGAAGTCTGTTAACCACACTGAGTCACTGCCACAAATGTCACTGTGGCTTCACTGCTGAGCCAAAGAGAGATGCACGCGTGCGCGCGTGTGCACTCACACACACACACACACGGCTTTAAACCACAACATGCTCTTCCTATCACACACACACACACACACACACACACACACACACACGGCTTTACACCACAACACGCTCTTCCTATCCACCGGGTGGGAGGGAAGTCATTAAGAATAGGGAGGTGCAGGACTTCCCTGGTGGCGCAGTGGATAAAAATCTGCCTGCCAGTGCAGGAGACACGGGTTTGACCCCCTGCCCTGCCCCCGTCCAGGAAGAGCCCATGTGCCATGGAGCAACTAAGCCCTTGTGTGACAACTTGTGAAGCCCGCGTGCCCTAGAGCAACAGGGAAACCACCCCAGAGAACAGCAGCCCCTGCTGGCAACTAGAGAAAACCTGCAAAGCAAGGGAGACCCAGCACAAAACAAATGATTAAAAATAGAACAGGGAAGCCAGGAGCAAGCCCCTTCATCCGCTGACTGGGAGCTGGGACAAAGCTCACCTCCTCGGGGTCAGAGCTGGAAGGAGCCGCCTGGGGGCTCCGAGCACACCGGCTCCCTGAACGCTGGGGCCAGGGTCGGCACCCGCTTTGCACAGGCGGGCTTCACTGCGCAGGACACCCCTACAAGTCAGTGACTCCCTGGTGATGCCAGCTCACAGTGCGCTCCTGGGTCAAGAGCAAAAACACTGAACGCGAGTGAAATAAACTCCAACCCAGGACAGAAACCGCCAGCTGAGAACAGCGCCGGGGGCTAATTTCGGCGCCTCCTTCTCTTGCCTGCCCATCTGCCTTCCCACCTTGCGCCTCTGCAGGGAGGATGGAGGCGGGGTGGGTGTCGGGCAGCCTCTGCACAGTCGGGGCAGCCCGGGGGGCTCTCCAGGGCGAGCAGGGCCCGGAGCCCGCTGGCCACACTGCCAGCACAGGCTGTGCGGTGCACGGGTGGGAATCAGGGAAACAGCCATGGGATCCTTTTACACTTCCCTTCCCTAAGGGCCACACCTGCACACGGACATGTCAGACCCTGCGTGGAATAAGCATACCCTGCAATTCCTCCCTGCCAGGCTGCTGTCCCCAGGCCAGTCTACAGCTGCTCATGGGCCCTCCCTGGGGGCTGGCCTCCCACCATCCCTGAAGGAGTCGTCACCTTGGGGTTCAAATGCCCATCTGTGCAGCTCCTCAGTCACGCCCAGCACCTCCTCACAGGTCACTTTCAGGGCCTCACTGTGCTGGGGTTGGGCTTGGAGCTGTCAGAGCAGGGAGGACGCTCACTTCGCAGAGAAAAACAGTAAGGCCCAAGCAGTGGACAAGGGCGTGAACCAGAAACAGCTCTTCAAAGACTGGGTTGGGTCCTCTTAACATGTCCTCATCTGACATCGAGTCAACGGGAGTTAAAAACCCCAGCACACATCTATTTACACCAACTTCCTTCCAGAGCCCTGAAGGTGACCTTCAAACACGCTGCCCCCCAGCAGGCAGCATCTCACCAGGACACCAAGCAGGGCTGGTCCCCAAACCCGGAGTCTGAGAGGATACCGAAGAAGCCCCTAAGGAAAGTGTATCCCCCCGCCCCTAGGGGAGGTGACGGGCGAGGACCCCTTCGTCCCTGTCCACCTCCCCTCTCGAGCCTCGGCACATCGCTTGGACACAACAACCTCCTTCTGGCGTGAGAGTCCTTTTGATTCTATGTCACTGCTTATCCGGGCAGGTACCCAGGAGCAGTATCACCGCAAGGTCTGAGCTCACCAGATCCATTCCACGAGGCGGCGTACCTACCATCAGGGTCTTTGAAGGTCAGCGTGATGAACTTGCTGGCCACCATGAACATGAAAATCACCCAAAAGCACGCGGCCAGCAGAAGCCACTGGTGGTGCATGTTGTCAAACATCAGCCATTCAGCGATTCTTCCTGGAAAACACAAGCCCAATGGCCCTGCTGCTCACACACAAATCAATTACACCAAAGACAATAAAAAGTCAGGCAATTTCAGTTAACAGCCTCGATACAAATGTTTTAAAATTTTTTTCTACTGATACCATGGGTATTTGAACTTGGTAACATTATATTTTTAATTAATAACAATTTATAAAGTTGATGGGTTTCCCAGGTGGTACTAGCAGTAAAAGATCCGCCTGCCAATGCAGGGGACACAAGAGATAGACGTTTGATCCCTGGGTCAGGAAGATCCCCCCAAGAAGGACATGGCAACCCACTTCAGTATTCCTGCCTGGGAAATCCCATGGACAGAGGAGCCTGGCAGGCTACAGTCCATGACTGCAGAGTCTGATATGATTGTGCATGCGTGCAATATAAAGTTCATAATAAATCAAATTTTAATGGAAAGGAGCCATTTCTATTTGGTTTTAGAACACATGATAAGCCTTTACTTCTGCAGTTGAGCCTGCTGATTCTTTCTGGCCCAGGCACCTGCCAATGCCTGGAAGCCAGGGCATGACGGGGCTCACTTTGGCCTGGACTTTTCTGTGGCTAATTCTCAGAAGGCAGACACCATCCTGAGGAAGTTCCAAGCAGGTTGTGTTTATTTTTTTTAATTTAAATTTATTTATTTTAACTGGAGGCTAATTACTTTACAATATTGTATTGGTTTTGCCATACATCAACATGAATCCGCCACGGGTATACACATGTTCCCCATCCAGAACCCCCCTCCCTCCTCCCTCCCCGTACCATCCCTCTGGGTCATCCCAGTGCACCAGCCCCAAACACCCTGTTAACAAGCTTCAGCTACACCTACAGAAATGAAGTGTGGTGCAAGCATGCTCGGTCATGTCCGACTCTTTTGCAACCCCACCAGGCTCCTCTGTCCATGGGATTTCCCAGGCAAGAAAACCGGAATGGGTTGCCAACCCCTTCTCCAGGGGATCTTCTCAACCCAGGGTTAAACTTGCATCTCCTGCCCTGGCACGTGGATTCTTTATCACTAGTGCCACCTGGGAAGCCCTGTAGAGATGTAGAGAATCTCTAGAACCCTAGAAATGAACTCTGGAGCATCCAGCTCCATGCACTTGCCTGCCAGGGCCTGGGAGGAGCCTTGGGGGTGGGCGTTTCTCATGTTATTGCCACCTGGGAGTGATGTGGGGCACTTGGGTCCTCGGTGGGTCACATGAACCACATGCTGCTGCAGGGGACACAGAAGAAACTGGAAGTTGCACTCAATTCTTGGCAAGAGAGACAAAAGAGTCTCTTTATTCACATGTCACCTTTAACACAGGACTGCTTGAAGCCAGACCCAGCCACACAGAGAGACTACACTAGGCTAGGTTAGTTTCTGCCAGCTGACAGGCCCGTTCATCACTCCCGGGCATCAGGGAGATGTTCTCCTCCACATAGACCGTCTGCCAATGGCAGACGACTTCAGAAAGCCTGTGTGCGCTGGTGGACCGAGCACACCATGGCCCGGGTGTCAGCTCTTCACCTGTCTCCACGACAGATCCCTGCCTCCTGGACCTCACTGCGACTCTGAATTCCCACCCCCAAGGGCCTCTCCAGCTTATGAGGGGGGATCCCCCCCGCCACCTGGCCTGCATCTGTACCTTCACCCTCAAGTCCCCACAAAGCAGGTGCATTGTTTTCCCGGAGTCCCCTGGTAGAAACAGAGGGGGAGAAATGGAAACAGTGACAGACTTTATTTTCTTGGGCTCCAAAATGAGCACAGGTGGTGACTGCAGCCTTGAAATTTAAGAACGCTTGCTCCTTGGGAAAAAACTTATGACAAACTTAGACAGCATATAAAAACCAGAAATGTCACTTTGCCTACAGAAGTCCGAATAGTCAAAGATATGGTTTTTCTAGTAGTCATGTATGGATGTGAGAGTTGGACCATAAAGAAGGCTGAGTGACGAAGAATTGATGTTTTTAAACTGTGGTGCTGGAGAAGACTCTTGAGAGTCCCTTGGACAGCAAGGAGATCAAACTAGTCAATCCTAAAGGAAATCAACCTGAATATTCATTGGAAGGACTGATGCTAAAGCTGAAGCTCCAATACTTTGGCCACCTGATGTGGAAGAGCTGACTCATTAGAAAAGATCCTGATGCTGGGAAAGACTGAGGGCAGGAGGATAAGGGGGCAAAAGAGAATGAGATGGTTGGAAAGTATCACCGAATCAATGGACATGAGTTTGAGCAAATCCCCAGAGACAGTGAAGGACAGGGAAGCCTGGCTGCTGCAGTCCATGGGGTCACAAAGAGTCAGACACAACTGAACGACTAACAACAACCTAGAGAGCTGCCAGATTAAACAGATAAACACACAGGATGCTTCATGAAGTTTCAATCAGATTAAACACTAATTTTCTAGTTAAACTCCTCTGTCCATGACATTCTCCAGGAAAGGATACTGGAGTGGGTAGCCCTTCCCTTCTCCAGGGGATCTTCTCAACCCAGGAATCAAACCCAGGTCTCCTGCATTGCAGGTAGATTCTTTACTATCTGAGCCACCAGGGAAGCCCCAAATTTTCAGTACTTTAGTATAAATATGCCCCTGATATTGCACGGGACACACTTAATACTTTAAAAAGTTACTTGCTGTTTCTCTGAATTTCCAGTTTACCAGGGTGTCCTGTCTTTTCTCTGGCACCACCCAACAAGAGGAACACACTCCCTCTCTGACCTCCTCAAGCAGCTGGTCTGTCTCCACAGGGTCCTCCCGTCCCCTCCTGCCACTCCTCCTCTGGGACCTCCCAGCACAGAGCCCTGGAAGGTCCCACCACTTGACAGCTCTGGGACTCACCCTCCCTAAGCTGTGGCTTCCCGTCTCTGAGACAAGGCCCTCCTCCTTCCAGGATGGTCACGAGGATTAGATAAGAAACCGCACCAAAAGGACCAGCTGCCCAGGAGCAGACCCTCTAAAAACAGAAACTGGCCAGTCCCTCGGCATCCTTTGTGACCTTCCTATTTAATTTCCACATATCCAGAAAGGTGGCTCAGTGGTGAAGAACTGTGTGCCAAAGCAGGAGACTCGGGTTCAATCCCTGGGCCGAGAAGACCCCTGGAGGAAGAATTGGCAACCCACTCCAGTATTCCTGCCTGGAGAATCCCAGGCGCAGAGGAGCCTGGCGGGCTATAGTCCACAGGCTCACAAAGGGTCGGTCACGATGAGGGACTGAACGACAAAAGCAGATGCAGACTTGGAGAGCAGACTATGGGGCAGGGGCAGGGGCAAGAGAGGGTGGGATGAAGGGAGTGAGCAGCGTGGACACACACACTACCACACGTGAAAAAGACAGCCAGTGGGGATTCGCTGTATGACTCAGGGAGCTCAAACTGGGGCTCCATGACAGCCTAGAGGGGTGGCGAGCGGTGGCAGATGGGAGGGGACATATGTCCCCCTATGGCTAATTCACATTAATGTATGGCAGAAACTAACAGATTACTGTAAACCACTTACCCTTCAGTTAAAAATAAGTAAGGGAAAAAAAAACTACAGCAATGTCCTGGGCCCCAAGAACACCTGAGCCAAGACCGCGCAGACCTGTGGCGAAGGATGCAGGCTAACTGGCGAGGACGAAGCTGGGTGAATCATTATGTGGGATTTGCAAGCGTCTGATGAAGCTCAGTCCAGGATTAAAGAGGTTTGCTGTTGTTCAGTTGGTAAGTCATGCCCGACTCTTTGTGACCACATGGACTGCAGTACCCCGGGCCTCCTTGACCTTCACTGTCTCCCAGAGTTTGCTCAAACCCATGTCCATTGAGTTGGTGATGCCATCCAACCACCTCACCCTCTGTCACCCCCTTCTCCTCTTTCCCTCGATCTTTCCCAGCATCACGGTCTTTTCCAACGAGTCAGCTCTTCACATCAGTATTAGTCCTTCTAATGAGTATTCCAGGGTTGATTTCCTTTAGGACTGAGTGGTTTAGTGAAAACAAAGACCTCCTTGACATATATACACTACCATGTATAAAACAGATAGCAGCTGCAGCTGTATACATAGGGGGCTCAGCTCAGTGCTCTCTGATGGTCTAGAAGGGAGGGAGGTCCAAGAGCGAGGGGATATATTTGTACATATGGCTAACTCATGTTGCTTTGCAGCAGAAACCAACACAACACTGTAACACAATTATTCTCCAATTAAAAATAAATAAAAGTGATAAATACAAAAAAAAGACCTCCATCACTCTTTCCATTTACTCCTGTTTTAGCCTTCCCAGCTATAGGTAACTAGCCCCTGTAGAATTCTGGGCTGACCTTGGAAAAATCAGCATAATTTGCCCCATTTTTTTTTAAACAAAAAGAAAGTCATTCCAAATTCCCATAGCCCCAGCTCCTCTTGGCCTGCCTACCACCTGTAGTGTTTCCTTGAACGCACAAACTCCCCATGGGTCTGCTTCCTGTCCAAGAGCGACAGGCTCAAGGCTCACCATTTCTGTCTACAGAGAGGCTGGGGCCTGCCCCCACAGACAGTCCTCTCCTTGCCCCCAGAGTCAGGAGACAAATGGCCTTTCAAAAGCTGGACACTTTCTGTATTTAACTCTCCTTTGTTCAAGGAGCCAAGACAGCTCCCAAGGTATCTCTTGCAGATAACAGAGGTGAGTTTGAGCGTGCACCCCAGTGGAGGAAGGGGCAGCCCAGCTGTCTGTAGAGCCTCCCTACTTCAGACCATTATGTGAGATTTGCAAGCGTCAAGGTGTCAGACCAGGAGGCCAGCTCTTTGAAAACCCATAGGGCAGAGGTGGAGGATAAAGAATGATGGACAGATGGGGAAAGCAGGGCCGAGGATGCAGGAAGGTCACTAAACATGCAAGAAATACTAACCTGTCTCTCTCTCTCAGTGAAGAGGAAGACAGCACACACACGACGCATCTGTAGTAATAACAACGCCTCTGGCGCTATTACCAACTCTGGCACAAATCCTCCCTGCCCTGCACTTTCAAAAAGATGCTGTCTGAAAGCTTCCATTTTTGCAGCTGCCGGTGGCTCCCCACACACCCCGTCTGAGCTGTCATCCAAAAGCAGTCTTTCTGAATTTGTGCAAAAGAGTTTGACTCCCCCTTCCCCTACCATCTAATTCAACTTGTTTTTTTCCTAGGTCTACTTTTACTATATACACAATCACTCAACCTGTGGTAAATAAGCCTATTTAGCTTTCTAAAACAGTTAAAATTTTTTCAAAACCTATTGCTCTAGACAGGGCTGAGTGTGCACACAGCAACAGATAAACCTCAAAACCACGGTGCAAAAGGAATACAGCAAGAATAGAATGAGATATATGACACAGTGCCATTTACGTAAATTAAAGACACAGGCGCTAAAACCAAAAATACATGTTCTGCGAAAACACAGAGAAAGAAAGAAAAGGATGACCTTTCCAGTGATTTCTTATGTGGGTGTGGTAGAGTAAATGAGCTTGAGGAAAGAAAATTAGAAAGGAATCTCCAAGTGAGCAAAATGAGAGAGGGGCCCTGGACACATCAGAGATAGTATCCCAGGAGTTAGCACCCATTCAGCTCCTTGAATGGGAAGGAGACAGAGGGATGGACAAACAGACAGAGGAAGGAGATGAGGTTTAAAGAGACCACAAAACAGCTTTCCCCCAGATGTCATTCATTCAGTTACATTTACCAAGGGCTTACTCTGAGCCAGGAGCCATTCCAGGCTCTGGGAATCCAGCAACCAACCTACCCTGCTCTCCTGGTGCTTTGTTCTAATAGAGGTAGACGGGACATAAACAGAGCCATTAACGTCCAAGATCACACAGGCGCTAAGTGACATGGTTAATAACACAGGAGGGTGAGGGATGAAGGAGGACCTGGGAGGAGACTATGTTGAGAAGATGCTCAGCAAAGGGAGGAGACCCATCACAGAGCACCTGGCAAGGAGCTCAGTCTGGGTCCAGAATCACCAGAGCGGCAAGGAGTGGGCAAGAGGGCGGGGGAGTAGCCCAGATGAAGAGTCCTGTCCAAGGCCCTTTACTGAGATGGAAACTGACTCCTGGACCCTTGCTCCCATCACACGTGTACCCTGAGGAAAGGATTCCCTGTCCGGGGTTCAGTTTTTAAAACACTCATTCAAAACCTATCCAGACACTAAAGGAAATGTCACAAAAAGAATCTGGTCATGCACAATTTCCTGTCTCAGAATGACTGTTCATCCTTAGTGACTTGGAGGGAAACATACTCTTCTCTCTGGCAGATGGAGAACCAATAAGAGGTGAGGACAGATTCTCATTAATGATGACAACGAACAGCAAACATGTCTGCAGAGGGCGCCGCAGGCCATGCACTGCTCTCTACAGATACTAAACTCATCTAATGCCCAGCCTGAGTTGTGTATGTGCATATGCGCATGTGTGCAGGCAGACTTTTCACTACCGCACAACCTGGGAAGCCCCTGCCTAAGAGGGCACTCCTATTATCATTACGGTTAAGAACACATTTCTAAGAATACAGGCACAAACTCCTGTTTACGAGTTTAAGCTTCTGTAAATCTCCATATGAGCAAGAAAGGGAAATACTATTACATGTCACAGATTTCAGATAACTGGTGAGGTGTCCATACCTTCTGAGCCTGATTCACATTTCCTTGCAGTATCTGCTTTGCCTGAAGTTTTCGGCTCCTCCTGTAACTGTATGGGACAATTAAAAAAAAATAAATAAGCACCATTAAAAGTTACAAGACCAACTTACCGAACACAACTTGATTCATACTTGGGAAACAGTTAACCAGTATTAACAGCTAACCACTTTGGTTATTCGAGTATATTTCGCATACCAGGTCTCTTACAGAGAGGGGTTATCTTTGGGGATGGCTTGGTAAATGAATAAATTATTCTAAACATACCAAAAGAGCTAGCTGTTTTAAAGATTCTTCTGTGCAATTTAGTATGAAAATGAAATCATTTTTGGAGCAAAAATAATAAAACCCTATTATACCACTTTTATATGGTTGATATTGGGTAAAGGATTTCTGTATAAAATGATCAAATCTTTCAATGCAAGATTTTCTCTGGGTTTTATATTTCTTCACGCTTTAATGACCTGGCAAATTCTAGGCAAATGTCATAGCATGAATGAATAATTGGGAACAAGCCAAACTCATGGAGTTAGAGAGAGATTACAGATTTAATAGAGTGAGCTGGCAAAATAAACATCCAACTCACTGAAAACACAATGTAGCCCAGCAGTCTGGGATGGTCAGAGAAGTCTAGCTATGCTTTCTTTTATGTTTATGAATTCACTGTTAAAATGAAAAGCAATTTCATATTACAAAGATGGAAGGATTAAGCTTTATGTACTCACATGCAGATTCTTCTAGACCTGTATCAAGACAAACTGCTCTCTTGGCTTCTGTAATCCTTCAGTCCCTTTCCTCTCATCCACCTTTCTCCCTTGTTCCTATTCTATCATATAACCTCAAACATTTGAAAAATGATCTAAATATAACTGAGAATTGCCCAGGATAGTAACTAATTGCTCCCTTTCTTTGTTCAGTTCTGCAAGAAGTCCAGTTTCCATTCCAGGGAAGAAGAGAATTTCTCTCTCAGGTGTTTCTTGGAGATTTTTATTCTTGAGGGTCAAGAGCAAAGATGGAAAGATTTTTTGTTTTCCATGCTGAAATTCCTATTTCAACCAAGATGAACTATGCCCTAATTATAATCGGGGGGCGGGGAAGAGAGAAGACCATTTCAGTCTTCGTGTCTCTTCTTAACCCAGCCAATGAAAAGAGTGAATAAGCCTGGAGCAGAGCTGCCTGGTTTTAAGAATATCTGAGACATTCTTCACTCTGACAGTGAAAACTGACCACTGACCAACTCTTCAGGGCCCAAAGTCCCTGACTTCGGGTGTTTCAGACAAAAAACCCCTTTGTGACGATTCTCGGGCTCAGCTAACCAGAACCTGGCTGTACCGTTTTCCATTCAGTGGCTGGCCCTTTCTCCTGCCTTTCGCAGACTTGGAAAGTAACAAGGCAGCTTTTGGAAGATGTGGTTCATCTTCCGGTCCAGACGTGCAGAAATATATGCCTCCACCTCCAACTTCTGACAGGCCCCTCTTATGTCCAAATTTGAGCTGAGGGCACCCTGGAGCCTACCTGGCAGGACACACGTATTTCCAACCATCCTTTTCCCTCCTACCTACCAGTGCGAGCGTGCTCAGTCACATCCGACTCTGCGACCCCATGGATTGAAGCCTGCCAGGCTCCTCTGGCCATGGGATTCTCCAAGCAAGAATTCCCTCCTCCAGGTCCACCCACCGGAGACGTCCTTAATTGTGCACTTAGAAAACTGCACATAGTCCTTCTTTCCTGGCCTCTCTCATCTCTGCATGCCCCCTGTGCCCGAGTGGAACATTTTCTTCCTCTTTCCGCTCCTAATGACAAATGCAAATTCTCAGGCAAGGATGAAAGAAGTAAACTGTGAATCACCAAGTACCGGTGATGCCGCGACTACAGCATCCCCAGCAAAGACGCTGCCTTATTGCATAATTAACGTGTTGAAGGCTCTCCCCTTTCATTCCACGAACGAGGGAGGCCTCAAGTCGCCGAAACACACTGGGATGTCGCTGGCAAGGAGAAGCCGGTTCCCTCCGTTTTTCCGTCCACCCGGGGCGGGGCAGGGGTCGAGGAATGTGACGCCCACCCCCCGCTCTCGCGCGTCCCCGAGCTCACCCTCAGTGGAGCCGGAGCTGTCGGGGTCCTCGGGCCCTTCGGCGGTCTCGGGGGCTTAGCTCGGCTTGGGCCTCGCGGGCCTGGGGGCGAGGCGCGAGGGGCCCAGGCGTCCCGGGAGCGCGGGAACCCGGCCCGGAGGCCTGGGCGCCGCCACCAGCCCTCCCGGCCGGGAATGCGGCGGCGGCGGCGCCGGAAGGAGGAAGGCTTATTCGCGAAGCTCTGTCTGGAAGCGAGGCCGCCGCCGCCCCCGCGCCGGTCAGCGCCGTGCGCGCTCCTGCCCGGCTCTGCGCGCCCCCGCCGCCGTCCCCGCCGTGCGCGCGCCGCCGCGTCGACCAAGGGGAGGCGCAGGGAGGCGGGGCCAGAGACCCCAGGACCCGGCTCCACGCCTGGCCCTTGCGGCCGAGTTCCAGTCCCACGCCAACCCCCTCCCCAAAAGTCCACGAGAGTGTATCCCAGGAAATGACAGAGGGACGTATGGCCAAACCTTATTCCACCAGGTCACCATCCATAAAATAGGTTTGGGTGTTTGAGAACGAAAAAAAAAAAAACTTGGAAAAATGAAAAAGAAAAAAATCTAAAAGTGGAAAAAGGCAAAAGTGCTTGAGTTTGGGGTGCCTCCCAGCATTCCTAATCAGCCTGCATGGTTAAAAAAGAAAGAAAAAGGGAAAAACAGAGCCATCAACAGGGCCTTTTCAACAGCTGCCCCCTCCTTGACTAACAGTCTGGAGGATGTCACCCCCTTGTCAAGGCATGAAAAAAAAAGTGAAAGTGTTAGTTGCTCAGTCGTGGCCCACTATTTGCTACCCCATGGACTGTAACCCACCAGGCTTCTCTGTCCGTGGGGTTCTCCAGGCAAGAATACTGGAGTGGGTAGCCATACCCTCCTCCAGGGGATCTTCGCCACCCAGTATAGGGGTCCGAAAACGAGGCACAAAGGCCAGGTCAGACTGCAGTCCAGTAGAGCTGTAACTTCTTAACCTGAGGAATGTGGTTAGGCTTGGGGTTTTAAGGAAATCGTTTTTTTAAGATTTTTGATGAAGTAAGCCCCAAAGTTGATGCGAGTTTTACTGCACTAGAATACATAAACCAGAAGGCAATGGCCTCCCACTCCAGTACTCTTGCCTAAAAAATCCCATGGATGGAGGAGCCTGGTGGGCTGCAGTCCATGGGGTCGCTAAGAGTTGGACACGACTGACCGACTTCACTTTCACTTTTCACTTTCATGCACTGGAGAAGGAAATGGCAACCCACTCCAGTGTTCTTGCCTGGAGAATCCCAGGGATGGGGGAGCCTGGTGGGCTGCCGTCTATGGGGTCGCACAGAGTCGGACACTACTGAAGCGACTTAGCAGCAGCAGCAGCAGCATGTTTGTTGACTACCTAAATATATATATATCTATTTAGTAAACAGGGTAATCTAGATATGTGTGTACACACTTGCATGCACCTGGACACATAAAATTTTGTCAAGCTTTTCAGGAACCACGTTTTTTGTTGTTGTTTTTTATTTACCCTGTTGATGTCTTCCTTAATGACTTAAATACAATATTGATGGGGCTCAGTATTATAGAATTTCACTTTTAATGTGATTACTAACCACCCATGACTTAAAGATGGCAAGGTGGTTTAAGGGCGACTTGCTAGGTTTCTTTGACCGCTTGTTCAGATATTTATTAAGCCCTTTCTTGGGGCAGTACGTTGACAAGAGACATTTGCTTTCTCCTTGAGGATTTGAATGGAAGCACAATAAATGAATTTGGAGCTTAGATGTGACATTGAATAATATGCAGGGTTAAGGATCCAAGCTCTGGGAGTTAGAGCTCGTGGGTTCAAGTCTTTATTTGACCACAGAAAGCTCATGACCCTGTCAAGTTCTGTCTCTCTGTGCTCCTCGTTTTCTCATGTACAAAATGGGAATATTATCTAGTATTTACCCTGGAGTTTGATAGTAAAGAATAATAGAAATAAATGCATTTAAAGTACATAGCACATTTCTCCCCATTACACAACATTACAATAGACATAAACTTTCATTATTATTGTTTACTTTTTATTGCATACCTAAGATGCTGTCCAAATAGTAAAAGATACAGTGCTTTCAAGAGGCTTATGCATTGGTGACTAAGGTAGCTGAATATTTTTGTTGGGGTTTTTCCAAATTATTCTAGTTCTCCTTTTCGTTTCTATAAATGAACTTAAGGAAAGTATTAGTATTCAGTCTTTACAACAGCAGGGTATTTCCTAAAATAGCAATTCTCAGAATGTGATCTGTGGACCCCTGAAAGTCTCCAAGATCCTTTCCGGGGATCTGCAATATCAAAACTACTTTCAAAATAATATGAGAACACTAGATGTCTTCACTGTTTTTTTTTAACATTTTCAAAATTGAAGTATAGTTCACTTATAAGGTTGTCTCAGTTTCAGGTGTATGGTAAAGTGACTCTGTTAAATATATATATATTTATATATATATATACATATATGTTCTTTTTCAGATTCTTTTCCATTATAGGTTATTATAAGATATTGAATGTAGTTCTCTGTGCTCTGCAGTAGATCCTTGTTATTTATTTTATATATGTGCTCGTTGCTCAGTCACGTCCAACTCTTTTGCTATCTCATGGACTGTAGCTGGCCAGGCTCCTCTGTCCTTTGGATTTTCCAGGCAAAAATACTGGAATGGGATGCCATTTCCTCCTCCATTTTATGTATAGTAGTTTGTTAATCCCAATTTCCTAATTTATGCCTCCACTGCTATCCCCTTTGATAACCAGAAGTTTGTTTTCTATGTGAGTCTATTTCTGTTTTTTTACATTTTACATCAGAGTATGGTTGATTAACAATATTGTATTAGTTCAGGTGTACAGCAAAGTGATTCAGTTATACATATATATGTATCTATTCTTTTTCAAATTATTTTCCCATTTAGATTGTTACATAATATTGTTAGCATAATTAATAGCAGAGTTCCCTGTGATATACAGCAGGTCCTTGCTGGCTATCCATTTTAAATATAGCAGTGTGTACATGTCAATTTCAAACTCCCTAACTATCTCTTGCCACCACCCTTCCTCCTACCATAAGTTCCTTCTCTAAGTCTGTGAGTTTATTTCTGCATTGTAAATAAGTTCATTTATATCATTTTTTAAGACTCCACATCTAAGTGACATATATTTGTCTTTTTATGACTTACTTCACTTAATATGATAATCTCTAAGTCTATCCATGTCACTGGAAATGGCGTTATTTTATTCTTTATTATGGCTGAGTAATATTCCATTGTATATACATATGTGTATGTGTGTGTATCACATCATCTTTGTCCATTCATCTATTGATAGACATTTATGTTGCTTCTATATCTAGCTGTCTCCACTGTTTAGACATTTGCTCTGATGGCACAAAAGGAATAGTGGGTAAAACTGATGACACATAGCATGAATCCAGGCAGTGGTACAAAGCTGAGTTGTTAGTCATTGTGTTCATCACCATCACGCACACGCAGAAACATACAAGCAAAAAGTTCCCCTGGAGACTGAAGCAGCTCTCCTTTTTGGGATGCGATGGTAAGTGCACAGGAGCACTCCTAGGTATGGTGATTGTCTGGAACCAAAGCTCTGGGGCCATGATTTGCAATTCAGAACACTGAGCTGCTTTTTTTCATTGAACACCATTTTTACTTGAAGGAAGAACTGACAGACAAACTATCATTTCACAGGCTTGAAGATTTGGCAGGCATTTTCTCTGAAATGAATGAAATGAACCTGCTACTTCAAGGAAAATAACTAATAGTATTTGTTGCCAATGACAAAATTCAGGCTTTCAAGTGAAAATTCAAACTTTGGGAAAACCTGTGTCTGCCACTATGAGTTTGACAGCCTCCCAATACTTGAAGATTTTTTCTGATGAAATCAGTGGTGATGTTGACAGCCATTATTATTATTTTTGTACCATAGACTGATAGACCGATTGTGGCACAATAAGAAATGTATATTTGGCCTTTTCCCTGGTTCTTGACAGAACCTTCAAAGGTTCTAAGACCTTTGAAATTTCTCAAATAATAGGGGTGATAAAGCATCTTTTTTTCTAATATTTGGCCTTTGTTCTTGGTTCTTGACACAAATATCTTAGATCATTTCAAATTTCCTGGTTGATTGTTGTTGTTGTTCAGTCGCTAAGTCATGTCCAACTCTTTGCTACCCCATGCACTACAGTATGCCAGGCTCCCTCGTCCTTCATTATCTCCTGAAGTTTACTCAGATTCATGTCTATTGAGTCAGTGATATTATTTAACCACCTCATCCTCTTCTGCCCTCTTCCCCTTTTGCCTTCAGTCTTTCCCAGCATCAGGGTCTTTTCTAGTGATTTGGCTCTTCAGATCAAGTGGCCAAAGTATTGGAGCTTCAGCTTCAGCATCAGTCCTTCCAGTGAATATTCAGGGTTGATTTCCTTTAGGATTGACTGCAGTGTTCTTCAGAGAAGGCAATGGCACCCCACTCCAGTATTTTTGCCTGGAAAATCCCATGGACGGAGGAGCCTGGTAGGCTACAGTCCATGGGGTCACTAAGAGTCGGACACGACTGACTGACTTCACTTTCACTTTTCACTTTCCTGCATTGGAGAAGGAAATGGCAACGCACTCCAGTGTTCTTGCCTGGAGAATCCCAGGGACGGGGGAGCCTGGTGGGCTGCCGTCCGTCTATGGGGTCGCACAGAGTTGGACACGACTGAAACGACTTAACAGCAGCAGCAGCAGCAATGGGAGCGGCTTTGTTAAACCTGTGGAGTCTGATGGTAACTCTGGGTGGCGTCATAATAGAATTGTAGGACATTCCATTGGGGTCTGGAGAATCTATGAGTTGGTGGTTGGAAAACACGCCAAGGCTGATGAATTTTAATGTAAGAGTACAAAAAGTCATTGATAGGAACTTGAGTTCTATGTTGTACCAAACTTTAAGAAACTACCACTTGCTGAATTGGGGTGTAGTATTAAAGAAAAACACCAAAAAATATCTGAAAAGATGATTGACCTACTTCCTCCTTTTCTACTTATTTGCATGAAGAAGGATTTTCTTCTTATTCTTTGGCCAAAATAACATTGCAACAGGTTGACTGCAGAAGTGTATGAATCCAGTTGTCTTCTATTGAGCACTATGTTAAAGAGATTTGCAAAAAGGAGAAATCTATATGCAGGTCAGGAAGCAACAGTTAGAACTGGACATGGAACAACAGACTGGTTCCAAATAGGAAAAGGAGTATGTCAAGGCTGTATACTGTCACCCTGCTTATTTAACATATACGCAGAGTACATCATGGGAAACGCTGGGCTGGAAGAAGCACAAGCTGCAATCAAGATTGCTGGGAGAAATATTAATAACCTCAGATATGCAGATGACACCACCCTTATGGCAGAAAGTGAAGAGGAAGTAAAAAGCCTCTTGAAGAAAGTGAAAGAGGAGAGTGAAAAACTTGGCTTAAATACTCAACATTCAGAAAATGAAGATCATGGCATCTGGTCCCATCACTTTATGGGAAATAGATGGGGAAACAGTGGAAACAGTGTCAGACTTTACTATTTGGGGCTCCAAAATCACTGCAGATGGTGATTGCAGCCATGAAATTACCTTGGAAGGAAAGCTATGACCAACCTAGATAGCATATTCAAAAGCAGAGACATTACTTTGCCAACAAAGGTCCGTCTAATCAAGGCCATGGTTTTTCCAGATGTGAAAGTTGGACTGTGAAGAAAGCTGAATGCTGAAGAATTGATGCTTTTGAACTGTGGTGTTGGAAAAGACTCTTGAGAGTCCCTTGGACCGCAAGGAGATCCAACCAGTCCATTCTAAAGGAGATCGGTCCTGGGTGTTCTTTGGAAGGAATGATGCTAAAGCTGAAACTCCAGTACTTTGGCCACCTCATGTGAAGAGTTGACTCACTGGAAAAGACTCTGATGCTGGGAGGGACTGGGGGCAGGAGGAGAAGGGGACGACAGAGGATGAGATGGCTTGATGGCA
Source organism: Redunca redunca (assembly GCA_006410935.1). Classification (NCBI taxonomy): domain Eukaryota; kingdom Metazoa; phylum Chordata; class Mammalia; order Artiodactyla; family Bovidae; genus Redunca; species Redunca redunca. The sequence goes on from SJYQ01000824.1 coordinate 1,010,933, forward strand.
TCACCAACTCAATGGATATGAGTTTGAGTGAACTCTGAGAGTTGGTGATGGACAGGGAGGCCTGGCGTGCTGCGATTCATGGGGTCACAGAGAGTAGGACACGACTGAGTGACTGAACTGAACTGAAACAATGCTAAAGTTTTCTTTTGGAAAATGCAGTTATTTTTCCTTAAAAATATGTTATTATGGTAACACAATGCTAATATCATTATTTTCAAGTCAATTAATAAGAAAATGTTTTAAATCTGTCAGTTTCAATTACTAATATTGTTTGCGTGTATGTGTGTGTGTGATGTTGCTTCAGTCATGTCCAACTCTGTGCAACCCTATGGAGCCTGCCAGGCTCCTCTGTCCTTGGGATTCTCTAGGCAAGAATACTGGAGTGGTTTGCCATTTCCTTTACAGTTCAGGTTGACAAAAGCTCTTTGTGTTTCTTGATCATTTTAAGATTACAAAATGGATCCTTGGACCAAAATGTTTGAGAACTGCCATTCTAAAAGAAACTTTCATTCTTAAAAGAAAAGTATACCAGATCCTCTTACCCTCCACAGTCGCCAAGGGTGCATCTTTAAAGTGAAGGCTGGAGGAATGACAGAATTTAACCATTGGCCAAAACCTATTTCTATCTGAACCAAACTAGTGGAATAATCAAATGGATACATTTAGAGAAAACTAGATGCCTCTTACAGGGGGTATGGGTTATATGGTGAGCCATCATCCTGTAAGAGTAGGAATTTGCCAGTTCCTCTAAGCATTCTGTGGTATTGAGATTTCATAAATTTCTCTCCAGTTCTTCATTTTTGGTAGGCATGTACAGACTTGGAATTCTTCAGTGCTAGGTGCCAGAAGTTGACATTGTTTTCTTTCTTGCCTCTTTCCCACTCCTAACTATGCCACAGAGAGGCCCCTGCATTCCCCATGTTAGCCAGGGCAGGAGACAGTTCTCACGTGACTGCCCTCCTCTTTCTGACCTCAGTATATACAGTAGACACCAGCCCCTAATGGACAGCATCCCTTCGCGGGCTTCCTTAGAGTTTCTTTAAAATAAAGTGTGTTTGGGGCTTCCCTGGTGGCTCAGTGGTAAAGAATCCGCCTGCCAATGCAGAAGATGCAGGAGATGTGTGTTCTATCCCTGGGTGGGGAAGATCCCTTGGAGGAGGAAATGGCAACCCACTCCAGTATTCTTACCTGGGAAATCCCATGGACAGAGGAGCTGGTGGGCTACAAGTCCACACGGTCACAAAGACTTGGACACAACTGAATGATTGAACACGTACCATGAACACAGCTGGAAGCCTTTTTAAAAGGATGACTCAGGACCTAGATGTATAGCTTCTGATAAGTATAGTGGTGTCAGATATCACAGCTGGGTAGTTATAACTGCATTAATTCTGTGGCTGTCTCACGGTAGAAAACTGAGTCACTTCATGAACTGGTCAGCGGACTTTCCAAAAAGAAAATTACTCAGATGAGAAGAGAAGGAATAAATGTGTAGTTCCAGCCCTGTTTTACTTCCAGTGAACCAATTGCTTTCTCCGTAGTGTCCCTATGCCTCAGTGCTCCGGTGGTATCATGATGGGTAATAAAATCACAGACTCCTGCAGAGGAGCACCGCTCCATGGTATTAAAATATGGCTTTGGGATGAAAAGGAATGAGCTTGTGACATCTGACGAATAGGGAGATGAGGCGCTATGAGAATTATTCATAGTGGGTCATAAAATGGAAAGGCTAGGATGCCCATGGAGCAGGGCAGCCAGCAGTGCTCAGGGGCTGCTTGCATTCTGCTTCTCGAAATGACAAATTCTAGTCATCTGAGACTGCTCGAAACTTCCCATCCACTAGAGCTGGTTAGGTTAGTGCATGCATGATGTTTTTACACGTGTGGGTGGCTGTGCACAGATCACGCGGATGCTAGCAGCTATGATGGAGCCAGACTGGGGCACAGATCACTCGAGACATTCCATGTGGTTTCCAGGGAGTCCTGTATTATCTGTTTATTTTTGGTATAAGATTTGTCTTTGTCTGTACTTTTACAGAATCAATATAACAATACCCTTGTGTGTCCTGAATCCAAAATGGGCTGTGAATGAGCTACTGAGTAAACAAAGGAAATCATCTACTTAAATTTTTTTAAAATTTAATTTATGTATAAGTTTTTTGGGGGATAGGGGTTTCCTTGATGGCTCAGATGGTAAAGAATCTCCCTGCAATGTGGGAGACCCAGATTCAATCCCTGGGTCAGGAAGATCCCCTGGAGGAAGGAATGGTTTCCCATTTCAGTATTCTTGCCTAGAGAATCCCATGGATGGAGGAACCTGGTGGGCTGCAGTCCATAGGGTTGCAAAGAATTGGACATGACTGAAATGACTAAAGTTCAGTCACTCAGTTGTGTCCGACTCTTTGCCACCCCATGAACTGCAGCACCCCAGGCCTTCCTGTCCATCACCAACTCCCGGAGTCCACCCAAACCCATGTCCATCGAGTCGGGGATGCCATCCAACCATCTCATCCTCTGTTGTCCCCTTCCCTTCCTGCCCTAAATCTTTCCCATCATCAGGGTCTTTTGCAGTGAGTCAGCTCTTCACATCAGGTATTGGAGTTTCAGCTTCAACATCAGTCCTTCCAATGAACACCCAGGACTGATCTCCTTTAGGATGGACTGATTGGATCTCCTTGCAGTCCAAGGGACTCTCAAGAGTCTACTCCAACACCACAGTTCAAAAGCATCAATTCTTCAGCACTCAGCTTTCTTTATAGTCCAACTCTCACATCTATACTACTGGAAAAAACATAGCCTTGACTAGACGGACCTTTGTTGACAAAATAATGTCTCTGCTTTTTAATATGCTGTCTAGGTTAGTCATAACTTTCCTTCCAAGGAGTAAGCGTCTTTTAATTTCATTGCTGCAATCACCATCTGCAGTGATTTTGCAGATGACTTAGCACACACTTATTTTTTTGGTTGCACTTGCAGGCTTTCTCTAGTTTTGGTGAGCAAGGGCTGTTCTCTAGTGGCTATGTGTGGGGTTTTCATTGTGGTGGCTTTTCTTGTTGCAGAGCACAGGCTGTAGGCCATGGGGGCTCACTTGCTGCTTGGCATATGAAATTTTCCCAGACCATAGATCAAATCTGTGTCCCCTATATTGCAAGGCAGATTCTTAACCACTAGACCACCAAGGACATCTCAGAAATCATCTACTTTTGTTTGAACTGAGGTTCTTAACCTGTGGCCCCTGAACCCATAGGCAGAGCATCTCAAACTCAGAGGGCAGCAGAGGCCTCTGAGAAGTGGATTTTCAGTGTTGAGTCCCGTGTGCCACACCTGGCAATCCTGATTCTCAGGGTCCAGAACAGGGCCCATGAACCTGCATTTTTTCATGCACACTCTGGGTGTTTCTGAAGCATATGGTCTGGGGGGGGCTGCATTCAGAGGAATCCTTTCCTGAGGGTGGGTGGGTGGTCGTGGTGAGGGTTCATGAAAAAGGACTGTAGAAGACATAGAAAACAAATTGTGGTTAGCAAAGGGGAAAGGGTGGGGATAAATCGGGAATTTGAAATTAACAGATACAAGGTACTGTATAGAAAAGAGATAAACAAGGTCCTACTGTATTGCACAGGGAACTATATTCAATATCCAGTGATACATCACAATGGAAAAAAAAAGGAATAAGTATATATATATATATATATAACTGAATCACTTTGTGCATACCTGAAGCACTGTAAATCAACTATACTTCAATTAAAAAAATAAAATAAAACAGACACACACACAAGGTAAATGGATAACAAGTTGTGCTAGGTCCACATAAAGGAATGGTGGTGGGTTAGTCACTAAGTTGCGTCTGACTCTTTGCATCCCCGTGGACTGTAGACTGCCAGACTCCTCTGCCATGAGATTTCCCAGGCAAGAATACTGGAGTGGGTCGCCATTTCCTTCTCGCAACCCAAAGGAATACTGTAAAAAGGAATGAACCAGAAGAAGTCAGATGCAAATAGCATGTAAAGTATGATTCCATTTATGTGAAATTCTAGATTAGATAGAACTCAGCTACAGTGACTGACAGATCAGTGGTTTCCTAGGGCCACTTGGTGTGGAGACCAACTGCAAAGTCATAGGAGGAAAATTTTGGGGGTGATGAAAATGTTTCAGATTTTGATTTTAATGCTGGCTATTTGGGTGTGTTTAGTTGCTCAAAATTCCTGGAAGGACACATTTAATATGGGTGCATTTTATTATATGTAAATTTTAACTTGATAAAGATAAAGGGTGGAAAATACCATGTGCCTGCACTTCTGAAATGCTGTGAAAACTGGGCACCCACATGTGTCTGTGCATTTTTCAGAGGCGAGAATGCACAGCATCCCTCACATACCAAGAGACATCTGTGTCCCTTTAGGAGTTACAATCCCTGATAGCACTTGGTCCCTATGAAACTAATGATTGTAACATCTTATGGTGAACCCAAATGAAGTTTTTGGCCAACCCAACAAAGCACAAGACACTCATTTCCGACTACATCCCTGGCCCCTCCATTTGCATCCTCAGCAGGCCTGTAACCAGCACATCAACGGACCGCCCTCCCTCCAAGCCTGCATCCCAGTCTCAGCCAGGGCTGCCACTCTGCTCTCCATTGAAGACCTCACTCCCTGAAGGCTTCTCAGCTCCTTCCTTTCCTTCAGCCTCCAAACACGCCTAACTCCCGTCAGTTCTCCAGTTCAGATGTCTGAATGCGCCAGCTCCTCTCCATTCCTGGTAACACTCTCACGGGCATGGTCCTCACTATTCTTCACCTGAAGATGAGGCCAGCTTCAGATCCCAATATCCTGCCTTGCAACTGTGAGAATGTCCTGATTCTTACCTAATACATCCCATTCCTGATTGGCATAGCAGGCTCTTCAAGTGCAGCGGCAGCCTTCCATGCCAACCTGGTTGCTAACCAGTGTGCTCCTCTCCCTTCTCACTTCCCTTCCTTCAAGAGGAGGCCAGATTCTACCATCAGAAGATGCCCAGCAAGTGGTGGGCAGCTACATTTGCAAGTGGAACGAGTAAGCAGATAAAAATGACATTACCTGTTGACCACTCTCTCTACAAGTCTGCAGACTGATAACCTGTTTCCACTGAACCCTTCATTCTACTTCCCCATCATCTTTTATATTAAAGATTTTATTTTCTATTTTATTTAATATTTATTTATTATGTTTGGCTGTGCTGGGTCTTTGTTGCTGGAAACAGGCTTTCTCCAGTTGCAGTGAGTAAGGTCTACTCTTTGCTGTGATGCATGGGCTTTTCACTGCGGCGGCTTCTCTGGTTGGGGAGCACAGGCTCTAGGCATGTGGGTTCCAGGAGTTGCAGCATGCAGGCTCAGTAGCTATGGCCCCCGGGCTCTAGAGTGCAGGCTCAATTGCTGTGGCACAGGGGCTTAGTTGCTCCAAGGCACGTTGGATCTTCCTGAAACAGGGATCAAACCCGTGTCCCCTGCAGTGGCAGACAAATTCTTATCCACGGTACTTCCAGGGAAGTCCCTCCCCATCATCTTCGACACAGTCCCGACGACCTCTCCAAAGATGCCACGGCTCTCTCTCCTCCTCCTGTAGCTATCAGCCTTGCTTCTGTCCCCAACCTTTGAAAGCACCAGACTTCACTTTCCTCTGATGCTTTCTCACCTTCATACCTCTTACACTGCCCTTACCTGCCTGCTCTGCTCCACAAACTCCACTTGTCTTTTAAACCCCCGTCAAAACCAGCTCCATTGTACAGCCTTCCCTATTTTGGGTTTTGTCCAAGAGTAATTTCCAATCAACTATTTACTCTGTTTCTAATATAGCGTTTTATATGTGTGTGTGCATGTTACATGTGTATGTTAGGTTTAATTAGTTAATTCTCTGAAATTTATTTTAAGTGATAGTCTGAAAGAGGGAATTTTTTTCCAGATGGATAGCCAGTTGCCCTAACCACCATTTATTGAAAAATAACCATCATTATTTTTACACTGACTTGAAATACCACCTTGACTCTTTGTTAAACTGGTCTGGGACTTCCCTGGCAGTCCAGAGGTTAAGATTCTGCACTGCCAATGTTGGGGGTGGTACAGATTTGATCCCTGGTCAAGCAACTAAGATCCCACAAATTGGGAAAAAAATATTTGTAACATATATAATAAACATTTGTTTTCAAAGCTGATCTGCTTCAGTGTTCTCTTTCCATTGATCTATTTGCTTGTTCATGGATCATTAACAAAATGACTACTGCAGTATAATTACTATTGCTTTATAGCATGTTTTCACATTAACAAAGTATAGTTCTTTTTAAAAGAAATTTCTTGCATATTCCTGAATATTTTCTTTCCCAATTTAATTTCAAGAATCAGTATTAAGAGTCTATGAAAAGTAATTTTAGAAATTTAATAAGAATTGTGCTGACTTTATAGATTAATTTGCAAGCAGTTGAACCTTTAACAACATTGAATGTTGTCAAAGATCATGATGTACCTTTTTATTTATTCACATATTCTTTTATATCCTTCAGTAAAGTTCTGTACATTTATTTTCTCATATATCCCATATTTATTTTTTCATTTAGTTCTCAGTATTTTATAGATATTTAAGCTAGTCACATTTTCTAATAAATATTTTTAAATTTGTTTCCACTTAAGTCTAAGAAACAAACACATTTTCTTTCTAAGGAAAGAAAATTGTTCCTGAAAATAGTTTTTTTTTTAACTCTGGCTATTTCAGTAAACTCTTATTCATTCTGATAATTTGCCAATTGATTCTTTTGGATTGGGGGTAGATAATCACATCATTTTAAATAATGAGAGGTTCCATCTTTTGCTTCATTTTCATTATTTTATTATTGGGTTTCCATGATGGCTCAGAAGTAAAGAATCCAGCTGCAGTGCAGGAGACCCAAGAGACACAGGTTTGATCCCTGAGTGGGGAAGATCCCCTGGAAGAGGAAATGGCAATCCACTCCAGTATCTTGCCTAGGAAATCCCATGAACAGAGAAGCCTCTTGGGCTATAATCTGTGGGGTCACAAACAGTTGGACACAACTGAGCACGCATGCATTTATTATTATTTTTTGTTTGTACTGAACTGGCTAAAAATCTCTTTGTGTCAGTTGGTTTGGGCTGTTATAACAGAAGATCACAGACTGGGTGGCTTAAACAACGGAAATTAATTTTCTCCCAGTTTGGAGACTGGAAGTCTGAGATCAAGGTTCCAGCAAGGTTGTTTCTGACAAGACGTTTCTCCTCTGCTTGCAGACAGGGCCTTCGTCCTGCGTCCTTTTCCAGCCTTTTCTCTGTGAGCACATAGCAGGGGTGGGGACAGCACACTAGTGTTCTTTCTTCTTACAAAAAACACCAGTCCTATTGGCTTAGGACTCCATCCTTATATCTCAGTTAATCTTAGTTATCTCCTTAAAGTTGGACTGTGAAGAAGGCTGAGCACTGAAGAACTGATGCGTTTGAACTGTGGTGTTGGAGAAGACTCTTGAGAGTCCCTTGGACTGCAAGGAGATCCAACCAGTCCATTCTGAAGGAGATTAGCCCTGGGATTTCTTTGGAGGGAATGATGCTGAAGCTGAAGCTCCAGTACTTTGGCCACCTCATGCGAAGAGTTGACTCACAGGATTGGGGGCAGGAGGAGAAGGGGACGACCGAGGATGAGATGGCTGGATGGCATCACTGACTCGATGGACGTGAGTCTGAGTGAACTCCGGGAGCTGGTGATAGACAGGGAGGCCTGGCGTGCTGCGATTCAGGCGGTCGCAAAGAGTTGGACACGACTGAGTGACTGAACTGAACTGAAGTTCCTTAAAAGCTGTTTCCAAATTAAGTCAACTTGAGGGGTCAAGACTTGAACACAATTCAGTCTACACCAATGTTTTTGAATAATATCAATGCAATTTTTCTCGGTTTTTCCTTTTCCCATTTCTGAATTATTATTAACAATAATTTTTCATCCTGAATATGAGAAACAATGAATTTAAAATATGCAAAGGAAACAAATTTGATACAAGTCAGTTATCCTATAGGTTTATTTGAAAAATGTATATGTTTGTGCATAGAGCACCCAGTTGACTGGTAGACACAGACCAGATGTTTGAAAAGTAACTGTCGACTGATGCTTTATAGAACTTTGCTTTTATAGAATTTATAGAACACAAATCTTTGCTATTATATGTGTGTTTTGTGTCTATAATGTCCGTAAGCAGTTGTGTTCAATATGATACAGATAAGAGGTTTATGTTCAAAAAGCAATCATTCATTTTTTTTCTTTCATTCAGTAGACTTGCTGTTCAACCGTATTTTAATACAGAAGACATCTTTCCTCTGTGGTGTTTAAAGACCTTGGCTATTCTCCTTGAACCAAAGTGGTAAATACTGTAATAAACAGAAATCTATATTTCTTATTGGATCAAAAAAGTAGGCAAATATTATGGCTATCGTTTGTAATTCCACTTTGTTACGAATNTATTATGGCTATAGTTTGTAATTCCACTTTGTTACGAATTAGAGTTTTTTTGACAAAATATCACATTTTAAGTCATAAATAAATAGTTCATGCTGAGCAACTTCCACCAAAACTTACTCTCCGAATTCTTAAAAGCAAAAGTTAAAGATATGCATGGTGAAAAAAATCCTAAAGCTATTTCGTATCTGCCATGTATGTTACACTTTTCGCAAGCTCGCTGATTTCTGTCTTCTTCTATCTCATATCCAATCTCAAGGAGGCTCTTTTTAGAAAAATATAACACATTGACTAAAATCCCACACTTTTAGTGACATGTACCTTGAGTCCAAATCCCTGGTTTGCATCCTTGATGGCTTAGTGATCTTGGCAAGTTCCTTACTCTCTCCCAGCCTCAATTTCTCCATTCATAAAATTAGGAAAGAAATACATTCTTAATGGGTTTCCTGCAAGATTGTATAAAATAACCTATATGATATCCTAAATGAAAGCTCAATAGATGAAGTAATTTTGCTATTATTATTATTAAACACTGTCATAATTTCTTTAATACTGATTTAATTTTAAATACTTTACTTGTTCATAGAAATGAATCTGGAGAAACCTTAAGAAGTCTAATTTCCAACCATATTTAATTTTTGAAAAACCCTAATTGAACTTCTGAGTTACTTGTAAAGTTATATCCAGGACTACAAATTTTGTTCACAGATGCACCAAAGACTATAAAACATCCTTTGTTAATGGTGGAAAACAAACATCTTCTTACAAAATAAGACTTCATCATTCAAAAGTTTATAGATTTATGCCCAGTGATTTGATTTTTAAAAAAGAGAAAAAGCTTTTTTTTTTTAGTCAGAAATGTTTCTCAAACCACTATAGAATAGCAATTATGACTCTCCACTTTTTATTTTTATTGCTGGTTTGAAAAGATGACTCTACAATGCCTACATACACCAGGAAGATATTATTCTACAAATAAGGGCCCAGCATGACATTTATGAGAAAGCCAGTCCTCCTGCGCAAAGCTGATTTGTGCTCAGCCCATGAGCTCCAGGGCATTGCACATAAAGGTACCTTCTCCACCCGGCTGGTCAGACGCAGGGTGAAGGGTTGTCTGTGCCGGTGGAATTTCAGGAAATGCTCAGCTCTTGTCCCAGCAGAACACATCTGTGGCCAGCAAAAAGAATCTGGACTTTGAAGATGAAATGTCTTGCCCAGTTCCCATCCATCTTGGCCATCTATTGCTTCTGCCTGCTACAAATTCCTTCCTCAGGTAAGGGGACCCCTTCCAGGAGACCCCAGCTGGTCTGAGCTCTAAGGAAGACTGGGACAGACCTTGATCCTTCAAGGCACTTCTGGAAGGAGTCTAGCTTGATCTCCTCACCGACCCTCTAGAAATGGCTTCCATCAGAAAGGAGGGACAAAGCTAGATGCCACAGCATTTTACCTAAGGAGGTTACTTTCCCATGTGGAATCGCCTTTAAACAGCTCTTGCCCTGGGGCTGGCCCCAGGACATGCCACTGAAACTGTGAGGAATATGAGCCAGGGGGCAACTCCAACGTGTTAGTCATATGTGGTCTTAGAACTCTGAAGACATGAGAGCTGAGATGGTAATACTGAGCTTACAGTCCCAAAGCCTGAAGATTGAGGGACAGTTGGAGAGGGGCAGTGTAGAGTGAACACAGGAAAAAGGAATCTTTTCATAGTCTTTCCTCTGGATTGGACAGGAGTGTTGGGAGAGGTGGTGGAGGGTTAAGTTGGGTGGGGGCAGTGTCCCAAGAAGCTCCTGTCTTCCGATGCTTGGACGCTGTCCGAGGTGCTGACGGGACTCGGGAGGTTGTGTCAACAACTGAGAATCAGTGCATTTGTAGGGAACAAGGGTTAAGTATGGGGTTTGTAGTCAAAATTTCTTACCCATCTCCAGGTAACTAGCTATATGATACAGGAAGTAGTGGAAGCTCCTGTTGGAAACACAGTTATTTAAAAATGTTAGATTTTTCCGTTAGAATTTTGGTTTAAGGAGTAGAATATCTGTGAAAATATATTCAACCAGAAAATACATTTCAAATAGCATATTTGTTTTTCCGTGTTCTGTGGTATAATCACAAAGCCTGCGTGTTGCAAAGCACCATGAAATTTATCTAGTTTAGCCTCTCAGAAGAGCAGGGATCACCTCTATGGTTTCCCTATTTGATTACTTTCAGTGACACTCAGCTCCCTACCAGACCAAGTCAGCCAGTATCTGCCTCCCCTGGTTTCCAAAAGCCTCTTGTTAATATTACAATGTCTTATTACCTTTTATTTATCTGCTTACATATTTATATCCACCTCCCTCTTTTTATAATTTAATTTTCTGTTCCCTGAGAATGGGGTCCTTATGATCTTTATCATCGTATTGTTAACACAGAAACTCTTAATAAATCCTTAGGGGATTGTTTTGAATTACTTTGCATTTTTGAATACCTCCAGTCATCAAAAACTTTTTTACACCAGTCTGCAATATGATCACATGTACTTTCTAACCATTAGCCTTAGTTCTGCCCTTGGGGGATATACAGAATAAGACTAATATTTCTTATGACAGTTCTCAAAATAGTTGAAGGCAGTTAACACACGCTTCATAATTTTTCTCTTGGTGAAAGAAACCTAAGCTCAATTCCGTCAGCTCACCACATATCCTATCATTTCAGGTAGGACTTCAGGTACCTTTCAAGGTTGGAACAGTATTATTTGCATACAGTATTATTTTCTTGGCTTATAGCGAGACTGCAGAGAGCAAAATATCACTGAATATTAAAAAAAATACTACTCGAGCTAGATATTCCCTGTTTCAGATTTTAAAAATCTGAATTGGGTGTCTCATATTTATCCCATTTAATTTCATCTTGTTAGTTTTGATCTATCCTGCAGCTGATCCTTTCAGTTGCAGTGTTAACTATTTTTTCAAGTGTTGTGTTGTATGCAAATGAGATGAAGACTTCATTTAGGTCAGGTAAAAATTGACAGGCAGAGGGTTCAGATACATGCCAGTAACAACTTTCCTCATAATCCTACCCCTGAAGTGTCTGCTGAGGCAGAGAGACAAATGGCCATATTTCTTTAAAGTTCCAAGACTAACTCTGTTGCACATACTTATTTTTTTTAACAATGACTGCATTTTATTAATATAATTAGGAGAAAGATAAAAAACAAAGTAGAAGTGTATTGTAGTGGTAAATACAAGGTTTTGAGGAGGTTGCTTTTTAAATTAATTTTTATTGGAGTATAGCCCATTTACAATGTTGCGTTAGTTTCTGCTGGACAGCAAAGTGAATCAGCTATATGTATACATATATCTCCTCTTATTGACACTATTTCTTGACATCCTGTCCTTACACATTCCACCTAAATACAGATTGAGCTATTACCTAGGTGTTTTTTCTCTTCTTTTCTGACCTGCTAACTCTTGGTAAATATGAAAAAACACGCAATTTTAAGTTAATTTTGGCACAAGCCTGAGATTTGCTAGTGGTAGGTAGAAGTGTGTTTTCTTTGTCAGTCCTTTTAACACCATCATATTAATAGAATCACTGTATGCTTTTCATGGAAAAGATTTAAAAGTTAATGCTACTACCTCTTTTTTCCTAATGGAGATTTTTATGATTTCTCACAATAGGATTTCCTCAACCTTTAGCTGATGCTTCAGATGGCCTGGATATTGTGAAGTCTGAGGTACACCATTATTCAGTAACGTGAGATTTTTATTTAGTCTTAACCTTGAAAATATCATGTGGACAATGTTCACTCAAAACTATTTTCAGATCAAACTATTTTCAGATCAGATTCTTGGCTACAGCAGAAACTCACTGTTGTCATTTTCATGGCCTCGTTTAAATTATCTTAGGAGTTGTGTTGAAATTCATGGCTGCTGTGGGAGAAGATAATGCAAGGTTCATAAAGGAAACAATTTTAGAATTTAATTTTAATTCTATTGATTAAGGAATTTGTACTTATCTTTGATTCATTTTCCTCATTTTTTTAGCGGATGGCATATTGGGCAAGTCTTTCTAGACAACTTAAGGTAAAAAAAATTGATGTATGTAAGATAAGTCTTATAACAGTGCACCTGTTTATGCTGTAATCAGTGTCTGTAAATAAGCACTCTTTTGCAACCTACAGAATTCTGTGTGTATGTATTGTGTGTATGAAAATATTGTTTTAGGAAATAACAAGTGAATCTCCTAAACAGAAATGACCATAAAATATTGGTAGTTCATCTGCATTCTTACAATGATCATAGTCACATATACATACCATATACATAATCACATGCTGAGCTGTGCTTAGTCGCTCAGTCGTGTCCTACTTTGTGACCCCATGGACTCTAGCCCACCAGGCTCCTCTGTCCATGGGATTCTCTAGGCAAGAATACCGGAGTGGTTTGCCATGCCCTCCTCCAGGGGATCATTCCAACCCAGAAATCAAACCCAGGTCTCCCACATTGCAGGAAGATTTTTTACCATTTGAGCCACCAGGGCAGCTGAAGAATACTGGAGTGGGTAGCCTGTCCCTTCTCCCGGGGATCTTCCTGACTCAGGAATTGAAGCAAGGTCTCCTGCTTCACTAGCTGAGCTACCTGGGATGCCCACATGATCACATATATACATATAATTGCGTACTATGTGGGGATACAGTACTGATCCAAATGGACAGAATTACTTGCTTTCATGGAACTTATATTCTAGTTGGGGAAACAGCCTATAATATAGATAACTAAAATTAAAAAGAAAACATTTTTTTCTCTAAAATGAAAAGAATAAAGCAAGGAAAGTACATATGATCTTGAGAGTTGGCATTCATCACCTAGAAAATCATCTTCAAAAATTTTTTTTGACTTGGAAAGTAACGGTATAAAGTTGATAAACATGGTAACAAAGATATTGTTTACCTGATATGTGTCCAGAACACGCACACACACACACACATACACCACACATACACAACACACACACTTCTTGAACAGATGCACACAAAGAGACCAGGAGTTGTAAAAGTAGTAGGCTGATTTAGAAATGGTGATGGGAAGGAAGTAGAGAGTTAATGCCCACTGAGCCTCTGCTGTTAATAGTTTAGGTTCCTTTGTGTGTGTGTGTCCATATGCATGTGAGTACATGTACACGCATAACACACAGAGAAAGAGAGAATTATGTAAGTATTGGTTACTGACGAAAGTCTCCACAAAGTCTGTAGGAAGATCTACTCACAGCAACAGAATCAAAGTGCTTCTGACAACTTTCATTTCTGTCTTGATTGAAGCTTGAGCTGATTCAACAATGTTTATAAATGAGATGAGACCAATAGTAACCAGATATTTGCAAGATCATTCACACTACATCTTTGAGTAGGATATGCTGCCAGTACAGCTTTTCCTGGGCTGTCATTCATGCAGACAGAACAAAATGATGCTCTAACAAGGATTTAGAAATTAAAAGCTGGATTTTCTCAAAACAAAACAAAACTGTGAAGATTCATGTAGCGAGATTTTAGGGGGTGAAATTGGGCTATATGAACCAACCCTCAAAACACTGAATTCTAGCACATACCCAGGAGCAAATTAAAAGTTGCAACCATTATTTTATCCCACCTCTTAGTCATATGGCTATCTGGGAATTGATTAGGGTATTGCTTCAACGCATTATAGAGCATGTTTTCCCTGAAGATCAAGAGGGTAAAATAAGATTAAGTTTTAAAGTAATGTTATTGCTGGAAAATTTCCTTTTTGCAAGATTCCACATCAACAACAGCCTTATTAAGATGGTAAAATGATTTCCTTTTAGACTGCCAATTTATTTCATAATATTCAGGTAAGTCAAGAAGGTGCCTGCTGTAATTTCTACTGGAAACCTGCCCTAGTAAAATTCTATGTGACATCCTCACTATTCTCTTTCAGGATAATCAAGACATATACAAAAGGGTGAGTACTACCAGCCCAGTAACAAAGTATGCAATTACTACACTTTCGGCAAGTGACACTTAGAATTAAAATCAATCTTTTTTTCCCTCTTATTTAGTTTTTATTTCACTACTCCAGAACTCAGGAGCCGACGCATCCAGTGAAAACAGGGGTCAGTATTTTATCATAATCATCTTTCTGTAGAAGTCACTTTCCTCTGCCTGCCTTTGTCCCTTTTCATTTAATATAGGCATTTAGGGACTTCCCTGGTGGTCTTGTGGCTAATGCTTTGCCTATCAATGTAAGGGGTGCAGGTTCGATCCCTGGTTAGGGAACTATGATCCCACATGCCTTGGGGCCAAAAAACCCAAAAGCCAAAACAGAAGCAATATTGTAACAAATTCAATAAAGACTTTAAAAAATGGTTCACATCAAAAAAATCTTTAATATATGCAGATAAATAGAAAAACAGGGGACTCACAGACACTCTTGGTGCTTTTTTCTGAGGACTACAAGGATCATCTCCCTCTCTGGGGAAGGGGCCAGGGAGGTTGACAGATCTGAAAAGCTAGAGAACATATTACAGAAAAGGAAAAATTAGTGAGAAATCACTTTTTATTATGCACTTAAACAGAGGGACAAGAAGAGCCTGATAAAGACTGAACTCTATGTACATTGCTCATTATTACCTTTTGTTTTTAAATTTTGGAAAACTACTTTGTGAAGTGTAAAGTGCCATATTCCCAACAGTCATCCATGGGTGTCTTTTATCACTGTCACCGTGTAATATGTGCTGTGGGAATTAAAAGCATCACCTCTAAGTTTCTTATTATAAATTTGAGTTATCCTCAGGGAGAGATTGTTGAATTTTTACAGGGTATGATTTGGAGAATATTGGGAAGATCATAGAATAGAATTTTTACTAGAATTTCAATCCAGTCACAGTGATTGAAATTATACTATTAGAAAGTTGCTTATTTGTTTAATCAAGACTTTCCAAGTCTTCAGGAAGATCCTTAAAAACAAGCACACAAACAAACATACAGATACCAACCAAAATGTTTTTTTCCTTAGAGGCAAAGACTCAAGAGTAGTATAGATTTAGTCATGGGGGTCAGGTAAGGAGGGGGATATCGTCAAGACAGGCCATGGGCACTGCAAGTACAGCAATGTCAGTAATGGAAGGGGGCTTCCCTGGCAGCCCAGTGGTTAAGACTTTGCCTTCCAGTGCAGGGGGTGCAAATTCAATCCCTGGTTGGGGAGCTAAGATCCTACATGCCTCACAGCCAAAAAACCAAAGCATAAAACAGGAGCAATATTGTAACAAATTCAATAAGGACTTTAAAAATGGTTCACATCAAAAAATCTTTAGAAAGATAAAAATGGGAGGGAAAAGATAAATTCCATGCCTGTGATGCAAGTTAACTTTTGTTGTTGCTGTTCAGTCACTAAGTCGTGTCTGACTCTTCTCTTTTGCGACCCCATGGTCTGTAGGCTCCTCTGTCCATGGGACTTCCCAGGCAAGAATACTGGAATGGGTTGCCATTTCCTTCTTCAGGGGATCTTCCCAACCCAGGGGTCAAACCCACGTCTCCTGCTTTGGCAGGTGGATCCTTTACCACTGTGCCACCAGGGAAACAAAAATTAAGTTTTACTCTGAGCCAAAATGTCTGGGGAGAATTCACAGGACTAGATAAGGTAGGGTGTGTATGTCTGAGTGTGTGCTGGGCAGTCACAGCAGTCACACCTGAATGTCCCTGAGACATTCAGGGAAATAAGATGCGTTGGGTGGTGGTGACGAATGGCATCTTTTAGCCTTGTCCCTTAGAGGAGGAGAGCACACCTCGAGAGCCAGAGAGGATCTTCACAGAGATGCTCCTGTGAGATGAAGTACTCCACACTAGGACAAATGCCTGGGGTTAATGCAGATACAAGTCTGATTTCCCCTAAGGGAATATTTTTAAGTGATGTGTTGGAATGAAATGTGTGAGCCAGGCAAGCGATTCTTTATTGATATCATAAAACTTCAGGCTTAGGCTTGGAAACGGATTTTACTCTGAAAATTAAACCCATTTGTAAGAGAGTGAGCAGACAGGATTGCGCATAGCCCTGGGCTCCATCCTGGCACTATCTGACCCTCACTGCCTCTTTGCCAGTTTCCTCCCGTGCACCCTCTAATGCGTCTGGCAGCCAAGCTTGCTGATCGAAGGATGAAGACACTTTGGCGGCGCGTATGTACTTTTTCCTCCCACCATACTGTTAATACCGCTAAAAGTTCACTTCGCCGTGGTGAATGCCTTTTGTCGCCTTGGGTGGTGCTTGCTGGCATTTCCTCCTTGTACAGTCTTCACAGGGTGGCTGCAGGGCTGGGGTGGGGGAGGGGCTGTGTTCCAGCTTCGTGACCATCTTCTCATCTGTGCTCTTCATCCTTTTCCATTTTAGTTTTTGCACCATTTTTTTTCACTTTCCCTGCCCCTTCTTATTCTTCCTCATGACATAGACACCTGCCCTGGTCATACACACTGCTTCCCATTGTCCCACCTGCTCCTTTATTCCTATCTCAGAGCTTTGTTTCTTTTGTTGTTGTTGTTGTTTTTTTTTAATAGTTTCATTTATTTATATTTGGCCGCTCTGGGTCTTAGGTGCAACATTAGAGCTTTGTTTCTTAAAAAAAAATCTCTGATACTAACACAACGTTGTAAATCAGCTATGTACTAATATGAAATAAAAATTAAATTTTAAAAATGAATCATTTTGATTAAAATTTAAGTTTAGCTATGACTGGTTTCAATAATGGGCTTCCCAGCTGGCACTAGTGGTAAAGAACCCACCTGGCAATGCAGAAGATGCAAGAGACTTGGGTTTGATCCCTGGGTCAGGAAGATCCCCTGGAGAAGGGAATGGCAACCCACTCCAGTATTTTTCCCTGGAGAATCCCATGGACAGAGGAACCTGGTGGGCTATAGTCCATAGGGTCGCAAAGAGTCAGACATGACTGAAGCGACTTAGCATTGCATTGCAGTTTCAGTAATAACTGAACCTGTTGAAAAGGTCCATCAAGGTTTTGTTGCATGAGACCAAAACAAAGAAACACAATTTTCGGACAGTGTGAGTCCAAGTAAGATGACCAACTCATTGCAGTTGGCCCAGGACATTCCTAGGTTTAGCTCTGAAAATGCCAAGACCCCAGAAAATTGCTCACTTCCTGAGAAGCCAGTTGGTCACCCTGAGCACAGGCCATCACAGTCTATCTGCTCAGATGCTGACAGCAGGCTTCCCGCTTGAGTCAGCCTCCGCTACGGGCCAGATTTACTGGCATAGATGAGCTGAAAAAACTGAAATCATTTATCCTTGAAAAATATGCCTAAGCCAGGAGTCAATTTCAAGTGGAAGCTGTTGGGAAGAACAAGCAAGTTTAACACTGTCCTAGACCTCAAGGCAACTCAACCAACCAAACATCCTCACCATCCAGAATATGAAACTGTAATTGTCTCCAAGGTTAGCTGTCTCCTCGAATGACTTTTTTGCATCTGACTTCTGGTTATCTTAGAATGGAACCAGGGAGGGGCCAGGTCACAGCACCACTGCAAGCCAGGGAGCAAGGAGTGAGTTTCCTATTAAATGAACCCAGTCCTCATTCCTTTACAGGATTCCAGGGCCACTGCAGCGGATTTTACCAAAAAGGTAGGTCGGTGAATGCCACCCCCCAAAAGAAAGATCTACATCTCCTAGAGACGGGGGAATGCTTGCAGGCTCTTTGGACCACTTCTGCAAAGAACTGGCCTCACACTATGCTCTGGAATTCTCTGAGCATCTAGTTTGGGGTTTCCCTGGGCTTGTCCTGGAGCAGAAAGAAACCAGGGAGCCGTGTCCCTGGATGGTACTATTTCATGTCAGTTCTTACAGATGAGTCATGTGGGGCCATCTGCTCCTGGAGATTTTTGTTCTGGCTCAGGGGCCCACAGGCCAGTTGTGCAAATCTGGGGAGGGATCCTGCAGGTGTCATGAACCCCATGTATCAATGCCTGTGCTTCTTCTAGTTGACCATGAACCATAAGAACCTGGGACCTTGTTAAAATGCAAATGGCTGGGCCCCAACCCCAGAGAATCAGTGGGCACCTGAGGTTTTCTAACAAGTTCCCAGGTGTCGTTGATGCTTTGCATCTGGGGACCACAGTTTGAAAACTACTGCCATAGACATCTTTGAAAGACCTTTGGCACAGCCTGATCGGGTAACAGTTTGTGTTTTTATCTCTCAGGATTACACTGCCACCTTGGGAAGACCGTTTTTCCTTTTCAGGGTAAAGCATGTTTCTTCTTTTTTTTACCCTGATTCTGTTTTACCTCCCCAATTATGGAGTTATTACTGAATGAGCCCGGCCAGGGCCCCATGGGGAACTGGTGAATCACTGAGGGAACGTTCTCACCCTTAGGGCATGAGTCATCACTTGGAAAGGCAAAGGTCCAGCAGGACACAGGCTGAGCACCGGAGGGCTCTGGGAGGAGCTCAGGGGTGGGAGGCAGGAGCTATATGTTGATGGACAGATGCGGGGACCAACCATAGCTGGAGTCCATTTTCCCTAGCATGAAGGTCCAGAAAACTTGCCCCTCTCCTGGGAATAGGAGTCTACTGGTCCTTCTCCCGATGGGACTTGAAGCCTTTTGCAAAAATCACTTATGGTCTTTTAGTTCTTGATCTACCACTCACTAGCTGTTTCACCCCTTAGATCTTCAGTGTTTGCATCAGAAAAACGTGTGAGTCAGACTAAGCGTATGCTCCTCCATCTTCATTTTGGGGTCACTGGTGCTAAGAGATGCTCTGCAAAGGTCAAATACGGTCAAAACCACTGCACCTGACACTCCAAAGTTTACAGAGCACACTTCCACGTCCTCAGGAAACAAGCTCTTTAATGTGGCTCAGTCGTACATTTCCAAACTTACTTAGCCACAGAAATTCTTCCCACCTCCACGACACCCCAAGTACACCTTTTAAACCTGCATGCCCTGTTGGTGGTGGTTCTCTGGAACGTGCTTGCAGAAACAGTTGATCTGGGTCTGCATGGTGTCTTTAGGGTGAGAAGTCTCATGATGAATGGTTTGGGGATGGTCCTGCCATATAAACAGAGGGTGTGGGATGGACTGGTGGGGTGGAGGACAGTGTCAGGGATGCAGGAGCAGCAGGGGTCCCGGGGCACTGTCCAGAGGACCCACAGACCCGCTCCCAAGCTGAGCGCCCAAGGAAGTTGCTAATATCCCACTTAGGGGAACAGAAACTTAGGGTAGTAGAGAAAGAATCTGGAACCAAGAATCAGATTCCAGGCAGTTTGGTCTCAGCACTCCAAACTAAGCAGCTCCATTTTTTGTTTGTTTGTTTGTTTTTCAGCCAAGGAATGGAAGGAACCTTGACTTTGACACCTGGTAGGATTGTCCAAGGTCAGCCTCTCTGCAGAGGCTTATGTCAAACGTTTTATGTCAGACATGGGGGAGTGAGAGGCAGCCAGAGGGGTGATAGTTCCAAAAAGCTGGGACCATGTGGAACCCCTAAGGACCTCTGCTCCCTCCCTTTCACGCTCTCAGCATCACAGAGACCCTACTGCAGCCTGGCATTGTCCCAAATAAGGCAGTCTTTGCAGGTGCGCTGTCTCCAGCAGCCGCTGTGAGGAGACAGAGGTTTTGTGACTTCTCACTGGGCCCTTGTGATAAGGCAAATCCAAGTATCTGGCATACTGGGTGGGGAGGAGTTTTCTATAGTGGGAGCATTTCTGACTACAGCCAGGCCAGACTATTCCCTCCATTCAATTATGCTCAGAGACCCCGAGGTGAAATCTCAGGGGATTTCTCGGCTTCTGGCCTGTGATGGTGTTGGGGGAGTCTGCATGAAGGCAACTCTGGACCTTCTCTGTCTCTTACAATGATGTGGTTCCAGGAACATGAGGCTGCTGTCCTTCAGGGGTGCCCCAGCCTCCCACCTGGAGCACAGCCTGGACTAGCCAGCAGTGACTGAGGCCCTGGCAGGCCAGAGTGTCTGAGAGCTCTGTCCAGATGCTGGGGAGCACGCTACCCCGGCCACACAGGGGGAGCTGGTCCCTGAGGCCATCCCCCTCACACTGACCTAATGGCCTGATCAGTTACAGCAATAACACATCTCATGAGTCCTGATTATGGGCCTTTACACCATGTCAAGTGAGGCATTTTTAAATATGTTGTGTAATAACATGCCCCTCTGCTTCATCTCCATTCTGATAATGATTCTATCTGACCTGTACATTTTTCCTTTTTCTTTTCAGAATTCAATGGCAAAGGGAGTCTGGATCAGGCAATCGAGCAATTGTTTTGAACAAACGTCAAATTTTTCTTTCTGTGAACACTATTTAAAGAGAATTCTCTTGCCTCTCTATTCACTAGAATATTCAATTATGTAAAAAATAAAGTAGCATTGACATGACATTTTCATTTCTTATTGGAAAGTGTTGGGGGAGGGGTTGGATATATTTTTAAAGTGTATGCATGTTAGTTGCTCAGTCGTGTCCAGCTCTTTGTGACCCCACGAACTGTAGCCAACCAGGCTCCTCTGCCCATGGGATTTTCCAGGCAAGAATGCTGGAGTGGGTTGCCATTACTTTCTCCAGGGGAATTCTTCCCGACCCAGGAATTAAACTTGGGTCTCCTGCATTGCAGGCAGATTCTTTACTGTCTGAGCCACCGGGGAAGCTTTAAGATACATATGTTTAAAATGTGCTGGATTTTGTATTGTTTTAGCATGTCTTGACGACCTTCTTATTATTGAGTTGAGAGCACAGGCTTGGGAGCATCTGATTGGTTTCAGATCCTGACTCCACCTTTTAGTTGGAGAACTGTGGCTTGGTCATTTTCATGATAAAACAGGGCTGGTAATAACAGCATCTTTACGTCATTTTTGTGATGACTGAGTAGATAGTCCATATAAGGGGTTTAGAGTGGTGGTTCCCCGTGAGCACTCAGGGAGTGTTGGCTCTAGTTACACTCTGGAGATGAATTTTGTTATACAAATGGTACCAAAGAGACTTGCCCTAATGAGAACTGCTCCTATATTGCTGACTCGGGGCTCAAAGTTACAGCATCAAGTTAACACATACTAACTCCAGTAATCCCACTCTGGGCATTTGTTCAGTCACTCAGTCGTGTCAGTCACTCAGTCGTGTCCAACTCTTTGTGATCTTATGGCATATATCCAGACAAAACTATAATCTGAAAAGATACGTGCACCTCTATGCCCATGGCAGCCCTATTTACAATAGCCAAGACATGGAGACAATCTAAATCCACTGACAGATGAATGGATTCAGAGGATGTTGTGTACACACACAAAGGAATATTACTCAGCCATAAAAGTAATGAAATAATGCCATTTTCAGCAACACAGATAGACCTAAAAATTATTATACCAAGCAAAGTAAGTTAGAAAGAGAAAGAACCATATGCTATCACTTATGTGTGAAATATAAAATATGATACAAATGAACTTATCTATGAAACAGAAACAGACTCGTAGACACAGAGAAAGATCTGTGGTTGCCAAGGGGTGGGAGAGGAATAGACTGGGGGTTTGGGATTCAGTCAGTTCAGTTCAGTCACTCAGTCGTGTCCGACTCTCTGCAAACCCGTGAATTGCAGCACACCAGGCCTCCCTGTCCATCACCAACTCCCGGAGTTCACTCAGACTCACGTCCATCAAGTCAGTGATGCCATCCAGCCATCTCATCCTCTGTCGTCCCCTTCTCCTCCTGCCCCCAATCCTTCCAGGCATCAGGGTCTTTTCCAATGAGTCAAGTCTCGGCATGAGGTGGCCAAAGTACTGGAGTTTCAGCTTCAGCATCAGTCCTTCCAGTGAACACCCAGGACTGATCTCCTTTAGGATAAACTTAATGGATCTCCTTGCAGTCCAAGGGACTCTCAAGAGTCTTCTCCAACACCACAGTTCAAAAGCATCAATTCTTCAGTGCTCAGCTTTCTTCACAGTCCAGCTCTCACATCCATACATGACCACTGGAAAAAGCATAGCCTTGACTAGATGGACCTTTGTTGGCAAACTAATGTCTCTGCATTTTAATATGCTATCTAGGTTGGTCATAACTTTCCCTCCAAGGAGTAAGTATCCTTTAATTTCATGGCTGTCATCACCATCTGCAGTGATTTTGGAGCCCCCCAAAGTAAAGTCTGATAGAGTTTGGGATTAGCAAATGCAAACTATTCTATATAGAATGGATAAACAACAAGGACCTACTGTTTAGCACAGTGAATTATATTCGATATCCTATGATAAACCGTAATGGAAAAGAATATGAAAAAGAGTATATATGTACACAACTGAATCACTCTATTGTACAGCAGAAATTAACACCACATTATATGTCAATAAAATTAAAAAACAAACCAAAAAACCCATAAAATCCCACATACCAACTCTAGACTCTTCAAGAAGCAGTGAGTATCTGGCCTTTACCTTCTCAGGTGCCTCCTCTGTAAATGACATTTGAGGGGCCCTAATGATACATGTCGTGAACATAAACTGCACTCAACATTCTTTCTTTGAGGTCTCTCAAGCTTCTCATCATATTTAAGAGTCCTCCTTTTAAAATGTCATTTAGCTATCACACTTCTAGGATCCAGTTTTTAGTTTTATTATTTTATAATGATTATTTTCACTTTGATAAGCTTTTGCAATAAGTCTCAATCCTATTTTCTCCAAAAGAATATTTTAAGACCTATCTGTAGACCCTGCCACGCAGGATGAGTTGAGCAAGTCTACTGCCATGAGATGTTGGGCTGTGTCACTAAATGGTAGAGTCAGAATTCAAACCCAGGTTGAAACGACTCCAACACCTTCAGCTCTTTACCATCACAGGCCACTTCCCAGAGACATGGGATTAGCCATTGGCCGGGGTCAAGACCGAGATGATTTTCTTCACTTGCTATTTTAAAGGCATTGTGTCTTCACAGTAAGACTTACACAACCACACATGGTATTGTTTACATCGTCCCTTTTGTTTGAAACTTTGGACCTTTAAGAGAATATGGTTAAAGTAAAAAGAAAGAAAACAACTTTCAACTCAGTGATCAAAGATGAAAGACCAACGGTAAATGTATTAAATAAACTGGACAACTAAGTAATTTCCAGATGTAATAAGAAGAGTGTCCAAACTGCCTTAAAAATGTCCTGAGTAGGACTTCCCCAGTGACACAGTGGATAAGGGTCCTCAAGCCAGTGCGGAGGACATGGGTTTGATCCCTGGTCCGAGAAGATTCCGCAGGCTGTGGGGCAGCTAAGCCCTCGAGCCACAGCTCCTGAAGCCCGCACACTCTAGAGCCTGTGCTCCCCAGGGAAGCCAGCACAGTGAGAAGCCCCTGCACCACAAGGAAGAGTGGCCTCCCCTCCCTGAAACCAGCAAAGCCTGCACAAAGCAACGAAGTCCCAGCACAGCCATCCTGAGTAGGATTTATTTTTGAAATTTTAAAAACCACACTTTAAGGGCTTCCCAGGCAGTGCTAGTGGTAAAGAACCCGCCTGCCAATGTAGGAGTCATAAGAGATGCAGGTTTGATCCCTGGGTCAGGACGATCCCCTGGAGGAGGGCATGGCAACCCACTCCAGTATTCTTGCTGGGAAAATCTCATGGACGAAGGAGCCTCGTGGGCTACAGTTCATAAAGTTGCAAAGAGCTGGACATGGCTGAAGAACACATGCTTTAATATATATTTGAAGGGATTAAAGTCATCAGATCATAATGCGATATCAAGACATGATTTAGTTAATAAGACATTTCCCACTAGACCTTATTCATGCCTTCCATACACTGATGGCTCCATTTATGATCAGATCACGTCTTCTACCCAGAGTCCTTCCATCTAGAATATCTTGTCATCATTATGTTTTCCTCTAGTGCTGGGACAGTCAATGTTTGTGGATGTTTGTTGAAAGACTGATACACCTTTATTAAAATTAGACTGAAATGAAAAAATAGGAGTGAGATGAAGTGCGGGTACAAAGTTGAGTTGCATATGAAGTTGCAAACCTACAAATCTTGCCACCTTAGCCCTTGACTCAGATGGGGATGGTGTTCCCAGTGCGAGAACAAGGTGAATCGAGAGTTCACCATGGCCAAGACTTTCCTGGTGGTCCAGTGGCTAAGACTCCCCATTCCCAATGCAGGAGGCCTGGGTTCGATCCCTGGTCAGGGAACTAGATCCCACATGATGCAACTAAGACCTGGGGAAGCCAAATAAATCAATTTAAAAAAAGAGTTCACCTTGGCCAGGGCCATACCTGATTTGAGACCCAAAAGGGATCTGGATCAATTAGGAGAGGACCCTCCCCCACCTCTCCCAGGAGACAGGAGATTCAGATGCTTTTCTAATGCAACATGTTTAGACTCTCTGGCTTTCTTAGTTTTTATAAAGTTACTCATCTTGTGTGTCTCAATACCTGAAAGAAACATTTTCCTGGCCCAAATAAACCACATCCAAAGATGCTGAAAAAATTCCACTTTGAGAAAGGGTTATTTTTTTGCTCAATTTTTAATCTCTTTGCTGACTCTTGGTATTTCAGTTTAATATTAAAACCATCAATTTGCCTCAAGAGTTTAAGCCACGATCAATAGAAACCATGAAGGAGAGGTGGTAGGAGTTATTTTATTTATACCCTTAGTCTTTGTCTTCCAGACATCGGTGAAACAGAACTTAGAGGGTGACTGTGATTAAGCAGAGTCCAGGGGAAGAGGCTTCCCTTCACAACAGCTGCAGAGATGCTAGGGTGCAGGACAGCCAGCTGGTAGACCATATGTCCACACACTTGGAGGATGCATGGTCCAGGGAGGAGCTATCATTTGTCACCCTCTTGGGGAAAACTCACCTTGACCTGAAACAGGTGAAGAAGAGTGAGGGGTGTCTGTGGGGAGGAAAGCACACACTGCCAGCTGTCTTGGTGCCCACTGATGAAGCAACGAGTGCTTACTGCCCTGAAGCCTGCCAGTCTAGCTGCCTTCCACTGCCTCTGTCTCCTCCAACGCACCCCTCTCTGCACTCTGAATCAGGCTAAAACCCCTCTTTATCCACCATCTCTTCCCTGGATGCTGTACGTCTCTTCCTTTCTCTTCCTTGATGACCTGGGAAGTGGTGGGAGTGGAGGCTGGGAGGCTGCTCAGTGTCCAGAGCACCAGGGATTCTGGGACACCTTGGATAAGGGGTTGTCTTCACAACCTTGATATTCCAGGTCAATCGTCCTCCATCCTCCCCAGAGAGGCCACACTTCTTGACAGCTCATTTCTTCTGGCTAAGACATCTTATCCCTTCTCCATCCTGTTAGCCACATCTACACTACCCCCCCTCCCCTACCCAGCTTCTCTTGAGGGATGTGGCAATTTGTCCAGGGTCCTTCTCTCTGCCTTGTCTCCTGTCCTCCTGCCTCAAAGCCCCTGTGAATATCTGTCTGACACGGTGGGCCTAGAGTTCTTGACCTCCTCATCCACAGAGCTCTTCCTCTCTTCTCCATGACTGCCCCTCTGGGTCCCTCTCCATGTCAGCATAAGCTTCCTGAAGGCAGGAGCCATACCTCATTCATTTTTAAGTTCTGAGGCCTAACACAGCCCTTAGCTTAAAGTAGACTCTCCAAAAATGTTTGTGCAAATGAATGGACAAGTGATTATGTACAGGATAAGTACCAGGTCCACGTCGGGCATCACTTCATTCTCTTTATGACTGAGTAGTATAGTCCATCGTGCATATGTGCCATGTCTTCTTTATCCATATCTTTGTCAATGGAGGTCAGGTTGCTTCCGTGTTCTGGCTATCATAAACAGTTCTGCTACAAACACTGGGGTGTATGTATCTTTTCAGATTAGTGTTTTCATCTTTTTAAGATATATGTCCAGGAATGGGATTGCAGGATCATATGTCAACTCTATTTTTTTAATTTTTTAAGGAACTGCCATACTATTTTCCATAGTGGTTTCACCAATTCACATCCCTATGCTTATTCTCTGTACTATCTCCACAACTCTACTATTCATCTACAATTGTTCTGAAATAAAAATAAGTTATTTTTAAGTATACACACACATACACCCCTTCACTAAAAGAAAAGAAAAAAATATTCTCAGATGGAATTTCAGAATGTGGGAAGAGCCACCTCTGGTAAGGAGACACATAAAGAGGCTTCAAGGAGATACATTTAGTGCCAGAATTAAGAATTTTATCAAGCTCACTTTTTCTTTTACAAAGGAAAAGGAAGAAAAACACAACTCCTCCAACTATAGAGACTCTTCAAGTACCTGAAGCAGGAGACATTCAATTGGACTCATTAAAGAGAAGTGGATGAGTTAAAAACTAGGTAACTATTACATTATCAAACTCTACATTTCATAATAAAAAAAAATCTTAAGTAATATTAATTAGTGTAAATAAAAGTTCAACCGTTTAGATTTTTATGGTAAAATTAGAGTATATTAAGATGGTGACTGCAGCCATGAAATTAAAAGACAATTACTCCTTGGAAGAAAAGTTATGACCAACCTAGATAGCATATTCAAAAGCAGAGACATTACTTTGCCAACAAAAATCCGTCTAGTCAAGGTTATGTTTTTTCCAGTGGTCATGTATGGATATGAGAGTTGGACTATGAAGAAAGTTGAGCGCTGAAGAATTGATGCGTTTGAACTGTGGTGTTGGAGAAGACTCTTGAGAGTCCCTTGGACTGCAAGGAGATCCAACCAGTCCATTCTAAAGGAGATCAGCCCTGGGATTTCTTTGGAAGGACTGATGCTGAAGCTGAAACTCCAGTACTTTGGCCACCTCTGCGAAGAGTTGACTAATTGGAAAAGACTCTGATGCTGGGAGGAATTGGGGGCAGGAGAAGAAGGGGACGACAGAGGAGATGGCTGGATGGCATCACTGACTCGATGGACGTGAGTCTGAGTGAACTCCGGGAGATGGTGATGGACAGGGAGGCCTGGCGTGCTGCGATTCATGGGGTCGCAAAAAGTTGGACATGACTGAGTGACTGATCTGAAGTGTATAAAGTTAGAGTATATCAGTATATCAAGGTGAAAGTGGAGAGAGCTAGGGACTGGGAAGAGAAAAGGAGTCCAGGGGTGTAAGCTAAATATCCGTTGGAAGGGCGTTCCTGGTTACTTTATGCTCAAGCATCGGGAAAAGAATGAACATAGCTTGGGCTTAATTAAGTAGGTGTAGAAACATAATGAAGTCCCTGGTGGCTCAGATGGTAACGCGTCTGCCTGCAGTGCAAGAGACCCAGGTTCAATCCCTGGGTTGGGAAGAAACATAATAGGGCTTCCTTGGTGGCTCAGATGGTAAAGAATCCACCTGCAATGCAGGAGACACGGGTTCGATCCCTAGTTCGAGAAGATCCCCTTAGAATAATAAATGGCAACCCACTCCAGTATTCTTGCCGGGGAAATCTCATGGGCAGAGGAGCCTGGTGGGCTACAGCCCACGGGGTCACAAAGATTCGGACATGACTGAGCAATTTCACTTTCACTTTCACTTTGTTGGTTATCCATTTTAAACATAGCAGCAAATACCATCTTCTTATAAGGATACTTGTCATATAGGATTGGGCTTCCCAGGTAGCACAATGATAAAGAATCTACCTGCCAAACCAGGAGACATGGGTTTGATCCCTGAGTCAGGAAGAGCCCCTGGAGGAGGAAATGGCAACCCACTCCAGTATTCTTGCCTGGAGAATCCCATGGACAGAAGAGCCTGGCGGGCTACAGTCCATGAGGTTGAAAAGAGTTGGACACGACTGAGCACACGTGCACACATATACGATTACCTCTTAATTACATCCTCAAATACTCTCACGTTCTGAGGTACCAGGGATTACGACTTCAACATATGAATATGGCGGGGGATACAGCACAGCCCATAATCCCTTCCTGCACCCACTGCAGGAGTGAGGAAGTACACTGGAAGCGAGGCAGGGGGTCCACTGCTAGGCTGTTACCCTTCCTCCCTATCAGCACCTCACCCCTTCTGTGTTGGGTTTGGCAATGACAGTGGAGGATAGAAGGGAAGCACTTTTTTTGCTGAATGACCAGCAGTTGGTGTCTGCTGCTTTTCTTGCCACGATGGCCTGGTCTTGGTCTCTTCAGGAAAGGCCCCCCACCCCAGTGAGCTCCTCAGAGGTCTGTGGTGAGCAGCGTTCCCGCCCAGTGCCCTGGGAGCCAATCTCTTCACCTGGGCAGAAGCCTCAGTGCCTCTCAAGTGCCAGAGACCCCTCACCGGACACCCAGCCATCTCTGAGAGCATCAGGCACAGGGGTCCATGCTTGGCTATTTCTAGACTTCTGGAAAACGTGTTTCCTTGGTAACCAAATGATGGCAAGGCAGGCTGCTCCAATTCCCTACTCAGGGTGGCATGGGGGCAAACTGCTTGTCATCAGCAGACAGCTAACTAATTAATAAAATGCAAATGGAGGTGTTTGTGTGCGTGTGTGTGTGCACTCAGTTGTCTCCAGCTCTCTTGCGACCCCACAGACTATAGCCTGCCAGGCTCCTCTGCCCGCAGGATTTCTCAGGTAAGAACACTGGATTGTCATGCCCTCCTCCTGGGGTTCTTCCCGACCCTGGGATAGAACTGATATCTCTTGTACCTCCTGCATTGGCAGGCAGATTCTTAACCACTGCACCACCTGGGAAGCCCAAAGACAGGTCACCTACATCTTAGAAAGTCCAAGGGAGGGGTCTGAGCCCAGCTGATCAGCTCTTTTTTTTGTCATTTAAATTGGAAAAATATTTTCCTTTAAGGATTTTTTCTTTTTTAATATAAATTTATTTATTTTAATTGGAGGCTAACTACTTTACAATATTGTATTGGTTTTGCCATACATCAACATGAATCCGCCCCGGGTATTACACGTGTTCCCCCTCCTGAAACCCCCCTCCCACCTCCCTCCGTACCATCCCTCTGGGTCATCCCAGTGCACCAGCCCCGAGCATCCTGTCTCATGCATTGAACCTGGACTGGCGATTCATTTCACATATGATACTATACTTGTTTCAATGCCATTCTCCCAAATCATCCCACCCTCGCCCTCTCCCACAGAGTTCAAAAGGCTGTTCTATACATCTGTGTCTCTTTTGCTGTCTCTCATACACAGGGTTATCATTACCATCTTTCTAAATGCCATATATATGCATTAGTATACTGTATTGGTGTTTTTCTTTCTGGCTTACTTCACTCTGTATAATAGGCTCCAGTTTCATCCACCTCATTAGAACTAGTTCCAATGTATTCTTTTTAATGGCTGAGTAATAATCCATTGTATGTATATACCACAGCTTTCTTATCCATTCGTCTGCTGGTGGACATCGAGGTTGCTTCCATGTCCTAGCTATTATAAACAGTGCTGCAATGGACATTGGGGTACACGTGTCTCTTTCGATTGTGATCGGCTCTTTAGAACAAGAGGCGCTTACTTCCCTCTGGCCTTCTCTGGGCTTGAAGCACCAGTCCCTAGACAGTAGAAACAGGACTACCCCCCTGGCACCAGCATGACCACTGTGCAGGGAGCAGTCAGGATGCAGCATTGCTTGTTCATCCCCAAGGACTCTGGGTCCCTGGGAGTCCAGAAGGCGAAAGTGAAAGTGTCAGCCGCTCAGTTGCGTCCAACTCTTTGTGACCCCATGGGCTGTAGCCCGCCAGGCGCCTCTGTCCATGGGATTTCCCAGGCAAGAATACTGCAATGGGTTGCCATTTCCTTCTCCAGGAGATCTTCCTGGACCAGGGATCAACCCTGTGTCTCCTGAATTGGCAGGTGGATTATTTACAGCTGAGTCACCAGGGCAGCCCTGGGAGTCTGGAGGGGTCAGCTGAAAAGGGATTAGTGCTGGGGAGGAGTTAAATATGGGAACATCTGAACCACATTTTGAGGCTGACTTACAATAATGATTCTGAATCTCTACCTTCTTTTCCTCCATCCTACCATGACTCATCTTGATATTTTAAGTCACTCATTTCTCAGGGCTCAGTGATGGACTCGAATGCATTTGTGAGGCTTCAAAAAGCATTTGACATGACAAAGGAGGCTGTGTTCATTATTATAAAATGGATTCTAGATTCTCCCCCAACCAAAAAACCCAGACAAGGCTTGCCTCTTTTCTTATATAAATGTGAGCCAATAACAGATTTCGTGGAGAATTTCAGTGAAAGAACCACTGCTAAGAATAGCCCTGGACTTGGTTTCAGGAGACCTTGATGTATTCCTCCCAACCCCATCTCTTCTGTCTTCAACTGTGAGACACTGAGCAGGAACCCAATAAAAGGAGAATATCTACTATTTCACACGGTTGCTATTACATGATTAGTTGGTAAAATACATTATTTGGTACATGAGAAAGAAAAGAAATCCATTCCAGTGATTCCTGTCATTGTTCTCCCTTCAAATCTGAGCTATATTTAAATCTGTGTCTCTGAAATTTTCTCAAACATCAAAACTGCTTTCAGTACCCTTCAACTGACAGGTTATGAAGCACAAAGTCAAAATATTCGATAATTTTGAAAGTACAATGAAATCAATTTTATTATGTCAATTTATTATGTACGTGTCGGGGAGAATGTCTAATTTAACCCTATAAATTAGAAAAAACAACAGAAGCAAAGTAGGGTAGAAGTTAGGGCTTCCCAGGTGGCTCAGTGATTAAGATTCTGTCTGCAATGCAGGAGTTGCTAGAGATGCAGGTTCAGTCCTTGGGTTGGGAAGATCCCCTGGAGGAGGGCATGGCAACCCACTCCAGTCTTCTTGCCTGGAGACTTCCATGGACGCAGAAGCCTGGTAGGCTACAGTCCATCAGGTCATAAAAAGTCAGACACGACTGAAGTGACTTAGCAGGTACACAAGCAGGGTGGAGGTTAAGCCTATGCGCTGTGGAGCCAGACTGGTAAATCCCAGCTAGGCTACTTACTAGCTGTGATATCTTTTGCGTGTCTCTGTGCCTCAGTTTTCTCATCTGTAGAATGCGCTGATAGAATCTTTGCCTATTGTGAAGTTTAAAGAAATTAGCACACAGGAAACATTCGTGGCACGTCAACTCAGTCAGTACTGACTATTGTTATCAAAGGCAGATGCTCCTGGAGGAAGGAATGATGGATCAGTTTCCAGTTTAAAGAAAGTCCATGAGATCATTCCTGAATACAAGTTTGAAGGGAACGAAAGTAGAGACTCTGGACATGTGGGCGTGTGTGCTCAGCTGTGCTCGACTCTTTGAGATCCCCATGGACTATAGCCTGCCAAGTTCCTTTGTCCAGGGAAGTTTTCAGGCAAGAATACTGTAACAAGTTGCCATTTCCTACCCCAGGGAAGCTTCCCTACCTAGGGATTGAACTTGAGCATTGGCAGGCAGATTCTTTACCACCGAGCCACCTGAGAAGCCCCAGAGACCCTGGACTTACGATGTGTCCAGAATCCCCTGGGGGGCTGGTTAAAATACCAGTTTCTGAGACTGCTCAGAGGGCTTGGAATTTGCATTTCAAACAAGTTCTCAAATGGCACTGATGATGCTGTTTGGGGACTGTTCTTTGAAAGCCTACAGCCATATTCCTCAGAGGGTTTGGGGACTGCACTGGATTTATCAGGAAGTTATATAAGTTCCTGTAGCAAACACCCCACAAAGAGTGATTTCAAAGGGAAGGACAGGGAAGTGCTTGGGGCCAGGCTGCCCTGCAACCCTTCTAGACTACCTCTGGAAAGAATTTGTCTTTTCTGGAAAGAACTGGTCTCTCTGCATGATCCTAAAAAATCTTCTCTGAGGCTGAGCATGAAATCTCATGTTTCCCTGGACTTGTCCTGGGGAAAAAAACAATCACCGGCCTATTACTGTTACTGTGCTATTACTGTTCTACTAGCCTACAAGTGCTAACATATAACATATACAACACTTGATCAAACTCACTCATGTATATGACTCCCTATTCAATAGCAAGCACCTTAAAAGTAGACATTCTGTTTTATTCATCTTTGAATGTTTAGCATCTTCCACTGAACAGAACATGGTAGAAACTTGATAAATGTTGAGTTCAATAAATGTTCTAAATGAATATTGAAATGTTCTAATCAATTAGCTGTTGATTAGATGATTTGTTACACAAAGATGAAAGACAGCATGCGATGCTTCTTCTTTTGTCCTACATTTCCAGATTTTGTTTTCTACAAAAGATCTAAAGATTTATGGGGAAATGACCCCATTATTAGCTTGGTTATGTTTGTCTATTCTGTTTCGCCACACTTGTACCATATTTTTGGGTGTTCCCAGGTCATTGTCCAAGGACATCACAGAAAAATCTGCTGTTGTCCTTGGAGTATTGACTCAGGAAGGACAGTCTTTCTTCCTTCCTTCAAATCCCTGGATACTTCCTTGGTATCAACTCCCCTGAGTTCACACACCCTTTGACTGATGCCACTGACCTTGCTCAGACTCCACCATTCCACAGAGCACTGTTGCTGTCCACTGCCCCTCTGTCCTTTGTACCATGGACCAGAGAGTGGACTAGAGGCAACAAGTTCCAACACTTGACTCGAGGCTCTGCCTGCATCACCCCCTGGCCACTGAACACAAATGTTCAGGATAGAGACATGGAGCATCCCAAATCTGGCTCCCTTAACTTCACTTAGGGCTCCCCTTGTGGCTCAGATGGTAAAGAATCTGCCTGCAATGAGAGAGACCGGGGTTTGATCCCTGGGTTGGGAAGATCCCCTGGAGGAGGGCATGGCAACCCACTGTAGTGTTCTTGCCTAGAGAAACCCCACAGACAGACGAGCCTGGGGGGCTACAGTCCATGGGGTTGCAAAGCGTCAGACACAACTGAGCAACTAAGCACAGCTAACTTACTTAAGGAAAAGTTAGAGGTGACACATTTTTGTTTTGAGAAAGAGCAAATTTTATCTTAATCTCCTAGACTAACTTTATTTTGAGAAGCACAGAAATTAGCTTTAAGAATACTGAGAAAAATTTCAAATGTTGATGTGGTTAGTTCGCTTCCTTCCTTCACAAAGGTAGCTAAACACTTTTCCTTATTGAATATGCACAAGTGCTAGAACAAATAGAGACATTCAAGTAATTTTCCCAGTAAAATGGAATTGCAAAGCAAAACAAGGAACATAGTTTATTTTAAGTGCCTGCAGGAACTATGAAATTCCATCAGTTTAAAAGCCTCGTCTGAGATGACTGACACAGGGGGAAACAGCTAGGTTACCTTCATGTTAATCTTGAACAGTGGATGCATTCAGTTCACTTCAGTCGCGCAGTTGTGTCTGACTCTTCTGACCCCATGGACCACAGCACATCAGGCCTCCCTGTTCATCACCAAGTCCCGGAGTTTACTCAGACTCATCTCCATTGAGTCAGTGAATTCCATCCAACCATCTCATCCTCTGTTGTCCCCTCCTCCTCCTGGCTTCAATCTGTCCTAGCATCAGCGTCTTTTCAAATGAGTCAGCTCTTTCCATCAGGTGGCCAAAGTACTGGAGTTTCAGCTTCAACATCAGTCCTTCCAACGAACACTTGGGCCTGATCTCCTTTAGGATGGACTTATTGGATCTCCTTGCAGTCCAAGGGACTCTCAAGAGTCTTCTCCAATACCACAGTTCAAAAGCATCTATTCTTCGGCGCTCAGCTTTCTTCACAGTCCAACTCTCACATTCATACATGACTACTGGAAAAACCATAGCCTTGACTAGATGGACCTTTGTTGGCAAAGTGATGTTTCTGCTTTTTAATATGCTGTCTAGGTTGGTCATAACTTTCTTTCCAAGGGGTAAGCGTCTTTAAATTTCGTGGCTGCAGTCACCATCTGCAGTGATTTTGGAGCCCCCCAAAATAAAGTCAGCCACTGTTTCCACTATTTCCCCATCTATTTCCCATGAAGTGATGGGACCAGATGCCATGATCTTCGTTTTCTGAACGTTGAGTTTTAAGCAAACTTTTTGACTCTCCTCTTTCACTTTCATCAAGAAGTTCTTTAGTTCTTCACTTTCTGCCATAAGGGTGGTGGCATCTGAATATCTGAAATTATTGATATTTCTTCTGGCAATCTTGATTCCAGCTTGTGCTTCATCCAGCCCAGCATTTCTCATGATGTATTCTGCATAGAAGTTAAATAAGCAGGGTGACAATATACAGCCTTGACGGACTCCTTTTCCTATTTGGAACCAGTCTGTTGTTCCATGTCCAGTTCTAACTGTTGCTTCCTGACCTGCATACAGATTTCTCAAGAGGCAGGGCAGGTGGTCTGGCATTCCCATCTCTTTCAGAATTTTCCAGTTTATTATGATCCACACAGTCAAATGCTTTGGTATAGTCAATAAAGCAGAAATAGATGTTTTTCTGGAACTCTCTTGCTTTTTCGATGATCCAGAGGATGTTGGCAATTTGATCTCTGGTTCCTCTGCCTTTTCTAAAACCAGCTTGAACATCTGGAAGTTCAAGGTTCACATATTGCTGAAGCCTGGCTTGGAGAATTTTGAGCATTAGTTTACTAACGTGTGAAATGAGTGCAATTGTGCAATAGTTTGAACATTCTTTGGCATTGCCTTTCTTTGGGATTGGAATGAAAACTGACTTTTTCCAGTCCTGTGGCCATTGCTGAGTTTTCCAAATTTGCTGGCTTATTGAGTGCAGCACTTTCACAGCATCATCTTTCAGGATTTGAAATAGCGCAATTGGAATTCTATTACCTCCACTTGCTTTGTTCGTACTAATGCTTCCTAAGGCCCACTCGACTTCACATTCCAGGATGTTTGGCTCTAGGTGAGTGATAACACCATTGTGATTATCTGGGTCATGAAGATCTTTTTTGTACAGTTCTTCTGTGTATTCTTGCCACCTCTTCTTAATATCTTCTGCTTCTGTTAGGTCCATACTATTTCCATCATTTATTGAGCTCATCTTTGCATGAAATGTTCTCTTGGTATCTCTAATTTTCTTGAAGAGATCTCTAGTTTTTCCCATTCTTTGTTTTCCTCTATTTCTTTCCACTGATCAAGGAGGAAGGCTTTCTTATCTCTCCTTGCTATTCTTTGGAACTCTGCATTCAGATGGGTATATCTTTCCTTTTCTCCTTTGCTTTTCACTTCTCTTTTTCTCACAGCTATATGTAAGGCCTCCTCAGACAAGCCATTTTCCTTTTTTGCATTTCTTTTCCATGGGGATGGTCTTAATCCCTGTCTCCTGTACAATGTCACAAACTTCCACCCATAGTTCATCAGGCACTCTATCAGATCTAGTCCCTTAAATCTATTTCTCACTTCCACTGTATAATCGTAAGGGATTTGATTTAGGTCATACCTGAATGATCTAGTGGTTTCCCCTACTTTCTTCAATTTAAGTCTGAATTTGGCAATAAGGAGTTCATGATCTGAGCCAAAGTCAGCTCCTGGTCTTGTTTTTGCTGACTGAATAGAGCTTCTCCATCTTTGCCTGCAAAGAATATAATGCATTCTTATATTATAGGTGGATGCATTAAACACTCCTTAAGAGTTAACTGCCTCTTCCTCAGTTCCTACACTCACCCGCCAGAGATCTCTGTCTTCCTTGGCACAAACGCTTTGTATGTTCCTATCTCTCATGTTCCCTTAGTCTGCAGTTTCTCATTTTCTTATTTTCCATCATATTGTGTTGAGCATATCTTCAAAATTTATCTTTGGAGGATGAAAGGTAAAAATCCATCCAAATAATAATGATAGCAGCTAATACTTACAGAATTAAGCACCGAGGACCGTTCCAAGCATTTACTCAATACTCAACAGTGCCCTTATGAGGCAGCTACTATTATTATTGTAACTATTTTGTGGATGAGGAGCCAGAGAAGCTAAGCAGCTCACTCAGGTTTACTCTGGCGGTGAGCATTTGGGCTGAAATATGTCCGCAGGTGTTCTGGCTCCAAACAGGGGATAGAATTGTGTACGCATCAGGGAGGGAAGGATGCTGGATAGGTGAGGATCCCTGGGTTCCTAAGAGAACCTCAGTTACCCACGTTGTTGTTATGTGAAGAAAGCCTTAAGGTGTGTGCGTGGGTGTGTTAGGATACACGCATGTGTATTTGTTATGTTTTTAAAATTGTGGTAGAGTTACTTTACAATGTTGTGTTAGTTTCTGCTGTACAACAAAGTGAATCTATATATGTACACATGTCCCCTCACTCTTGGACCTTCCTCCCACCCTACCACACCGTACCCCTCTAGGTCACCCCAGAGCACTGAGCTGAGCTCCCTACGCTGTGCAGCAGGTTTGGACAGCGACATGTAAAAGGATGAATTTAGAACACTCTCTAACATCATTATTTAGTTGCTCAGTCGTGTCCAACTCTTTGTGACCCCAAGGACTGTAGACCGCCAGGCTCCTCTGTCCATGGGCATTCCCAGGCAAAAATACTGGGGTGGGTAGCTGTTTCTTTCTCCAGGGTATCTTCCCACCCCAGGAAGTGAACCCGCATCTCCCGTGTTGGCAGGCAGGTTCTTTACCACTGAGCCACCTGGAAAGCCCTCTCTAACACCATACACAAAAATCAATTCAAAATAGATTAAGGACCTAAATGTAACACTGGACACTATGAAACTCTTAGAGGAAAACATGGGAAGAACATTCTTTGACATAAATCACAGCAAGATTTCTTAGAGTCATGAAAAGCAAAAATAAACAAATAGGGCCTAATGTTACAATATTTAAGCAAGATGCCATTTGGCTGAGGTGGCTCTATGCAAACAACTTAAAACCCAGGAGTGCTGAAGACTGCTCTTGGTGTTTGGATGCAGCACTGGGATGGAGCAGGACCACGTGGTCCTTGCCGCCCGCCCCCCCAACTTTCTCTGCCTGACTTTTGCCTGTGGAAAACTTAAGTCAAAGAATAAGTTTAATCAGAGAAATGAGAAATGTTGAAACAAAGGAAAACAGTCAAAGAAGACTAAATAATAGTAATGTAGTCATTAAGCACAGTCAAGGACCTTTAGTTCTTTCTCAAGGTCTGTAGGTAATATTCTGGGCCACACCCTGTGAGCTGTCTTATAGATACTAAAACCCCAGGTGGAGAAGTTAACTGTACCCAGGACTTGAGCTGCCACAGTTCCAAGAATTGACCACAAAGAAAAGATAGCAAATGGACCCTGGAGCTAAAGATTAACTGCACCTAAAATAACCAAGATGATGCTAGTCAGACCACTGATGACCAGTTAGATGCCGGTTAGAGATGACTGTACTGTTTCTGCATGTACCCTGCCCCTCCCACCCAACTTTGTCTATAAAAATTCTCACCCCCTGCTTGTCAAGGGCTTCCCTGGTGGCTCAGAGGGTAAAGCGTCTGCCTGTAATGCAGGAGACCCGGGTTCAGTCCCTGAGTAGGGAAGATCCTCTAGAGAAGGAAATGGCAATCCGCTCCAGTATTCTTGCCCGGAGAATCCCATGGATGGAGGAACCTGGTAGGCTACAGTCCAGAGGGTCGCAAAAAGTTGGACACGATGGAACAACTTCACTTTCTTTCTTTCTTTCCTGCTTGTCAAGGGGGAGTTGGCCTTTGGACAGATATCCACTACCCTCCACCCACGCCCCTCAGTTGCCAGCATCTGAAATAAAGCAAACTTTCCTTTCCACCAACCCAGCCTGCTTATTGGCCCTGGAGCAGCAAGCAGCTGGGCCCCCCACGCATACCTTTGTAACAGCAGGGCTGAGGCTGCCTGCTGAGATCCCAGAAAACAGCTCTGTGGAGTTGGAAGCAGCTGTGAGGCTTCAGGTTTCACTGGTCTGTGGTTAATTTGGGGACCTCTCCGCCAGGCATCAGCACCTGTCCTACAGGGAAGGCCAGGTCACCAGCAAGGACCATGATGACCACCGTGGCCTGTGGGTGGGGACCCTGGCTGCTCTCTGTGCTTCTGGTAAGTTCCAAGGATGCTCCTCCAACCTGAGGAGGGCAAGTGCAGGAAAGAGGCCAAAGTCCCTCTAGCCAGAAGTCAGAGTACATTTGACCTGGAAAATTGAAATAGGTATCATTTCTTCCACTGATTTAAAAGAGAAAAGAAAAAGAAATGACACAAATGGCCTTATTTAACAAAACAGAAACAGACTCACAGGCTTAGAGGATGACTTTATGGTTACCGGGGTGGGGGAGAATGGAGATAAGAGACAGTCAGGGAGTTTGGGATGGACATGTCCACACTGTTTTTAAGATGGATAACCAACAAGGTCCTACTGTAGAACACAGGGAACTCTGCCCAGTGTCATGCGGCAGCCTGGATGGGACAGGACTTTGGGGGAGAATGGTTACATAGAAATGTGTGGCTGAGTTCCTTTGCTGTCCATCTGAAGCTATCACAGCGTTGTGAATCAGCTATACCCCAACACAAAATAAGTTAAAAAAAATAAAGAATGCATGTTAATACCTAAAAGAGAAAGAGGAAAAGAATTGTTATTCATGGGGTTTCTTTATTTTTACTGAATTCATAAATACAACTTAATTAGACTTAAATGAGAAACTAATCAAATTAGATGAATTGGCCCTAAAAACCTAGCCTGTGCCACCAAATCAGGAGAAGGGAGAAGGAGAACCTCCTCTCTCTCTCGAAGGGGTTTCAGAACCAGCAGGTAATGCAGGTGTGGGTTTTTCAGACTTTGATCTGCTTAGAAGGCAGAGGAGAGGCTCCTGGGGGTTTTCCAGAGAGTGAGGCAGGACCCCAGGCTCAGATGGGGAGAAGAGACTCTTCTGAGTCTGGAGAAGGCTGAGCCAAGGGTCTCTTCACAGCACATTCAACCTGTATGGGAGAGGGGACAAAGTCTTCCATGTTACAACCAAGCCTGAAAGCTGCTGTCACTTTAAATTCCCATCCTCCAAAAGCATGGTGTGCCAAGTACCGCTCTTGGCTTCAGGGACACAGCTTCAGTAAACAAGCTCATCATTAGCAACAGAACAATAAAACACAGTGGCCGGTAAGTTCTATGAAGGCAAGTAAAAGAGGGTCAGAGTGACATGGAGTGGGGAGGCTTCTTTAGAAGGAGCCATGAAGAGGGCTCCTCCAGGGAGCTAGCTGAGTGGAGAACCCACGGACATGAGAAGTGACCCCCACAGAGATCTGGAGCCAGGTTTCCAAGCAGAGGAAACAGCAGATGTAGACGCCCAGGCAGGATCACGCTTGGCATGCTGGCAGAGCAGCAAGAGGCCAGTGTGGCTGGAGCAGGAGCAGGAGGAGAGCAGCTGGGAAGCCGGGGAGGGACGTGAATGCATGGAAACTCTGGGGTCTAGTCTACATCATGACGTGGAGCCACAGGAAGGTTGGCAGAAATAACACGATCTGACATCCTCATTGGACAGGAGCCTTTATTCTCTGGGGAGAACTGACACTGGAGTGGGAAGTGGAGTAGGGAGGTCTATGAGGCCATTGCTGCATCTGGCAGAGCATGAAGGTGGCTTGATGGGAGGAGGGGGCGGTGACAGAATGTAGCACTGGATTCCAAGCCAGGTATCAGGGAAGTGGATGCACTGGGGCAGGGCCATGATATCTGGATAAGAACACTGAAGTGTGTCGGCGGGCAGGGGTGGGGGAGACTTCCCTGGTGGCCCAGTGGCTAAGACCCTGTGCTCCCAATGCAGGGGAACCAGGTTCGATCCCAGGTTAAGGAACTAGATCTCGCACGCTGCAACTAAAGATCCTGTATGCCACAACAAAGGCCTGACGCAGCCAAACAAAAAGCCAGAAACACTGGAGGGAAAGACTGGGGCTGGGGTAGCCGGAGTTCTGGGCTAGTTTATGTCAGATTTGAGAATCCAGACCACAGGTCCATGGATTTGGGAAAGAATCAAAGGGGGGTGTTTTGTTTCCAAAACCTTCATCATACATACAGCGTTTGTCTTATAACCATGACCCCTGCTGAGATCACTCAAGAAGAGAGTGTAGAGAAGAGGACTGAGAACCGAGTCCTGGAGAAACCCAAAGCTTTGAATTTAGGAAGAGAAGAAGGATCCAGTGAGAGGACTGAATGGAAGCAGCCAGTGCGGGGGGCTGGGGATTGGGGGCGAGCATTGGGAGAGCATGGGGTCAGGAAGGCAAGCCAAGAAAGAGTTTCCAGAAGCAGGGAACAAGCAACCCATCAAATCCACTGAGAAGAGAGGAAGAAGCACACAGAGAAAGAGCTGTTAGATTTCCCAACTGGGGTCAAGGGTGACCTCAACAAAAGCCTATTGAAGGAGTGAACAAAAGCCTGACTGAATTGAGTTGAACCTAGTGGGAGGGAGCAGGTGGAGACAAGGAACACAGCCCTCCAGTTGCTGGAAACAGTCTCTGAAGAAGGTTTCTGTAGCCGGAGGGGAATAGGGGGTCACGGAAAGGTCTTTGTCTTTGGGAATGGAAGTATGTCAGCATGTCACATGTTGATGAGAATGCTCCACGGTGGAGGGAGAAGTCTACAGTGGGAGCAAGAATGATGGCTGGAACAGTGTCCAACTGTGGACAAAAGACAGCAGGGACTCCATGCATGGAGGGGTATTTCCTTTTCTCGGGCTTGGACAGAACAATCTCAAGCAGAAAGACGAGTCCACGTGCGTGTGGACAGGTGGAGCTGATGGTGGGAGCCCCGAACATTCTCTTTTTGTTGCTTTTCTTGATGTAAAAAATGAAACATCATTTCTTCAGGGTGTGGGGAGGGAGAAAGCATTGGGATTTTGAGGAGAGAGAAGATGGGAAATGTTCTCTATGAAGAGCAGGGAAATGTAGTATTGCAAGCCCACTGAGTTTGTGTGGTCATACATTAAAATTTTTTTAATTTGAGTGTAACAGTGCAAGTGAACTTATTTTCAAAGCAGAAATAGAGACACAGATGTAGAAAACAAGTTTATGGATATGGGGAGCAGGGCTGAACTGGGAGATTGGAACTGACATATAGACACTATCGGTACTATGTATAACATAGGTAAGTAATGAGGATCCACTATATATCGCAGGTAACTCTATTCAGTGCTCTGTGGGGACCTAAGTGGGAAGGAAATCTAAACATGAGGGGATATATGTATATGTGTAGCTAATTCGCTTTGCCATACAGCTTGAAGTAAGACACGAATTGGTTGTGTGTGTTTCTATAGCCATTTACCTGCTCAGGTAGAGGGCCGATGTGGACCAGAGGTGGGCTGTAACTAGCACTGTACTGTGGTATGCGAGGGTGATGGAAGAGCAGGGGGCCCAGAGGAATCAGAATGAAGGGTCGTGAAGCCATGACCTTCCAGTCTGGACCTCCCAGTCCACTTCTTCCTTCCAGTCTGAGCAGCTCGAGAAACAGGAGGCAGGTTGATGGGTCAGAAATGGTTGGCCTGGAGACACTAGAGGGAAGACGTCAGTGGGGCTGAGGGAGAGGAGCTCTTGGGCTATCATAGGTCTTGCTTGAGTTTGGGATGGGGTGTGGGTGAGGAGGCATCTTATCTGGAGCAGGTGACTCTGGACGGACCCTTCAGGCCTGTCACACAAAGGGGAGGCCAAGAACATTCTATGAGTTGTTGCACTTCGAGTTTGAGAAGAACTCTGTTTATTTTATGGTAACATAAGGACTGCAACACGGCATCACAGAGATGGTCCACACAGAACCCTCACCACGTGCTAGCATCACTGTTCTGCGGTTACATGCTTTAAATCATGGACTCCTTTTTTTTTTTTAATATTCTTTCTGATATAGGCCATCACAGAGTACTGAGTAGAGTTCTCTGTGCTACACAGTAGGTCCTTATTAGTTACTAGGTTCTCATTGGTTATCTGTTTTACATATAGTAGTGTGTATGCATGCACGCAGGCTAAGCTGCTTCAGTCATGTTCGACTCTGCGATCCCAAGGACTGTAGCCCACCAGGCTCCTCTGCTCATGGGATTCTCCAGGCAAGAACACCAGAGTGAGTTGCCATGCTCTCCTCCAGGGAATCTTCCTGAGTCAGGGATAGAACCCACATCTTTCACATCTCCTGCATTGGCAGGCGGGTTCTTTACCACTAGCGCCATCTGGGAAGCCCAGTAGCGTGTAT
Source organism: Redunca redunca (assembly GCA_006410935.1). Taxonomy (NCBI): domain Eukaryota; kingdom Metazoa; phylum Chordata; class Mammalia; order Artiodactyla; family Bovidae; genus Redunca; species Redunca redunca. The sequence continues at coordinate 1,053,375 of SJYQ01000824.1, forward strand.
CAGCTCAGTTCAGTCGCTCAGTTGTGTCCAACTCTTTGTGACCCCATGAATCGCAGCACGCCAGGCCTCCCTGTCCATCACCAATTCCCGGTGTTCACTCAAACTCATGTCCATCAAGTCAGTGATGCCATCCAGCCATCTCATCCTCTGTCTTCCCCTTCTCCTCCTGCCCCCAATCCCCCCCAGCATCAAAGTCTTTTCCAATGAGTCAACTCTTCGCATGAGGTGGCCAAAGTACTGGAGTTTCCGCTTTAATATCATTCCTTCCAGAGAAATCCCAGGGCTGATCTCCTTCACAATGGACTGGTTGGATCTCCTTGCAGTCCAAGGGACTCTCAAGAGTCTTCTCCAACACCACAGTTCAAAAACATCAATTCTTCGGCACTCAGCTTTCTTCACAGTCCAACTCTCACATCCATACATGACCACTGGAAAAACCATAGCCTTGACTAGACGGACCTTAGTTGGCAAAGTAATGTCTCTGCTTTTGAATATGCTATCTAGGTTTGTCATAACTTTTCTTCCAAGGAGTAAGTGTCTTTTAATTTCATGGCTGCAGTCACCACCTGCAGCGATTTTGGAGCCCCCAAAAATAAAGTCAGCCACTGTTTCCACTGTTTCCCCATCTATTTCCCATGAAGTGATGGGACCGGATGCCATGATCTTCATTTTGTGAATGTTGAGCTTTAAGCCAACTTTTTCACTTTCCTCTTTCACTTACCTCGATCCTAATCTCCCAATTTATTCCTCTCCCCAACCTATCCCCTGATAACCATAAACTTGTTTTCTGTATCCATGACTCTATTCTGTTTGTAAATAAGTTCATTTGTATCTTTTTTTTTTTTTTACATTGTTGGTGGGAATGTAAATTGGTACAGCTGCTATGGAGAACAATATGGAGATTTCTTAAAAAACTAAAAACAGAGCTACCATATGACTCAGCAATCCCATCCCTGGAGGAAAACCATAATCTAAAAAGATACATGTCCCCCAGTGTTCGTTGCAGAAGTATTTACAATAGCCAAGACATGGAAGCAACGTAGTATCCATTAACAGAGGAATGGATAAAGAAGATGTGGTATGTATATACAATGGGATATTACTCCGCAATAAAAAGAAAAAATAAGGCTTAAATAAGGGCTTTAAATCGTAGACTCTTTACAAAACCCTTAGGAGTCATGGTCCCCATTTTACAGATGAGAAAACTGGTGAAAGAGATGAGCTGCCCTTTCCTGGGGGTTAATTCTTACATATAAGCCATGATCATTGTTTATCTGAAGCAGTTTGATAACACTGAGACAGCACAAAGCTGTTTCTCTGTGGAGAGGACAAAGGGGCACCTAAAAGGGGGAGGCCATTTATTTGGGGGAAAATTATACCAAGGACATAAAGATGTTATGTTTTAGAAAATACATCTTTCTTCGTATTTTCATACATTTTAAGAAGTGTTCTTTTTGTTGACCGTAGCATTAGTGATTGATTTTGAATTTATCAGAATAACAAAGCAATAGTTTCCAAGGAGGGCAGGGACAGCTCCTAGGGGATATCTCAGAAATGAGTCAGAATTGTTTCTGTCACTTTGATGATTAGATGGGATGAGGAATCCAGGTGGCACTCATGGGTGGAGCTGAGGAATCTAGGACTTTCATGTAAAATCTGCTTAAATTAAAGCATACATTTTTGTCCAGTTTGAAGTGAATTTTTCTAGGACTACTGCAAATTTTCTTTTCTTTTATTGGAGTATGGTTGCTTTACAATATTGTGTTAGTTTCTGCTGTACAACACGTATACATGCATCTCCTCTTCCGTGGATTTTCTCCCCATTTAGGTCAGCACAGATCACTGAGTAGAGTCCCCTGTGCATGAGTAGGTTCTCATTGCATGCATGCTCAGTCATGTCCAACCTTTGTGACCCTACAGACTGTAACCCGGCAGGCTCCACTGTTCATGGGATTGTCCCAGCAAGAATACTGGAGTGGGCTGCCATTTCCTCCTCCAGGGGATCATCCCCACCCAGGGATCAAACCTGCATCTCTTTCTTTTCCTGCGTTGCAAGCAGATTCTTTACTTCTCAGTCACTGGGGAAGCCTAGGTTCTCAGTGGTTATCTATTTTATACATGGTGGTTTAGGTTTAGTCACTAAGTTGTGTCTGACTCTTGTGACCCCATGGACTGCATGCAGCCCGCCAGGCTCCTCTGTCCATGGGATTCTCCAGGCAAGATTACTGGAGTGGGCTGCCATTTCCTTCTCCAGGGGATCTTTCCAACCCAGGAATTGAACCCAGGTCTCCTGCATTGTAGGCAGATTCTTTACCAACTGAGCTACAAGGGAAGCTCCATTTTATACATATTAGTATTTATATGTCAATCCCAATCTCCTAATTCATCCTACCCTCTCTTTCTACCTTGGTGTCCATTTGGTTGTTCTCTACTGTGTCTGTTTCTGCTTTGCAAATAAGTTCACCTGTCCCATTTTTCTCATTTTCACATATATGTGTTAATATATGGTGTTTGTTTTTCTCTTTCTGGCTTTCTTCAGTCTTATGACAGTCTCTAGATAGGACTACAACAAATTTTCTAGAAGATCAATTCTCTTTAAAACAGAGGGAAGATTGTACTTTGTTTTGATTGGAATTTTATGGAGTTGTTCACCATTTTAGAAAACCATCACTCTGCCCATATCTCAGTTACCATGGCAACAAACCTATTAGCTGACATTAGTAGCTGTGTAATCACAGTGATCCTACTTGAGTATAAACAAATATATTTATTTAGATCTTATTTTTAAATGTTAGAAATAAAGAAAAAGGAATGCTTTTTATTACAATTGGTAAATCACCTATTTGATTTTATATTCTAGTGTGGCCGAACTGAAGGATTCACATATCAAAAATGCATTATTCTACTTTATAGTAAAAGCACTATGCTTACTTTTAAAATGATTGTAGTTATGTTGTCTTTCCACTGAATTTCAGAATAAGAAAGAGAATATACATAATATTTGTTACCTAAGGGATATCAGATCTGGCACGGTTGAGAACAATTGTGGATATGGTAATAGCCAAAGTGTATAAACGACATGAATGTATGTCAACTTGTGAATCAATAAATGAAAGGTAACATATCTATATAATGGAATTTTATTCAGCCTTGAAAAGGAATGAAGTGGTGATACATGCTATGACATGGATGAACTTGAAACAGTACATGCTAAGTGAAAGAACCCAGACATAAAAAGCTACATACGTATGATTCCATTTACATAAAACATCCAGAATAGGCAAATCCACTAAGACAAAAAGTGGATTAATGGTTTCCAGGGTCTCAGAAAAAGGATGGGTGGGGAATGAGTGCTAACAGGTGTGGGGTTTTCCGGGGAGATAGAAATGTTCTGGAACTGGATGGTGGTGATAGTCACACAACATTATACTAAAAACTTCAGGGTTGACTTAAGATCGACTGGTTTGATCTCCTTGCTGTCCAAAGGACTTTCAGGAGTCTTCTCCAGCTCCACGGCTTGAAGGCATAATTTCTTAGGAGCTCTGCCTTCTTTACGGTCCAGCTCTCACAACTGAATGTGAACACTGGGAAGAATGTGAACACTGGGTCAAGGTTGTTCTTGACCTTTGTCGGCAGAGTAATGACTTTTCTTTCAACACCCTGTCTAGGTTGGTCAGAGCTTTCCTGCCAAGAAGCAAATATCTTCTGATTTCGTGGCTGCAGTCACCATCCACAATGATTTTAGAGCCCAAGAAGAGGAAATATGTCACTACTTCCACCTTTCCCCCCTCTATTTGCCATTAGATAATGGGTTCAGATATCATGATCTTAGTCTTTTTAATATTTAGTTTTAAGCCAGCTCTTCCACTCTCCCCCTTCACCCTTATCAAGTGGCTCTTTAGTTCCTCTTTGCTTTCTGCCATTAGAGTGGTATGATCTGCACATCTGAGATTGTTGATGTTTCTCCCACCTATCTTGATTCCAGCTTATAACTCATCCAGCCTGGCATTTCTCGTGATGTGCTCAGCGTATAGATTAAACAAACAGGGTGACAGCAGATAGCCCAGTTGTACTCCTTTCTCAATCTTGAACCAATCAGTTGTTCCATAGGAGTCTAACTGTTGTTTCTTGACTCACATACTGGTTTCTCAGCAGACAGGTAATGGTCTGGTATTCACATCTCTTTAAGAATTTTCCACAGTTTATTATGATCCACACAGTCTATCATCAATTCAGTTCAGTCACTCAGTTGTGTCAGACTCTTTGAGACCCTATGGACTGCAGCACGCCAGGCTTCCCTGTCCATCACTAACTCCCGGGGTTTGCTCAGACTCATGTCCATTGAGTCAGTGATGACACCCAACCATCTCATCCTCTGTTGTCCCCTTCTCCTCCTGCCTTCAATCTTTCCCAGCATCAGGGTCTTTTCAAATGTGTCAGTTCTTCGCATCAGGTGGCCAAAGTATTGGAGTTTCAGCTTCACCCTGACAGTCTTTCCAATGAACATTCAGGGTTGATTTCCTCTAGGATTGACTGGTTGGATCTCCTTGCGGTTCAAGAGACTCTCAAGAGTCTTCTCCAACACCTCAGTTCAAAAGCATCAATTCTTTGGTGCTCAGCTTTCTTTATAGTCCAATTCTTACATCCATACATGACTGCTGAAAAAACCATAGCCTTGACTAGATGGACCTTTGTTGGCAAAGTGATGTCTCTGCTTTTTAATATGCTGTCTAGGTTGGTCATAACTTTTCTTCCAAAGAGCAAGTGTTTTTGAATTTCATGGCTGTAGTCACCACCTGCAGTGATTTTGGAGCCCCCCAAAATAAAGTTTGTCACTGTTTCCATTGTTTCCCCATCTATTTGTCATGAAGTGATGGATGGGATGCCATGATCTCAATTTTTTGAAAGTTGAGTTTTAAGCCAACCTTTTCACTCTTCTCATTCACTTTCATCAAGAGGCTCTTTAGTTCTTCTTCGATTTCTCCCATAAAGGTGGTGTCATCTGTGTATCTGAGGTTATTGATATTTCTCCAGTCAATCTTGATTCCAGCTTGTGCTTCATCCAGCCTGGCGTTATGTACTCTGCATATAAATTAAAATCCATCTTACATTATGTAAGTGCTTATGATCATCATCATGACTGTCATTCTTCAAGGCCATGTAGAACTCCAATGACACAGTGAAGTCAGATGTCACAAAATGTGACCTAAGGGCGACCATCTGAAAGAGTTATCCAGGAGGCAGATTGTTGATCTCTACCCCACACCTACAGAACCAGAATCTCTAAGCATGGAACTTGGAATATGCATTTTTCACACTCTCCATGGAATTTTTATTTATACCAAGATTAGTGAACATTCCTTATGAAACCCGAAGCTGAAATATTAAGTTCCATCCGAAATTATTCTATGTCAATTTCAATCTCCCAATTTATCCCTCCCCGTCTTACCCCTTGGTAACCATAAATTTCTTTTTTACATCTGTAACTCTAATTCTGTTTCATAGATAAGTTCATTGGTACCCTTTTTTTAATATTTCACATACAAGCAATTTCAGATGATATTTGTTTGTCTGACTTACTTCACTCAGGGTGATAATCTCCAGGTCCATTCATGTTGCTGTAATGTCATTGTTTCATTCTTTTTTGTGGATGAGTAATATTCCTGTATATACGTATGGCATCTTCTTTATTATTCCTCTGGGACATTTAGGTTGCTTCTGTGTTGCTATCGTAAATAGTGCTGCTATGAACACTGAGGTGGCTCAGAGGTTAAAGCGTCTGCCTCTAATGCGGGAGACCTGGGTTTGATTCCTGGGTCAGGAAGATCCCCTGGAGAAGGAAATGGCAACCCACTCCAGTATTCTTGCCTGGAATCCCATGGATGGAGTAGCCTGTGCATGTATATTTCCAAATTATGTTTTTCTCTGGATATATGCCCAGGAATGGGATTGCTGGATCATATGGTAGCTCTGTTTTTAGTTTTCAAAAGAACTTCTGTACAGTTCTCCATAGTGGCTGTTACCAGTTTACATTCCTACCAACAGTGAAGGAAGGTTCCCTTTTTTCCACACCCTCTCCAGCATTTACTTTTTGTAGATTTTTTTTGATGATGGCCATTCTGACTGGCCTGAGGTGATATATTATTGTGGTTTTGATTTCTTTTTCTCTGTTAATGAATGATTTTTCAAAAAGCTGTTCTAGCTCTGCATTTTTACTCCTTTCTCTAGAAAATTGTTCCTGAAAACAAGTGGCTATTGCTTTCTGGGAAAACAGCTCTCCCCATGATCATGGTCATGGTTACCAGAATTTCCCCCAAAAGTTTCTTTCACAATATATACCTCACTGTGGCCAATAATCCTCAAGGTTCCAAAAACTTCTACATGTTTTCACTGTAGACATCATCTCGGCACCTAGTTTTTCCTGTGTGTGCCATCTCTTAATCTTCTGACCTGATCAATCTCACGACTGACAGAAGCTGGCAGCCATGCAATCATCTCCTCCAATCATTTTCCTTCCCTTTTTTTTTTTTTAAAGAAAAAGAATGGCTTCCTAGCTGGCTCAGTGGTAAGGAATCTGCCTGTCAGTGCAGGAGACCCTGGAGATGTGGGTTTGATCCCTGGGTCAAAAGATCTGCTGGAGAAGGGAATGGCAACTCACTTCAGTATTCTTGTCTGGAGAATCTCATGGACAGAGGAGCCTGGAGGGTTATAGTTGGGAGAGCGGGGGGAGGGTTGCAAAGGGTTGGATGTGCCTTAGTACTCTTGCCTGGAAAATCCCATGGATGGAGGAGACTGGTAGGCTGCAGTCCATGGGGTCGCTAAGAGTCAGACATGACTGAGAGACTTCACTTTCACTTTTCACTTTCATGCACTGGAGAAGGAAATGGCAACCCACTCCAGTGTTCTTGCCTGGAGAATCCCAGGGACGGGGGAGCCTGGTGGGAGGCCGTCTATGGGGTCGCACAGAGTCAGACATGACTGAAGCAACTTAGCAGTAGCAGTAGCAGTCAAGGCTATGGTTTTTCCAATAGTCATGTATTGATGTGAGAGTTGGACCATAAAGAAAGCTGAGCGCTGAAGAACTGATGCTTTTGAACTGTAGTGTTGGAGAAGACTCTTGAGAGTCCCTTGGACTGCAAGGAGATCCAACCAGTCCATCGTAAAGGAGATCAGTCCTGGGTGTTCATTGGAAGGACTGATGCTGAGGCTGAACCTCCAATACTTTGGCTACCTGATGTGAAGAGGTGACTCATTAGAAAAGACCCTGATGCTGGGAAAGATTGAAGGCAGGAGGAGAAGGGGACGACAGAGGATGAGATGGTTGGATGGCATCACCTACTCAATGGACATGAGTTTGGGTGGACTCCGGGAGTTGGTGATGGACAGGGAGGCCTGGTGTGCTGCAGTCCATGGGGTCACAGAGTCAGACACGACTGAGAGACTGAACTGAATCTTCTGAAGATGGGGAGGGGCGGCCTTCCTGGAGGGAAGGGAACGGAGCCTCCTCCACACTGGATGGGTGGGAAAGGAGGGGTCCCATCTAGCTGGGTGGGGGTCACACAGGAGAGGCTGCCAGGTGGCTGGCTGGCCCCCACTACATGCTCAGTGAACCATGGGCTCAGGAAAGGTTACATCAAAATGATCTCCTTTGCTTAAATCACTTCAACCACCACTTCTTTGAACTCCTTAAATGGTGAGTTCTCAACACAGCCCCAAACAGGGAGAGCACTACTGGAGTGTTTCTGGGAACGAGAACAAAGCTCTGAGGGCAGCGAGGGGGTCGCATCCGCTTGGCGTCTGGCTCCCAGGGTGACTTACCCCCAGGCTAAGGCCAGTTCACCCCTCTCTCTGTTCTCCCGAACATCTGCAAAGTAGTGAGAATGCATCACCTTATATTATACATTCAGAGCTTGAAGGGCAATAGTTTTCATAAATTCAACCCTCTCCCCAAGAGAGAGCAAACATCTGCTGATCTCATTTTTAAAACAGATCTGTTTTAACAGCTAGCATTTACTTTAGGTTTTTTTGTTTTTAAATGCTTTCCTTAACTTAGAAAATAAAACACACTAATTTGGGATTAAACTAACAAAAATTCTTGCTATCATAATATAATCTTGATAACATGTATGTTTAGAGGAGACGTGAAAGACGTGNTGTGGACCCTAGAGTCCAGCCTGAGGGTCCCGCTGCCCAGTTATTAATACTTTCCCTTTTAAAATGGATAAAACCAAATCCCTCAGTTTTGTTCTTTTATTGTATCAGGAATTTACTAATGCAGTTTGATTAAAAACCCATGGTTCAGTTCAGTCCAGTCGCTCAGTCGTGTCCAACTCTGCGACCCCATGAACCACAGTATGCCAGGCCTCCCTGTCCATCACCAACTCCTGGAGTCCACCCAAACCTATGTCCACTGAGTTGGTGATGCCATCTAACCATATCCTCTGTCGTCCCCTTCTCCTCCTGTCCTCAGTCTTTGCCAGCATAAGGGTCTTTTCAAATGAGTCAGCTCTTCGCATCAGCTGGCCAAAGTATTGGAGTTTCAGCTTCAACATCAGTCTTTCCAATGAATATTCAGGACTGATTTCCTTTAGGATGGACTAGTTGGATCTCCTTGAAGTCCAAGGGACTCTCAAGAGTCTTCTCCAACACCACAGTTCAAAAGCATCAGTTCTTCGGCACTCAACTTTCTTTATAGTCCAACTCTCACATCCATTCGTGACCACTGGGAAAACCATAACCTTGACTAGATGGACCTTTGTTGGCAAAGTAATGTCTCTGCTTTTCAATATGCTATCTAGGTTGGTCATAACTTTTCTTCCAAGGAGTAAGCGTCTTTTGATTTCATGGCTGCAGTCACCATCTGCAGTGATGGAAAAGTGAGAAGAAAAAAAAAAGACACCGTGGAAATGGATGCTTTTATGAGAAAATCTCTGATGACTCAGTTTTGTCACTGTTAAAGGACCCTCCTCCAAAGGTTGTTCTGTCTCCTAGATCCTCCTGTAGTTTGGAATTCTGATGAACTCATCTCTGACTCAGTGGCAGAAGGGAAGTGGAGTTAGTGTGGGTTTGATCGGGGTTGGAGAGGTTTGTTGGTGTTCAGTCTCTCAGTCATATTGGACTCTCTGCGACCCCATGGACTGCAGCAGGCCAGGCTCCCCAGTCCTTCACCATCTCCTGGAGGTTGCTCAAACTCATGTCTGTTGAGCCGCTGCCATCCAACCATCTCATGCTCTATTGCCCCCTTCTCCTGCCCTCAGTCTTTCCTGGCATCAGGGTCTTTCCCATTGAGTCAGCTCTTTGCATCAGGTGGCCAAAGGATTGAAGCTTTAGCTTCATCATCAGTCCTTCCAATCCTCCCCATCAGGGCTGGAGAGGATAATCATCTCCAAATACAGCGTATCTGATGAAGAGGAAACTCAGAGCTGCCCTGGCCTCTGTGTTCTCTGTCCTTTTTGCCCCTGCTCAAAAATGTCATATCTTAAGAGGCCTTCCTGACCACCCTATGGAAGGGATTCTGTTCGTTTCTCTTTGATATATTTCAGCAGGACTGGCCAGGGAACTGAGGGTAGACCCTGGTTATTCCAGTGCCCTTTGCACACCTGGTTTCATATTCCAGACCTGCCAAGACATGCCAAACCAGGGTTTGGGTAGCTGTGTTCTGGAGCTAGGAGCCCACCTTGGCATTCCTTTTTCTGATAGTTGATCCTGGTAAGTTTGACTTGTTCCAGCGTGGCAGTGTCTTCCTTAATGCCATGGCTCTCCCAAGTTTGTGAGGATTAACTAGGTAGGTACAGGCGAAGAACTTTGTGGTGTCCCCAGCATGTAGGACTCAGTAAGCATCAGCTATTGTGAACTTCTCCATGGCGTCTCAGCTCTTCGTTTTAGCCTTGGCCTTTAGGGAATTAGTCAGGCTCTCTTCCTTCTGATTTTCTTGCAGCCACTCAGGACTTTGGAATACTCTATATCTTGTACTCGGGCCTTTTGCACAGGCTGGTCCTTCTGGCTGGAAAGTAATTTCCTAAATTTTCACTCCTCTGGCTTCTTCTCACCCTCCAGTCACAGTTAAATGTTGCCTCTCCTGAGAGAACATCTTTGCCCATCTTGTGGACTGCACGCCCCCTGGAAGTCCAGCTCAGCAGCCTGGCCATTGCATTTGTCATACTGTCTCTTTGTGTATTTAATTATTCATTGCCTATTTCTTTCTCTCACCTGTAAAACTGGTGACTTTGGCATTCACCACGCTTCCCTACCATCTAGTACAATCATTTACATATAGTAGGTACTTAAATATCTGTTGAACGAATCACTCCAAGTCATTAATGAAAATTGACCAGAAGCCAGGTCAGAGCCTTGGCGTCAGCATGGATGTCAGTCTGGACATCATAGCCTGATTTTTACCCTAAGACAGGAAGATTGGAACAGGGATTGTGTGTCTTTTGACAGATTCCCAGAAATAGACTTCAGAATAATTTGGTATGAAATCCCCTTCTTACCACTTTCCCATTTGAACCCTTGTCCAACATGGCGCCCTCCACAGTGGACTAGGCCCTCACAGTACCCTTGGTCCACCTGCTCTAGGACCCCAACGCAGACACTGAGTGGAATGACATCTTACGCAAAAAAGGCATCTTGCCTTCAAAGGAAGATTTGAAAGATCTGGAGAAGGAGGCAGAAGAAGAGGAGCAGCGGATCCTCCAGCAGTCCATTGGTGAGCTTACTTGTGTTTGTGATTCTGTGTCTGTCTGCTTAGGAAACCCTCGGCAAGCCTCTAACTGCTTCAGTAGAAGGATCCTCTGAGCGAGAGTTGAACTGCTGGGCTGGACGCTGCCTCTGGGCCCTCCGGCAGGGCATCTCTGGCTTCATCTTCCTGGGCCATAGCACTGGGGGCACTTCAGAGGCTCCCTCCATCTCCGCAGTTCCTGGTCTGTGTCTTTCTTCAGGGTTATCAGCACATGATAACCTGAAGGAAATATTTCTGAGTCTCCATTTTTTGGTCAGTGATTCAGTTCAGTTAGTGTCATGGAAATCTGCCCAGAAGTTTTTACTGTTTGTAGTCTCCTGAGAAAGAAAGAAAGTGAAGTTGCTCAGTCATGTCCGACTCTTTGCGACCCCGTGGACTGTAGCCCACCAGGCTCCTCCTTCCATGGGATTTTCCAAGCAAGAGTACTGGAGTGGATGGCCATTTCCTTCTCCAGGAGATCTTCCCGACCCAGGGATTGAAGCCTGGTCTCCCGCATTGTAGGCAGACGCTTTACCGTCTGAGCCACCAGGGAAGTTGCAGTCTCCTGAGCATATGCTTAATCTTTGTGGTTTGATTGAGAATATTAAAATAACTTGATTTGGGGAAACATAAGATGCTTGTAGTGTACGCGGTCTAAGGTCTTTCTCACGTGTAGGTAGACCACTTGAATTGGAATCCCTTGTGGTGCTTGTCAAAAAAACAAGCAAACAAACAAAACACAACAGCACACAGTCCCTACTGAATCAGAATCTCTGGGGGTAAGGCCCAGGAATGTGCATATTGAGCCAGTGCCTCAGAGAGTTTGGTTCACACCAAAGTTTGAGAACCGTTGATCACAGGAGCTAGGACTTCTGTCCCACGTTGACATGTTAGGGCTGATTTAGAGGAGAATTTATTACACAGTGTTTATCTAGCAAATGTAATAAATTCTATCCAGTTACTGAAGGACTGCTGTGTGCTGTGTGTTTTCTAGGCACTGGGGCTTTAGCTGTGCGTGGGCCAGCCAAAACACCCCATCCTCTTGGAGCTTATATTCTAATGGAGGAGAGAGACAGTAAATGATACATGAGTGAAATGTAGGCAAATAAGGCAGGAAGGGGTTGGAGGAGAAACTGAAAGTCGCTCAGCTGTGTCCAACTCTTTGTGACCCCATGAAATGTAGTCTGCTAGGCTCCTCTGTCCATGGAATTGTCCAGGCAAAATACTGGAGTGGGTAGCCATTCCCTTCTCCAGAGGATCTTCCCAACCCAGTGATTGAACCCAGGTCTCCCTCATTGCAAGTGGATTCTTTACCATCTGAGCCACCAGGGAAGCCCTGGTGAGTATAAGGTTGGAGGAGGGGGGTGGGTATAATTCTAGAGGGTCAGAGAGGGCCTCACTGGGAGTGACATTTGAGTCGACCCAAGGGAGGCGAATGGGCAAGTGGGAAGCTTGTTGGAGGATCTACCAGGAGGCCAGGGGGACTGGGAGACAGAAGCAGGAGGTTCAGAGGGGGTCAGACATTTAGGACCTTGTAGCTTCTAGTGTGGACCTTGGCTTCAATGTCTAATGAGGTGGGCATCATTGGAGGTTTGAACAGAGGAGGGACATGCCCTCTGTGTTGACCGCACCTTCCTGTTGTTGTCTTACTGAGTGCGGACTGTGGGGGCAGGGCAGGAAGTGGGGAGACCGGGTGAAACAACTGCAGTGGTGCCCTTGGCAAGTGATGCCGTTGGTTTGGACCAGAGTGGTGGGTGGAAGTGGCCAGATCTGTGTGTACTTTGAAGGTAGGACCGATGGGATTTGCTTATGGATCCTGTGATGGGTGTGAGAGCAAGTAAGGCAAAGATGACTGCAAGGCTCTGGGCTTGAGTGGCCAGAAGGATGGAGTCACCACCTGAGATGAGGAAGGCTTGGGCAGGAGCAGGTTTGGAGGTGAAGATCAGGAGCTCTATTTAGGACCTAGTCACTCTGAGATTTCTTATTAGACAAATACAGATGGTAGGTGAGCAGTTGGGAGCTTTCTTAAATCAGAAATAAGGGCTAGACGCATACATTTGGGAGTTGTCAGCATGTCGGTGGGTTTTAAAGCTATGAGATGGAGACACCAAGGGAGCGGGTATAGGTGAGGAAGGAAAGGAGTCCAGTCAACAGATGGTCCAAGGGAGGGGCTGCCAGGAGGGAGGAGAAAAGGAGGCCAGAGGAAGATGGACTTTCAAAGAGGAGGAGACACCCATCCAGTGATGGATTAGGCCAAATATGCTCATCGGTTGAGCAAACAGGTCATTACTGACTTTGGTAAGAGCAGGTTTGGGTAATGTTAGGGTGGAAGTCAGGGGACAAAAACCTGATTGGATGTCAAGAAGCAAGAGTCTTTATGGCAATAAAAACAAAATACAGATTTTTACAGCCATTGATAAAAAAGAGAAGTGAGAGCTGCCTACCACTCACAGGAGAAGACCAAGTGATAATCCCTTTACCTCTAGCAAAGGTGTGCTGGGGAGGACCCCAGAGGGTATCCTCCCACCTTCTTGGAGGCATGAGAACTGTTAGGCACCTGTCCCTGAGCATCAGGGACTTGCAGATCAGGCCACTTGAGCTCAGGCTAATACACCTTTCTCCTTTTATAAATTTGGGAAACTTTCCTGTTTGTATCCTTGTTGTCATGTGAATGTAAGAGAGCCAGGCTGGCTGATCTTTTAAAAATGCTCTCTATCTTTTAAAAATGCTCTCCCATTCTTAGTTACTGTATAACACCTTGGATGTGTGCATGCGTGCTAAGTTGCTTTAGTCGTGTCTGACTGTTTGTGACCCTATGGATGGGGAGCCCACCAGGCTCCTCTGTTCATGGGATTCTTCAGGCAGGAATACTGGAGTGGGTTGCCGTGCCCTTTTCCAGGGGGTCTTCCCGACCCAGGGATTGAACTCACACCTCTAAACATTCTGCATTGGCAGATGAGTTCTTTACCACTAGTGTAACACCTTAACTACTTTTTATTTTGGTTTTGATGGGCTAGGGGCCTTTTGGTATTGCATGCACTCCTTTAGGAGAAAAGACCCAAAATGCATCTTCGTTCATCTTTTACATTTTTGGTTTTTCACCAACTCAATGACATTCAGTGAAAACATATGAAGACATGACTTTGGAAGAACTGGAGGATAATGAAGACGAATTTAATGAGGAAGACGAACGTGCAATTGAAATGTACAGGTTAGTGCCTCCCAGAGGGACTGCTTGGCTTTTCATGTGGCACTATAATGTGCGTCCTTTGAAGTAACCCTGGCACATAAGTAAGTGAACCTGGATCTCTACAGAGTTTGCCGTGCAAAAGGGGTGTGTGCGAGCGCATGTGTGTAAGATGTCTCTCTCCTCCTCCTGTCGTGCAGGCAGCAAAGACTGGCTGAGTGGAAAGCGACCCAACTGAAGAATAAGTTTGGAGAGGTTTTGGAAATCTCGGGAAAGGATTATATTCAAGAAGTTACCAAAGCTGGTGAGGGCTTGTGGGTCATCCTGCACCTTTACAAGCAAGGGTGAGCTGATCTGATGTGTGCGTGTGTGTGTGCGTGCGTGGGCTCAGTCTCAGTCACGTCTGACTCTTTGTGACCCCATGGACTGTAGCCCCCCAGGCTTCTCTGTCCATGGGGTTTCCCAGGCAAGAATACTGCAGTGGGCTGTCATTTCCTTCTCCAGGGGAATCTTCCTGACCCAGGGATCAAACCTGCAAGTCCTGTGTCTCCTGCTTTGTCAGGGGCATTCTTTACCTCTGAGCCACCTGGGAAAAGCCCTGATGCCTGTCTTTAAATATTAGTTTGAATTTATGTCTTGAACATCTCAGGCTTACTTCACACCAGAGGGTATTTTTTTTTAACTAATGTTTTATGTGTTTTTGTTGCAGATTTGCCTAAATGTTGTTGTCTAATTTTTGTCTTAAGACTTTCAGATTAATATTTGTGACTAATACAAATGGCTTTATTAAATTGTAGCAGAACAGACTTCTTTTTAAAATTGTAAATGAATTCCTCAATCACTTGTCCCTCTGAAAAAACTCCAGCATTTCACGACTCCGTGTCGTGAGTCACTCTCCGTGATGGCGCGGGTGACATTTGTGAGCATTGTCCATGGCGAGTGATGCAGAGAGCCCCTAGGGCCTGACCTTCAGTTTTGCTCCCACTGTGTGGAGTCCAGTGCTTGTGTAGGAGTTTCTTTCAAGCCGGAAGTGCATTCTGAATCACACATTCTAAGCCTTGGATGCTCTCTCCTTTAGAGAGCAAGACAGTTATCTTTTACAGTGGAGCTGCTTTTCTGACTTACTCGGTCAGATTAAATTGGGCTTTGGCTTTTGAACACTTTGCCCAAATCTATAGAAAGTTTTTAAACACCGTTTGTTCATCTTGGCTGAAATAGCAGAAGCACTTGTGAAGTTGTCATGAGGTTTTCTATGGGGCAGAAGGGCAGCTGAGGTTTACTGTATGCAGACACAAACTCACAGTTGCTTCTCTTTATTTCACAGGATTCCCCTCTGTGCCCTGATAAATCAGCACTTCAGTGCACTTGCCAGGAAGTTTCCTGATGTCAAGTTTACCAAAGCCATTTCAACCACCTGCATACCCAATTACCCTGATAGGAATCTGCCCACGATATTTGTGTACCTTGAAGGTGACATCAAGGCTCAGTTTATCGGACCTCTGGTGTTTGGTGGCATGAACCTGACTTTGGACGGTAAGAACTCTTTGAGGTACACGTGAGGGATGGGGAGGGAGTGCGTCTGTTGTTAAGGGTGCCTGTTTCCTAGACGCAGGTTGGATGACTTGTCATAGAGTCACCTTTGTCCCGTGTGAGTGATTGTGAAAAGAGAAGAACATTGAATCTGTCATCTTAGATGAGTCATTGGGAGCAATTACAACTGGACTCTGAGTTAAAAGAGGGCAGAATAGATTTTAAAATATTTAATATTATTGTCTGTGCTATTTGTCCCTACAGTTGAATATGTTTGTTTTTTAGTTATAACTCAAGATCACATCATTCATTTATTTAATTCATCCAAACATATTAGTGACAGATGTTTATATGTAAATATACATAAATATATGTAAATTTATACATGTATGCTGCTGCTAAGTAGCTTCAGTCATGTCCAACTCTGTGCGACCCCATAGACGGCAGCCCGTGAAGCTCCCCCGTCCCTGGGATTCTCCAGGCAAGAGCACTGGAGTGGGTTGCCATTTCCTTCTCCAATGCATGAAAGTGAAAAGTGAAAGTGAAGTTGGTCAGTCGTGTCCGACTCTTAGCAACCCCATGGATTGCGGCCCAATGAATTGCGGCCCACCAGGCTCCTCCGTCCATGGGATTTTCCAGGCAAGAGTGCTGGAGTGGGGTGCCATTGCCTTCTCCTTATACTTATATAAATTTCTATAAAAATATTTTTTCAGTTGAAAGGAAGCTTTTAAATGAAAAGTTTAATTCTGCCACTTAACTCCTAAAGGATATATCTTTTATTTTTTTCTACTTGTGAAATAGGAGGTATTAAAATACATATACACACATAATATGTGGGAGAGACGCTGAGGCCTACGAGCTTCCTACTAGGTCAGATTCTTTATCTCTTGAGTGCAGTGATATGTCCAACTATGCTTTAGTTAGTAGCCTTTAAAAACATGTTAAAATATGACTTTATATTCTACTTTATATAACTATATAATATATTCAACTGGGAAATGTGTAAACAGATACATAGATGCATTTATATATTATATCAGTTTTGCTTTATTCCAATGTTCTAAGGCGTATGATATTTCAAACTAAGTATGTGTTTTGCCTCTTATTTTGAGCTTTGAACATACCATTAGGGGAGAGAGATAGGTATACAATAATAATTATAGTCTTTGTTTCTAGGAAAAGTCTCATTTGTAGGCCAGGCCATGGAATTCTCCAGGCAAAAATCCTGGAGTGGGTTGCCATTCCCCACTCCAGGGCATCTTCCCAACTCAGGGATCGAACTCAAGGACTGAAAGAATTGCTGGCAGATTCTTTACTGTCTGAGCCACCAGGAAAGCCCCATATAACTGAACATTAACATTAAATACATTCACTTACGCATATGCATGTACGTGTGAATCTAAATACATCCTTAAGAATCAGAATCCTAAGAATTTTTTTTTTGAGAAATTTATTGAATTTTTTTATCATTGAACCAAGATACCTAGAGCTGAAAATGCTGATGTTATTCATCTCCGTGGAACACTTTGAATTAATGTGATTTCAGTAAAATTGGTTTTCAGATTTTTTTAAAAATGTATTGGGCTGCACTGGATCTTAGTTGTAGCAGTCAAGGTCTAGTTCACTGATTGGGGATTGAACCCAGGCCCCTTGGATTGGGAACATGGAGTCTTAACCACTAGACCATCAGGGAAGTCCCTGGTTTTCAGATTTTAATAGAAGTTTCCTAATTAGTGGACTGTGAAGAAGGTTGCACGCCAAAGAATTGATGCTTTTGAACTGTGGTGTTGGAGAAGACTCTTGAGAGTCCCTTGGACTGCAAGGAGATCCAACCAGTCCATTCTGAAGGAGCTCAACCCTGGGATTTCTTTGGAAGGAATGATGCTAAAGATGAAACTCCAGTACTTTGGCCACCTCATGCAAAGATTTGACTCATTGGAAAAGACTCTGATGCTGGGAGGGATTGGGGGCAGGAGGAGAAGGGGACGACCGAGGATGAGATGGCTGGATGGCATCACGGACTCGATGGACATGAGTCTAAGTGAACTCTGGGAGATGGTGATGAACAGGGAGGCCTGGCATGCTGTGATTCATGGGGTCTCAAAGAGTCAGACATGACTGAGCAACTGAACTGAATTAGTAGAGCATCAGTTTAAACCAGACTGTTTGGTGTAGAATCTTTCTAACAGTCTCTCACTCCTGCCTGGGTAGAAAAATATATCACTTGATTTTGCTTCACAGTGTCTCACACCAATGTGGATTTTCACTGATTATAAGAGGGTAAAATATAGGATACTTTGGCCACCTGATGCGAAGAGCTGACTCATTGGAAAAGACCCTGATGCTGAGAAAGATTGAGGGCAGGAAGAGAAGGGGACAACAGAGGATGAGATGGTTGGATGGCATCACCAACTCAATGGACATGGGTTTGGGTGGACTTTGGGAGTTGGTGATGGACAGGGAGGCCTGGCGTGCTGCAGTTCATGGGGTCACAAAGAATTGGACACGATTGAGTGACTGAACTGAACTGTGTGGATCACAACAAACTGAACTGAAAATATAGGAGCTAAGCCTTTAATCACTGATTCTTTTTTTCCTGATACTTTTAAGAATTATTACTACTTGGAACAAATGTATCAATCCTAGTATGTCATCATACCTTGAGCCTTTGACTCTAATAGGTTGAGATATTGGACATGAGGTTTAAGAATTTCCTTTTGCTAAATAAAATTGGATTTAATAATTACATTGCCAGCAAGACTGTGAAAAGTATTTTCTTAATATATTTCATGCTGATTTCTTTCCTGGGCCATTGGGCAAGCCAAGAAGCTAGCTGTGAGATGGGTTTAGTCCTTGGGTTTTTATTAGTTATCCTGGAGGTTCAAATGTAATATTTCATTTCATCTCATTTTATGAAAAGTTTTTGCAGGTGTTTTTGTTTTCCTTCTTAAGGGTCTGATTTTTTTCCCCCTTTCTTCCAGGTACCTTATAATTATGACCCTCAAATTGTCATCAAGCGTGGATGGTCATAGTCTCTGCTTAGAAAAACACTGTGGCTTGAGGTTCCCACTCAGGCTGAGTCTTAGGCAGTTTGCTTTTTCTTTATCATGCAGAGTTGGAGTGGAAGTTGTCTGAGTCTGGAGCCATCAAGACGAGCCTGGAGGAGAACCCCAAGAGGCCTGTGGAAGACGTGCTGCTGTCCGCCGTGCGGTGCTCCGTCCCCGCCAGGAGGGACAGCGATTCTGAGGAGGACTGAGGCCGTGGCCCTGGTAACCTGCTGAACTTTCCCGATGTGATACAGCATCTGAACTTTTTTTAAAAAAGGAAAAAGTAGGAACATATACTGTGGTTTTTTTACTCTTTTATATTATGTTCTGAATCTCATAGATCTCAGAAATAATCATTGCTGGGAATCCTTTTAAATTTCTGGGAACTCTCTTTTTAAATTAATAATATTTCCTTAAGAAAAAAATAAAAGCCAGATATTAGTTTAGCAGATGTCTACGTTTTCCTTGCTTATATTTTAAATCGGTTGTAAGACTATTCACTATTTGTTTACATAAAACTATTAAAAAAGGAATACATATTTTTTAAAAATGTGAATAAATTATACAGTGGAAAATGGCAAGCTAAGCTTTGCATTTATATTATTATTTGTTTTTATTTTTTTATAGAGCTAGCAATAGGATTATTAACTCAAAGGAATGAGTGCTAGGAAGAAGTCTTAGTATTTATCCTGTTTAGAAGAAATAGGCAATAATTTTTGTGAAATACTGTCTTATCAAAGTCTAAAAGATTCGGCTTATCAAACTAAAAGATTCCAATTTACTGCCATTTGGGGTCAAATAGTTTTTCTAGTTAAGATAATTTTTTGTTTTCAGGCTGTTGAGATGTGAGCTAATCTCAATTACTGTAAAAGGTGGCACCTGAAACTTTTTTGGAAATAAATAGATAGAAGCACACACAGAGATAGCCAAAGTATATCTCAATCAGTCAGTAAAAAACATAAAATGTTTTCTGAACTACAATCTTCTTAGCATTTACCACTTCTCGTCAAATTGACATTAACAGAATAATCAGGGGGACTGTTGTTCCCTTATACTTGAGTTGAGTAATATGGTGCTCACTACCCATAGTAAAGCCTCCTGGTTTGAATCTTTGAAAAATATGAATCAGAGAGGCACAGAGTTCCTTCAGATTATTGTTTATTTTTGCTATCGTTCAGAAAGAAACAAGCAGCTGTGACCCTTGATCTGTCAGAAGTGTCTGCATTAGTGACTTTGTTTTTATATACATGTGAGAGCCAGCACTTCTGGTGGAAACATACTCTGTGTCACAGACTTCCTTGAAGGATTCCTCATGGAATTTTAATTGCAGGGTGGAAATAAGCTTGGTCAGGCCTGTCACTCATCTGCGGGTCCCATGGCTTAGATTTTCTGTTGCCAGCTGGGAGCAGAGTGAAGTGCAGTGGTGAAGGTGTGACTGCCGTGTTGGTCAAGAGCTGCGGTGCGTACTCTTCCCCAGCGGGGAGAGGTGTGTGTGAACGTGGCAGGCCTCATACCGCTGAGGAGCCATTCAGGGTGTCATTCTCAACATATGCTATGCCCCCTTGGTCTTTATTCCTGTGACATCTTTCCTCCATGCCAGACTAAGGTGTTGAGTTTGTGCTCAAAGGCTCAGGTGACTTGGTTCATGATCCCTGTCTGGACATACAGCTCCCAGACCCCAGAAAGCTGTTTAGTTGTGCTTACTGAACTTGACTTAAAAATGCAGAGAAAAAACAGCATCTTTGTCCTAATATTAGAATTGTAATTTTGAACCTAACCTGCAAATTTCTACAGGTTGGTTAGTTCTAGGAGACTTTGCCATATTCCTTACCATTAACTCCTGTTTCATTTGGAGCATTTGTGATGTGATGGAGATGATACAGCTTGGTTCTGAAGCACTGAGTTTGTCTCATTCCACAGCAGAAACACACAGTGACCGGAGAAAACCAGCAAGAAAGATCTCGACAGTCTGTCTCCTGGTGTTGGGAGGGAACAGTTATGGGGAAGGGGTGTTGAGCAGGTGCTAGGTAACCCTTTCTATAGTGATACTGGTGAGAAATGTTTTCAGGAAGTTGGGTGGTCAGTAGTTTGGGAGAAATAACATAGTAAGACGGTAGACTCGCCCCTTGGTGTCTGCGGTAGTTGGTTCCAGGGCCCCGTGGGGTGTCTGCAGATGCTCAGGTCCTTGCAGCTGGCTCTCCATGTCATCAGTCCATGGTTTGTTGGCTCCGCAGATGTGGAGCCGGCAGACACAAATCTGCTGCTGTGCTGTGCTGTGCTGAGTTGTGTCCGACTCTGTTACCCCTGGACTGTAGCCCACCAGGCTGCTCTGTCCATGGGATCCTCCAGGCAAGAATACTGGAGTGGGTTGCCATTTCCTCCTCCCGGGATCTTTCCGACCCAGCGATCCAACCTGTGTGTCATGTCTGCCCTGAGTTGGCAGGTGGATTCTTTACTGCTGAGCCACCTGGGAAGCCGACTGTAATCAAATACAGTTGATTTTTCCTAGTTTTCCTTATTTTTTAGAGAAGAAAAAGGATACAGTTAGGATGTACACAACTACCTCATTGCAAACCTATACTTATATCCTCCTGTCCTGACGTTGCCGAAACAGTGGCTTCTTGGGGCATCTTCTTTCCAAAATGCCTCAGGGAACTCGTCTTGGATGCAGCAGACACTTTGTGAGAGGCAGAAAGGGCTTAGAAGGGGGTCCTTTATCCCTAATGCCTCAGTTTTTCACCATTTATTGCCTCCAGCTTTAAGTTTACTTTTCTTATATAACAAGCCCCAATTTTGCCAATGCAGTTTTCAAGTACGATGGGCCAAATGTATTGTGACTGGGTTGCCTAATTTAGAAACATGTTCTGTGAAAGTGGTTTTGTCCTCCTTGTGAAACCAGCTGTTACTCATAAACAAACACAACCTTTTCAACAGGTGGGTTTCGCCTGTCGCGTTCCTGATGTTTATATTCACTTTAGCCTAGGGCCCTGGCTTTCCGCCCTCTGCACGCTGCCCCCACTCGCTGACTGCACAAGGGACCTGTCACTCATGTGCTGCTAGGAGTTCCCTGGGTCCATTCTCACCACCCATCCCTGCAGCAGCCTCGTCTTCCACGCATTCAGTGTCCAGTGAAGATGGGTCTGCCCTCCACGGCCAAGCCGTCCTTCTATACTTTTGACCCTATTTTCTCCCACATTCTTTCAGGACTTTGTTCCAGTAAACTATTGCCTTATCTCAGTCTCTCCCTTGATGTGGGGTCTCAGGCTGTAAGTGTTGGGATTGGTGACAGAGACTGCTCCTTGCCTGTCAAGGCCCAGGATTCTCCAACTCCTCTCCAGCAGCTGAAGGATTAAACTCCCAGCCTCCGTTGGAGCTGCGGGTTGCCAGAGGGAGGTGGGCAGAAGTTGGCTGGGAGTCCTGGGCACACTTCTTGGGAAGGGCAGCTGCTGTAGATGTGACTGCAGCCTACCTGTGCTCTAGGGCGTGCGTACAGAGCCAGAGCATTGAGGGTGGTGTTTTTGATGATGTTGTGAAGCCTCTGTAACCTGGCTCCCACCTGCTCTCCCTGGACTCCTCTTACTGGGAAAGAAGTAGCTTTCACCGTGGCCTCTCTTAGAAGCAGTTTATGCATCTCCTGCTGAAGCCCCCCGCCCACTGTCTGTCAAAACCACAGCTGTCCTAGCTTTCTGCTCCCCGCTTTCAGGTTGCTAAACAAGTCAGAGCAGTGTGTTCCTGGCCTCTGTGTCATCATCATCATTGCCCTTCAGGGACTTCAGGAGCCAGACGAGGACTTCCACTTTCACCTGTGAAAGACCAGATACTCTGAACAGCTACCACCCACCTGGCAGTAACTCAAAATTGTTTCTTTAATGTTCATAAATGGATGGCCGAGCTGTCAAGAAAGGAATCCATTCTCTGAGGCCAAAAACTATGTGAAAACAAAACTGCAGAAAGACAAGCGAGCCCTCAGCTCATGTACCCCCCGGGGCACCTACCGAGTCTTGGTGACACTGAGCACCTATGAGGATGGACTTGGGGGGTTAGCAAGAGGTAAGCCTGCAGGGAGGCCCCCTTGCAAACAGCTGGACTTCAGTCTTGGGGGGAACTGGCGCTAGTTGGAAAGGAAAACAGTCCCCCTCTGAAGTCACTTATATACCTTCCCTCCTGTAGCTTTGAGTTCTCATGGTACCTGTGGTCTAAGCATTTCCCATGTGAAATTCTTAAACAGGTCCCATTGTAATGTCCCTGGGTTCAAGGTCAGAGCAACTATATATGCACATGAGAACTCGGCTTTAATTTAGCACTCAAGATACTCTCCACAGAGACATGAGCTGAGAGTCATAAATCACAGGATGCCTCAAATAAGGCATCTCAAATGAAACCCAGCAGAAAAGAGCACAATCTTCCTGCAAGGAGTTAAGAGTAGTAGAATTTTCAGGACCAAAATATGAGCACATTTAATAGTTGTAAATAAGTAAAAGAGTAAAGAAGGGTTCCTTATATAAGTCCCTTATAAAAATAACTAATGGCAGAAAGAATTAATAAACTGGAAAGCAGAGCCAAGTAATTACCCCATAGGCAGCACACAGAGCAAGTAGGTGGAAATAGAAGTTAGATTAAGAGATGTGGAGGAGTGGTGAGCATGTCTAACACATCACTTACAATTTTAAAAAGCATATTAGAAATAAGTAACATTTGGAAAGATGAAGGTAGAATTTCCAGAACTGATGAAAGACATCAACCCTCAGATGCAGAAAGCTATACAAATTTCAAGCGAGTTAAACAAAGTAAATCCACACCTGCATGTATGTAATGAAACTAGAATATCAGAAAAATTTGTAACACAGTTGGAAAAGTCAGATTACCTGTAACAAACAGCAACAGTAAGGCTCGCTGCCTTCTCAGCAGCATCAGTGAAAGCCGAAGACTAATAGTATCTGTGGGCTACAAAGATGCAGCAACAAAAACTATCAACTGAATTGATAACACCCAGTGAAGCTCTATTTTTTAAACTATTTTATATGGGAGTATAGACAATTAACAATGTTATGATAGTTTCATGTGGACAGAAAAGGGACTCAGCCATACATATGCATGTGTCCAAATTCTCCCCTAAATTCCCCTTTCATCCCAGGTTGCCACATAACTTAATGAAGCACTATTTTAGGAGTGAAGATGTCATCAAAAGACTTCACTAAAGGAAATTTGGAGGATTTACTTTGTGCAGAAGGACAGTGATGAAAGCTCTGAGATTCAGGAAAGCATAGTGACCAAAAAAACACGGTTAAATCTGAATGAGCATTAACTTTACAAAACAATACAAATGATGTCTTGTTTATGACATTAAGATGAAATGGAACTGAAAAATAGGACAAATTAGCACAGAAATTGAAGGAGACTTCATTGGAGTGTAAATGTTCTTAGATCCTTAAAAAGTATTCAAGAGGTTGGTTAAAATATGGTTAAAAACATTCAAATAACAGTAAAAATTTTTAAAGTATATATATATATATTTTAATTTAATTTTCCAATTGTTGCTGATGGTGGTGGTGGTTTAGTCGCTAAGTCGTGTCTGACTCTTGTGACCCCATGGAATGTAGCCCGCCAGGCTCCTCTGTCCATGGGGTTCTCCAGGCAAGAATCCTGGAGTGGATTGCCATTTCCTTCTCCATAAAGTATATAATTTTAAAGTAGTGTGTCTGAGGGTACTCAGTTAATTCAGTAAAAGACTAGATTGAAGAATAAAAAGAAAAGGTAGAACCATAGAAAGTCCAAAGTTGCTAGAATCTAAACAGTGAGCACAATAAATGTAAATGGATGATACTAATAGTGCTTATCACCATATGACCCTGCAGTCATGCTCTTAGGTGTTTACCCAACTTACTAAAACTTATATCCATACAAAAACACAAATGTTTATAGCAGCTGTGTTTAAAATGGCCCAAACTCAAAACAACCAAAGTGTCTATCCATAAATAAATGTGTAAACAAATTATAATTTGATATAATGGAATGTGATTCAGCGATAAAAAGAAATGAGCTACCAAGCCACAAAAACCACGGGTGCTAAATGAAATAAGCCAGTCTGAAAAGACTGTCTGTTTTATGATTCTAATTATAAGACATTCTAGAGAAGGCAAAACTGGAGATGTAAAGAAAATCCATGGGGAGCAGGAGGGAAAGGTAGGGAGTGTGGGATTGACATGTACACACCTCTGTGTTTAAAATGGATAACCAGGGACTTCCCTGGTGGTCCCGTGGTTAAGACTTTCCCTTCCAAAGCAGGGGGTGCAGGTTTGATCCCCAGTTGGGCAGCCAAGATGCCACATGCCCCATGACCAAAAAACCAAAACATAAAACAGAAGCAATATTGTGAGGAATTCAGTAAAAACTAAAAAACGGTCCCCATCAAAAACAATAAAATGGATAACCAACAAACACACTGTAGAAACTAGGGAATTCTACTCAATGTTATGTAACAACCTAAATAGGAAAAGAATTTGAAAAAGAATAATACATTTATATATATAACTGAGTCATTTTGCTGTACAGCTGAAACTATCACAGCATTGTTCACTATGATCCAATATAAAATTAAAAAGGTCAAAGAAAAAAAAATCAGTGGTTCCAGGGGCTCAAGGGAATGGTGGTAGGGCTGAATAGGTAAAGCACAGAATTTCTAAGACAGTGAAACTGTTCAGAGGGTGGAGATGTGATGATAATGCATTTGTCAAAATCCATAGGACTTTGCAGCACAAAGAGTGAATCTTTATGCAAATTTTAAAAAATCGCATCAGGAGCTGGAGTACATGGATGGAACACAGAATGACAAAACAACCGTATTATAAATGTATGAAACAACCTCGTGGAGGGAATGAAGGGGGAAGATAACCTTGGAAATGAGTAACCTTGGACCTAAGTAACCTTGGAAATGAGTGGAGTCTGTAAGATGAAGCCCAAGAGAAACAGCATGAGGACTAGGCTGCAGCTGATAAATTTCTCACGTTGGTACCTGTTAACAGCTGTGATGCTGCTCTAATGTGCTAGATTTAAGCAAATGGAACCAGGTGGTGGGAGCCAGGCTTCTCGCTGTTATTTAGTGTGAGGCTACGGATGAGCCTGGAGTGACCCACCTGCAATGGATTAGAGTTGGACCCTCCGCATGCACTCATACAGGCACAGCTAGTTACGTATTTAGATGGTGTGCACACACAGGTTTATCAGGGCTTCCCCGAGAGCTCAGTTGGTAATCCACCTGTAATGCAGGAGACCCCGGTTCTATTCCTGGGTCGGGAAGATCTGCTGGAGAAGGAATAGGCTACCCACTCTAGTACTCTTGGGCTTCCGTTGTGGCTCAGCTGGTAAGGAATCTGTCCTCAGTGCTGTAGACCTGGGTTCGATACCTGGGTTGGAAAGGTCCCCTGGAGAAGGGAAAGGTTACCTGCTCCAGTATTATGGCCTGGAGAATTTCATGGACTATATATAAGTCTATGGGGCTGCAAAGTCTATGGGGTCGCAAAGGTCGGACACAACTGAGCGACTTTCACCTTCACATACACAGGTTAGTAAACACATTTCCTTGCTCGGTCAGTTGAAGGGGCTTAAAAGCAATGACTCTCCCATTGCAAAGACCACACCTACTATTCAGATACTGGTTTCTAATACCATTTCCTAAAAAACCAAAATTCTAGAGAAGTGGCTGATTCTACCACAGGTGTAGAAAATCGACAAGACCAACCTGGTTAATCTCGTAATGCCAGAAAGTAAAGATGTGTTCAAAACAAAACCAAAAATCACAATGATAGCAGTGTGTTGAAGGAATGCAGGAGTCTCCTAATGACTGGACAGTTTGAGCAACAAAATACTGGATTACAATCGAAGTGTAAAATATATATCCATGAGTCTGTATAGATAAATGATGGAACAGATACACAGATTGAAGAGACCATTTCCTGCACAGAATTCGGAATAATTTATGTAGATACTCCGTCCCCATTTAAGATGTTCCACTCTTCAAATGTGGGCTACACATGGTGACGTCCTTCCTAAGTGAGCAGCGTGGAAAGGAGTCAGGGTGGGGAGTAGCTTTACAGAAAGCTGCCAAGCTCTGCCACCCAGGTAACCAAAGTCAGAACCACTCGCTGTGAGGCATGTTGTTAATAATAGTATGGTCCCTGGGTATCGATGGGGTGAAAATGATACAAACTCTTTGATCTTCCTCCTTGAAACCCAGACCTGTACACAAACATCTGAGAAATCCCAATCGAGGAATGTTCTATAAGACAGTTGATCAGAAATCTTCAAAACTGTAAAGGTTACCAAAAACAAAGTAAATTTGAGAAACTGCCCCAGCCCTGCAGAGAGATCCCCAAGGAGATGTGACAGTGTAATGTAAGACAGTGTCCTTCATGGGATTCTGAAACAAAACGAAAGAATTCTCCATAAAGTGTGGATTTCAGTTAATAATCACGTGTCAATATTGTATTGATTCATTCACTGTAACGAATGTCCCGTATTAATATAAGATGTAAGAATGGAGGAATCAGGTGCAGCATGTATGGGTACTCTGCTATCTTGTAGATTTTTCTGTACATCAAACACCATGTTAAGAAAATAAAAGTTGATTTTTAAAAAAGTCTGGTGGTTCACGAATCCTTTCAAACTGGAAATTGTCACCAGTGTAAGCAAGGTGGTGCTCAGCTCTTGATTGCCATCTGTGTGTAATAAAGTGCCAGGATTAAACAGCAGATGTCTGAGTTGGAAGCTACCCAAGTGCAGAGCAAGTTGAGGGCTTGGATGCCAAGTGAGAGGGAGATCTGGGAGGAGGATGGGGAGAGGCCAGGGTGAGGGTGAGAGTCTGTGGTCAGTGCTGTGGGATTGGGAAGTCAGTCCCTTAGGATCGTCTGAAAAACCCTCAGTGTCTTCCACCCACAGAGTCGGGGTGACGCCACTTATCCCCCATCCCTGGCCCCCACTGCTTGAAGGCTGCTCCTGCACGAGGGCCAAGCAGGTGTCTATCTGGGAGGAGGACCTGAACAGACTTTTAGGTGGGAAGCTGATGGTGCACAGCCAGTCTGAGCTTACCCGGAAGTTCATTCTACTTTATACATTTAAAGAGTCTGCTTAGACATATTCAGACGTCGATTTTTGTCACATGTCACTCTTGTGCATATGTAAAAATGGAAGCAAAATAAATCGGTTGACATAATCCTGAAGTGTCCTTCTGTTCAGAGTCCAGCTCTAATGCCTTGTGCTATTGAACTTAATGCTGAGACCTCTCTGATTCTATCAGTAGGTGGCGAGCTAAACCAACTTGATCCCGGCAGCTTCCTGGCTAGCAGTCACTTCAGGACACAACCTGACCTCGAAAATGTTAATAATGAATGGGAAACGTGCTTAGAATTGATGAAATTAGTTAGTTCTAGTGCCTAGTGGATGAAGAAGACTATTTTAACTTAATCATTTTTGCATTTAATTTTGAAAGCAGATCATAAACTCTAAACCTGTTCACTGACATTTTTAAATGTTGAAATTAACCAGCTTCCTAATAGGAAAGATGCAGCTACTATTCTTTGTATATCTATTAAAGCAAATAAAATATTTTTAAAAAATTAAAGACAAATATTTCCTTTTTGTAGGTAGCTTTCTGATAATTTTGTAAAAATTTAATCATTTCAAANCTCTGATTCTATCAGTAGGTGGCGAGCTAAACCAACTTGATCCCGGCAGCTTCCTGGCTAGCAGTCACTTCAGGACACAACCTGACCTCGAAAATGTTAATAATGAATGGGAAACGTGCTTAGAATTGATGAAATTAGTTAGTTCTAGTGCCTAGTGGATGAAGAAGACTATTTTAACTTAATCATTTTTGCATTTAATTTTGAAAGCAGATCATAAACTCTAAACCTGTTCACTGACATTTTTAAATGTTGAAATTAACCAGCTTCCTAATAGGAAAGATGCAGCTACTATTCTTTGTATATCTATTAAAGCAAATAAAATATTTTTAAAAAATTAAAGACAAATATTTCCTTTTTGTAGGTAGCTTTCTGATAATTTTGTAAAAATTTAATCATTTCAAAACAGATCATAAAAGGTTGTAGTTAGTAAAGATTTGGGTAATTAACAAATCAATCCTTTGCCTTTTACAAATATTACAGAAAACAACCAAAAAAGCCTCCAACTGTTTGTTCTATCCCTTGGATCTGAGATCCCCAAATGAAATAGTATAATAAACATGCACACACACACACACACACACAGACACACGCTGTACCGAACTGGTCTATATTGTAACTGTAGTAACTAAATAAAAGTGAGGATAACCTCTTGTTATCCCACTTACTGACTTTGAGCCCCAAAGAGTTTTTGATTCCATTTTGTTTTCCCAATGCAACTGGAAAGAAAATGGGAGGAGCCCAAAACACTTGGCAGTCGTATTTCTTACTAGAAATCAGTGCAGTTTCCAAACTCTGTGCCAAGGTATCCCAGATTCCCGCAGCAAGTTAATGGGAGGGCGAATATCCTAAGAAGTCAGGGGAAACACAGCAACACTGCACATTCATCAAACACTACAGCAGCTGCCACCTCCAAAGAGATCACAGCCTCGACATTTGCTTGCACTGCCCCTCTTCTGATGATGTCGCCCCTTTTCAAAGCTGGGTTTTTGGCAGTTGCTGTGTTAAAAGCACATACAGCTCAAAAGTCAGCCTGAAACAGGGCATGAGGGTGTCAGTGTCAAATTCCAAGGTGGGGAAAGTGCGCTGTGCCCAACAGGAACTTGTTTTCCATTCAAAAGTAACAGAGTAAACTTATTTTTCTTTCAATTTTAGTGTGTGTGTGTGTGTGTGTGTGTGTGTGTGTGTGTGTGTGAGCTTTCCTGGTAGCTCAGCAGTGAAGAATCCACCTCCCAGTGCAGGAGACGCAGGTTTGATCCCTGGGTTGGGAAATCCCGTGGAGGAAGAAACGGTAACCCACTCCAGTATTACTGCCTGGGAAATCCCATAGACAGAGGAACCTGGCGAGCTACAGTCCCTGGGGCCACAAAGAGTCGGACACGATTGCACATGCATGCACAGGTGTATATGCATCTGTGTATGTGTGAGTAAACAACTAGAAGACTTTGGGACATAAGTGCTTGTTAAGTTGTTTGGCCCTAACTACTTAATAAAAGAAAGTGGTACCTATTTCCTTCAGTTTAGGGGCACAGTGAAAAATTTGCTGAGCTGTGAACCTATGCAAGTTTGGGAACCTCTAGTAAATGGGTGTTCTGGTTTATAATGAAGTCTAGATTATAGTGGTTGGAACAAATCCATCCGTGAGACTTTGAGTTAAGGGATAA
Source organism: Redunca redunca (assembly GCA_006410935.1). Lineage (NCBI taxonomy): Eukaryota > Metazoa > Chordata > Mammalia > Artiodactyla > Bovidae > Redunca > Redunca redunca. The sequence goes on from SJYQ01000824.1 coordinate 1,083,200, forward strand.
TCTTGAATATGTCAGGCTGAAGGCTGGTGTGTGTGACTCCAGATTACGCCAGGGACCAACCTTCCTGGAACACACAGCTTCATCTTTTTCACCACCTGCAGCAGAGCTAGTGGCTTCTCATGGTGCCATTAAAGCTTGTTTAACCTCCCTGGCCTCAGTTTTCTCATCTGTAAAAGGGATCCAACCCAGGCAGTTATTATGAGGATTAAATGAGCTCAGATTTGTAAAGCATTTAGAAGAGTTTGCTGGTGTTTTACTGGTGTTGATGTTGTGACAACAGTAATTGCCATCACTGGCGGCAGCAGCACCCTAATTTTTGAAAACACAAAGCCTTTTGCATGAGGGTAGGTTTCCTCATTTGAGATTAATTGCTTAGTCCTAGTGCTTGTGATTATAAACTGGACCTCATATGACCCAGAAATTCTTACAGTAAGCTTGGCAGGACAGTTTGGGAAGAATCTTACATCACATCTCTTCACATTCTTATTTGGGGAACTTCGTGTAGTTTTCTTCCCTTTTTAATTTCCACCATTACATAATCCTTCTGTATAATCTGTTTTCTCCTCTGCCCTTTTACATTCTGCTTAGGGTGTTAGGAAAATACCCATCTCTCTCTAGACTGTCCTGTACTTTCTTGTTGTCCTAGTGAGTACAATTCTTAGTCCAAAGCATGTGAGACTTTTATGATCTCACACTGTTTCATTTATCACTTTCCAGGACAACTCTTCTCCATATGGATTAAATGCTGGGAGGCTTGTTGCCTTGATTTTTCTCTTTTTAGAGTCTCTACTCTGTAACAGTCGATTGTGTGCCATCAGGTTATTCATCAGCCTTCCTAATGGATGTACCCTCTCGATTACAGGCTCGGCAGCTTCATGGGAAGAAGGCCCTGTGCTGGGCTGTGCAGCATCCGGTCTGTTCCTGTCCTCCTCCGGGATCCTACTTGTGAATTCTTTCAGAATAACGTACAGCTCACTGAGGCCTGTGACCACATTCACAGACAGTAGGATGAAGATCGCTGGGCTCCAAGGCACGCTTTACATTTTCCGTTGGGTTAGAATGAGTCAGAGAGAAATGGCGTCAGCCAGCTGGTCATGAAGCAGAAGGAAGGCCCCTGAACTTGAGAACTTCCCCGGAGGCTTCTTGTTTAATCTCCTGTAACTTTTCCTTGGCAGATCCTACCACTGATGCTCAGCCAGACGTGTCCTTGGCAATGAGAGGTCTTGGAAGAATGAGCTTTCAGTTACTGGGTACATCTTTATGTTTCAGGCAGTAAACAGTGGTTGAGGGAGTGTGGCGCATCTGTTCAAAATGAATTCTGAGTCATATTTGATCCGCTCTTCTAGCGGCTTTGGAACATGTTATGACATATCCAATAGACAGAATTCTTTCAACACTCTACTAGCGTCCACATGTGTTTGTGACCTCCCATAGTTCTTACGCTAAGCCCAATAAGTGCATCTTTTAGAGAAAGAATAAAGGGAGGGAGGGAGGGAAAGAAAGATGGAAAGGGGGATTCTGTTAGTCACTCAGTCGTGCCTGACTCTTTGCAACCCCATGGACTGCAGCCTGCCAAGCTTCTCTGTTCATGAGATTTTCCAGGCAAGGATACTGGAGTGTTTCTCCAGAGGATCTTCCCAACCTAAGATTTGAACCCAGGTCTCCTGCACTGCAGGCAGATTCTTTACTGACTGAGCTGCCAGGGAAGCCCAGGAAAGGGGGAGGGAGGGAAGAATTCATGTTATTTGGAGGCCCTGTGTTGGCAACTATTTGTAAGTTAATGAGTTTCCCTTCTCCTTTGTAAATTGAACAGTATTTGGATCAGAAGCTTTGCCATTTTTGTTCGGGGCTTTTATTTGCTTGGAAAGGACCATAGGGAGGGTTTTGTTAATTTTCCTTTGGTACCTAGAGTCAAGGAGACTTCTGTACAGGATTTCTGCATGATTTAATGAATTGATGCTTTTGAATTGTGGTGCTGGAGAAGACTTGAGGGTTCCTTGGACAGCAAGGAGACTAAACCAGTCAATCCTAAAGGAAATCAACCCTGAATATTCATTGGAAAGACTGATGCCGAAGCTGAAGCTCCAATACTTTGGCCACCTAATGCAAAGAGCTGACTCATTGGAAAAGACCTTCATTCTGGAAAAGATTGAAGGCAGGAGGAGAAGAGAGCGAAAGAGAATGAGATGGTTGGATGGCATTACGTACGCAAATGGACATGAATTTGAGCAAACTCTGGGAGAGAGTTAAGGAAGGGAAGCCTGGCAGTCCGTGGGGTCACAAAGAGTTGGACATGACTTAGTGACTGACCAACAACAGCGGTGACACCACTATCAGTGTGTGATTCCATGGTTCTAGGGAAAAGTTTTAAGCAGCAGAAGTAGTTTAAGAAAGAAAGTTTTCACTAAAAGTCCACAGATCATCCGACTTTATTGACCAGGATTTGCTCGCAGTTATGTATAAATGTTTGCAAAGGCAAAGAAATTCAACACCTAAGAGTTCCTGAAGACCTTCCAAGGCCACTACCACACAGTGTCTGCTTTTGAAGATGGCAGGCCCACTGAGTTAGCACACTGGAACCCAGGGAACTCTACCTGTTTCCAGATAAAACGACTTCGAAGCAGGGGCTTTCAGCTTAAGAAGCAATCGTTAGCTGCACGTGTGGCTGCAGCAAAGTCAATTAGCCCCTGCCTGGGGCCTGCAGAAAAATCAGGTCAGGACCAGGGGATGTTGTGAGGCTGGTCTGAACTGCGCATAATGAATTTGGCCTTTCCTAGGGAGAAGGTGTCTTTCTATTAGATTTTTCTCGAGGTGTGCAGAATAGGTGGGTTTCCCTGGAGTATCTGATCTCAACTTAGTGAGGCCAGGCAGAAAGGAACAAAGGATGCTGAGTGGATCCTGGGGCCAGTCAGTGGAGTTGATGCATATAGTTTAAGCTACTGGGATTTGGGCAGAACCAGAAGACCTACCAAGTGGTTGAGAGTGTTCCAGAGTTAGATCACCCCAGTCTGGAAGCTACCTTTCCTGCTTGGTTCTCTGTGACTTGGGGCAAGTTACTTAATTTTTTCCGAACTTTAGTTTCCTCAACTGTAAAATGTAGATGCTAACGATATGGACCTCAGGGGTGTTATGAAGATCAATATTATAATTATAAGGCTTCCATGGTGACTCAGCGGTAAAGAACCCGCCTGCCAATGCAGGAGACACAGGCTCCATCCGTGGTCTGGGAAGATCCCATTTGCTGCAGAGCAGCTAAATCCTTGTGCCACAACTACTGAGTCTGTGCTCTAGAGCCTGGGGGCTGCAGCTGTTGAGTCCGTGAGCCACAATTAATGAAGTCCTAGAGTCTGTGCTTGGCAACAAGAGAAGCCCCCGCAATGAGAACCCCGCACACTGCAACTAGAGGAAAGCCCACGCAGCAAAGCAGACCCAGCTGAGCCAAAAATAAGCAAATAATGAATTAAAAAGACCAGTGAGCTCTCAACGGAGGCCACTAAGTGTGATGCAAATTAATGCCTGGATCTTGCTTAGAAGAACGCTTTGCTCCGATAAGTACTGTGTTTATTATGTGAATTCATTTATTAGACCTGGAGTTCTAGCTGCTATTACTGCCCTACAACCCATCACAGACCTAGCGTATAAACAGCCATCTTTGTGTTAATGCTCATGAGTTCTGTGATCAAGACCCAGTGGGCATGGCCTTCTTTTGCCCCACCACATCGGGACCCTCAGAGATGAAAATCTGTGCTGGGAGTAACTCAGGCAGCCCAGATCATCACCCCAAGGCTCCTTCACTCACCTGTCTGGTTGGACTGGTTTGGAGGCTGGGCCCTCTGAGCCCATCAGCTGGTGCCTACTTGTGCCTGAGTCATCCCCTGGCCTTGCCTATCCTGGAAGCTATATTCCAAGACGGGTGTCCCCAGGGCATGTGAGGAGAGCCAGAAGGAAGCCCCGGACATCACAGAGAATCACTCCCACCATGTTCTACAAGATGAAGCTGTCCCCAGCGGACCAAGTTCAAGTGACGTGGACTCCAAGTGCCCATGGAATTTAATCTGACGGGAGAGCCTCACAGCCCCGCCTTCTGGGGAAGCCTCATGTGCATTGCTCTGGCAGGCAGGACTGGTACCCTAGCTTCTTCCAGATGAACAAAGCCCCTGGTTGACGTTGGTCCACCCAGCTGGGCGGGCCTGACCAAGAGGGACCTCAGAATCAGTGTCTGTTTCCCAAGGGACTGAGTGCAGGACCCTGGAGTAGCTCCTGCGGCTCAGTGCCAGGTCAGACCCTTGTTCCCGCTTACTCCTTCCAGCACAGCAGCCGATGGACCCCATTACCTGAAGTCAGTCCCGAATGGCTCTTCTCATCTTATGAGGTTGCCTGTACTCCATTGTTTTAATTACAGGCTGTTACTTCATTTAAAAAATCATCTCTACGATGAAAGGGACTGTCATTTTAAAAGCCAGACTCCTGGCCTGAAAACTCATCCGTGAATCAGAGGACGAATGTTCCCATTGTGCTGGTTAAAAATAGGAGCTATGGAAAAAGTGACAGAATGAGATGAATGCCATTAAAGTGTAATTACATTTACTGTAAATGTGAGCCTTGGGAAGAGTATTCTAGGCAGAGAAGCTCTGCCAGAGCCTGTGACATGGAAAACCCAAAGCCTCAGCTGAATGCTGCTTTTATGCTTTGAATCGTTGTAGTGTATATTATTGTGGATTGTTCTTAGTGTCTGTTAGCCTTACTGGGGGTATTGGAAAGAGCTGTGTCCCTCCAAAGGGAAGTAAGAACAATGCAGTTCAGTTCCCCTTGAATCTCAGAAGGTATGTTTTCTGTTCTCTCAAGGCCATGTTTCTATACATCTGTATTCTATGTATCTAATGGTAAAGAATCCACCTGGCAATACAGGAGACTTGGATTAGATTCCCTGGGTCGGGAAGATCCCCTGGAAGAGGAAATGGCAACCTACTTCAGTATTCTTGCCTGGGAAATCCAGCAGACAGAGGAGGCTGACGGGCTACAGTCCATGGGGTCACGGAGAGTCAGACATGACTGAACGAGTGAGCAAGTGGTATCATCTATTGTTTCTACCTATTTCTGTATCTCGTCCCTCAGTGCTCAAGTGTGGTAACTGCACTGGACATATTTGAAAGGCAAGGCTTAATTGTGTGGGTGTATGTGTTTTAATTGTGTGTGTTTTATTGACTACGCCAAAACCTTTGAGTGTGTGGATTACAAGAAATTGTGAAAAATATTTTAAGAGATGGGAATAACAGACCACCTTACCTGTCTCCTCAGAAAGCTATAGGCAGGAAAAGAAGCAACAGAACTGGACACGGAACAACTGACTGGTTCCAAATTGGGAAAGGAGTATGTCAAGGCTGTTGTCACCCTGTTTATTTAACTTATATATCAAGTATTTCATGCAAAAATTCTAGGATGGATGAATCACAAACTAGAATCAAGATTGCCAGGCGAAATACCAACAGACAAGCATACCACTCTAATGGCAGAAAGTGAAGAGGAACTAAAGAGCCTCTTGAGGGTGAAAGAAGAGAGTGAAAAAGCTGGCTTAAAACTCAACCTTCAGAAAACTAAGATCATGCCTCAAGCATTGGGTCCCATCACTTCATGGAAAATAGATGGGGAAAAAATGGAAGCAGTGACAGATTTTCTTTTTGGGGGCTCCAAAATCACTGCTGACCATGACTAGAGCCATGAAATTCAAAGACGCTTGTTCCTTGGAAGAAAATTTGTGACAAACTTAGCATATTAAAAAGCAGAGACATCACTTTGCCAACAGAAGTCTGTATAGTCAAAGCTATGATTTTTCCAGTAGTCATACAGATGTGAGAGTTGGACCATAAAGAAGGCTGAGTGTGAGTGATGCTGTTGAACTGTGGTGCTTGAGGGTCCCTTAGACTGCAAGGAGATCCAACCAGTCAATCCTAAAGGAAATCAACCCTGAATATTAATTGGAAGGACTGATGCTGAAGCTGACGCTCTAATACTTTGGCCACCTGATGGGAAGAGCCAACTCATTGGAAAAGACCCTGATGCTGAGAAAGACTGAGGACAGGAGGAGAAGGGGATGACAGAGGATGAGATGGTTAGATAGCATCACTGACTCAACAAACATGAGTTTGAGAAAACTCTGGGAGATAGTGAAGGATAGGGAAGCTTGGCTTCCCAGCCCATGGGGTTGCAAAGAGTCGGACATGACTCCGTGACTAAGCAGCAGCAGCAGCAGCAGTGTCATAATGAGCCAATAACATTTTGGCTTATAGCTAAAGATTATTCTTTTCCATTGTTGAAGGACAAATGATTTCAAGCTTAAAAATGTGTACTGTGCTTTGATGGACATGTTGCTTTTGTTCCTTTATGCATTTGGTCAATTTTCTTACATTTTCCTAGGGATGAGACTGAGCTTCCCTGGTGGCTCAGAGGGTAAAGCATCTGCCTGTGATGCGAAAGACCCAGGTTCAATCCCTGGTTTAGGAAGATTGCCTGGAGAAGGAAATGGCAACCCACTCCAGTATTCTTGCCTGGATAATCCCATGGACAGAGGAGCCTGGTGGCCTACAGCCAATGGGGTCGCAAAGAGTCAGACATGACTGAGCGACTATACTTACTTACTTAGGAATGAGATTGTTGAATAAAAGATACACACATTTACTATTTTGATATCTTTATCATCAGATTTCCCTCTGGAAATGTACCAGTTTACACTCCCACAAATACCTTTGTCAGCATTAGGTATTAGTATTATAAATCCTACCAATCAAGAAAACAATTTCATATGAGCCATATGTATGTCTTTGAAAACTTACCAATTCTTTACCCATTTTTATTGAGGTAGTCCTTTTTTTATTGGCTTGTGACTGCTCTTTGCATATTAAGGGTACTAGGGACTTCCCCGGCTATCCGGTGGTCAAGACTCTTCCACAGCAGGGGGCACAGGTTTGAACCCTGATCTGGGAATGAAGACCTCTATATGCCTTGTAGCCAAAAAAAAAAAAAAGATACTAGCAGTTTGTTGTATGTTTCTTGTTTTTTCTCAGTTTCTCTTTGTTTTGAGCCTTTTATTCTTGTTTTGTTTTAGTGCATTTTTGCCATATAAAAGTGCTACAGTGTTAATCCTTTCATTGTTATGACTTCCATGGAACTGCCCTAGGCCCAGGTGAAAACCATCACTTATGTTTGTTTGTGGTAGTTTAATGTTTTCATTTTGTTTTGTTTGGTATAATTTTAGTATAAGAAACCCTCCTCTATTTTTTCTTTCCAAATGGTTATCTGATTATAATTTATTTATTTTTTATTATTTTTAATGATTTTTGAAACCTTAGTGTTTCGGCTGTGCCGGGTCTTTGTTGCCGTGTGCAGGCTTTCTATGGCTGTGGTTTGTGCAGGCTGCTTTCTCATTGCACAGGCTTCTCGTCGCAGCAGCTTCTGTTACTGTGGAGCGTGAGCTATAGGACTCGCAGCTTCTGTAGTTGTGGTGCATGGGCTTGGTTGTCCAGAGGCGTGTGGAATCCTCCCGGACCAGGGATCAAACCTGTGTCCTCTGCATTGGCAAGCGGACTCTTAGCCACTGGACCACCAGGGAAGTGCTAAGATTTCTTTAAAACTTGGCTGGAGATGTAGAAGCCAAAGAGAACATGGAAAATAGATGGCTTAAAAGCTGGACTGGGTTCTCTGTCTGACCTCTGTCTTCAGCATCCTTTTCTGAAAGGAAGGACATAGGAAAGCCAGGGCAGCTTTAGGTGTTGACTTTCCAGGAATATTGACCAAAGCCAGGAGTAAAATTGGGACGGTACCATCAAACTTAGAATACCAGTTTGCTTTAAAGGGAGTAATAAACAGGATGCTGTTATAAGAGGTAGTTTGTATGATAAAGTGTCTTGTTCCCTCAGAGGCCGCCTTCTCCATGCTGAGTCCATGACCTTCAGACTCAGTCCTTTCCCCATCTCCTTGCAGTGGAGTTAACACCAACACTGATGCCTTGGGGAGCATTCGTCATTGATTGTGGCCCCAAAGCCCACAAGGACAGATGCTGAGATTCACCAACGTGTCCCCTGCCCTCTCAGTCCCTGGCATACAGCTGGCACCTTGAGGGTCTTTTCTGAAAGTTGCCCTGGCTTTGTTGGGCCCATAGTGGAGACGAGTCACCACTGGTGTCATGATGAGTTGACCAGTATATGGGCTCCGTGATAAAGATTATGCTCTCATTGTATTCATTTTTGCACCTGTGTCCACTTTTCCCACAGGTGTGGGCTGAGCGTCTGCTGCATGCAGGGCCTGGGCTGACAACAGGAACCTACCTGCCCTGGCCAAGCTGCCAGACACGGTGGGGAGAGACTACAGTAGGTGCGGCACACGAGGCAGACCCCCGAGAAGACAGGAGCGGCTTCCCAGGGAGGAGGCTTCTAGAACGAGCCCTGCAGGATAAGGACAGGTGAGAACTCCAGTCACTGAAAGCGCTCTCTCCCGGGGAACACAGGGCAGAAGGGCAGCCTGCTGGCCGGTCCAGGTTGCTGTTGAGGATGGGCTTTTAAATCAGCCCGGAAACTTTGGCAGAGGTTGGCTTCTAATTTCTTTACCATCTGGACATCTGTTGCAGTTCATATGCTTTTTTTAAAGATTTTTTTTTTAATATGGACCATTTTTAAAGTCTTTGTTGACTTTGTTACGATACTGATTCTGCTTTATGTTTTGATGTTTTGGCCGTGAGGCACATGGGATCTCAGCTCCTCAACCAGGGATTGAACCCTCACCCCCTGCATTGGAAGGCGAAGTCTTAACCGCTGGACAGCCAGGGAAGCCCCACAGTTCACGCGTTTTGATACCATCCACCAGTATGTGAATGGTCCACTCAGGAAGTAGGGCCAGGGGGCGGGGCTGAGCCGTGTGGTCCACACACTCAGGCTGCGGCCTGGGAGTCTGCACTGGGCTGGACCAGAATCCTGGGGCTGAGGTCCCCACAGAGGGATGGAGAACCACAGTTTCCTTCATCCTGACACTTGGCTCGTGTTTCTGCACAGTTTACCATCATTCTGCCAGGGACCTGGCCAGTGTTGGTTCACAGGGAGCTCTGTCAGTTCAGGTGCGCAGGCCTTTTACACAGGAGTGCCCCAGCTCATTTACACACTTTGATTCCTTTTACTTTATTAAGTCATATTTGACACAGATGCAGGTCCTATGTAACAGATGTTATATTTGTATGTATGAATTTTGAGGTATAATAAGCAAATGCTCTTGAACACGAAAACTAGAATATCACCAATGTATCTGAAACTACCCTGTGCCCCTCCCCCACCCTATCCCCAGCTCCCCTCCAGAGGTCACCATTCTCCTGGATATTGTTTTTCATTATTTTGCTCCTCTATAAGTATTTAATAGCTTCACCATATATATATATATGTGTGTGTGTACAGGTAAGTGATATACCATGTCTTTTTGCTTGATTGTAAGCTTTATAAGTATGTTGTCTTTTGTGATTTCATTTCCCACTCAACTTGTGTTTCCAAGACTCCGCCGAGTGGCTGCCAGTGGCTGGAATTCACTCATTTTTCACTGGGTGCTATTTCTTTGTGTGTTACTACCACATTCTGCGTATGTATCCTTCTCCAGCTGAGCACGTGGGCCAGATTCCCGTGCATTCTTTACTCTGCCGCAGGCCCAGGCTTCTCTGCCCTGCTTTGTGACACCGGAGCTGGACCCTCTAAACACTTTTCTTTTGCTACCTTTGTCACTAGAAGGTTCTGGACAGACATTGCAGAAGGAAGGGGCTCCTCTTCCTGGCTCTGAGCACTCTCCCCTTGTCTTCTATGGTGTGGCTGCTGGTGGTATGGCTGACACCCAGGGGCTCACACCCTCTGACAAACTTCTTGTCACCCTGGGGGGAGGACCCCTGCTCCCTGGCTGGCCCTGGCTGTGGACCAGAGGGGTCCCAGAAAACCCTGTGAACACCCACTCCATGAGGCCCAAGTGAAGTCACTCAGTTGTGTCTGACTCTTTGTGACCCCATGGACTGTAGCCTACCAGGCTCCTCTAGTCCATGGGATTCTCCAGGCAATAGTACTGGAGTGGATTGCCATTTCCTTCTCCAGGGGACCTTCCCAACCCAGGGATCGAACCTGGGTCTTCTGCATTGTAGACAGACACTTTACCGTCTGAGCCACCAGGGAAGTCCATGAGGCCCAAGCTCCAGCCAAATCTGCTCTCTTCCTGGACTGCCCCCTCAGCCCTCGGGCCTTCTTTAAAGCTCTTAGCCCTCCTCTGTAGTGAAGCCCCAGTTACTGGTTAATATGCCTGTGTGTTGTATTTTCCCTGTTCAAATTGCCGGTGTGGTTTCTGTCTCCTGTCTGCTCCCCAGCTGATGTAATTTTACACTGGTCCTTTGGTGCCCCGCTGACCAGGCAGGGCTGTGGCAGGAGGTGGGTGTGGGGGCCTCAGCGCACACGGCATCAGGCTGACTTGTCTCCTGCCTCCGGGCCGTTGGAGCTGGCAGCCAGCACCCTCAGGCTGGCTCTGAGCCCCAGGCTCTCAAGTGGTACATGTTTACTCTTGCCCTTTAACCTCAGGTGTTACTGCAGAAGCTAAATCATTCCTGTGATCACTTTCAAATTTCCAGTTTTAAAAAGTACCCTCCTTCGTGATAATAATATCTGCAATTCACCACTGGGTTTTCAGTTGGCAGTGGCGTGATTCACTACTCAAGGTTGAATTCTAGAAACATCAGCAAGGGGAGTGGGGGCAGCCAAGCTCAGGTCCCGTCATCCTCTGGAAGATGTTCTACTCCTTCCTACTTCCTGCTTCACAGGGAGAGGAGAGGGTCCCAGACAAACTCTTCTTTCAGCAAGGCCAGGGAGATGCTCTTCTGGACAGAAGTTTCCTCTTGCTTTGCTTGAAAGAGTGGAGTTCTGAGGTCGCCAGCTGCCTTTGAAATCTTCCATCCAGAGTTTTTGTTCCGTGTCAGCTTTGGCACCTGGACATCTTACCCGTGACCCAGCACCCTTTAAGAAATAACCCTCGGTGCCCAGGCTCTGCTGTCTGACAGACGTTTACACCTGAGCTGGTCGTGTGGGTCCGGGAGTGGCTTCTGTTTCCCCAGGACAGGGGTGGCGACGGGATGCGCCTCCTCAGTAACTGAGCACGTGGTGCCATGGAGGGTAAAGGGCTCGGGGAGGCTGGGTCTGACTCAGCACTGGCCTGTTTACAGGGCAGGTGAGCGTGCCCAGCGTCCACCATCAAGGCACAGAACTGGACCAGTGGGAAATTCTGTCTACAGGTTCCCCACCATTAATAAACTCCTTTTACATGAAAATTTTCATTGAAGAAAAAGATAGAAAGTGTACTAAAATCCCACTTTAGGTGATAATTATAGAAATCTATCTGTCTGCCTATAGGTTTGGAGAGCCTCTGGAATAACATTCGCAAAAAAATTTGTCTATGTCTAGTGGTAGGCTGTGGGGTAATTTTAACTTTTCAATTTGTAGTTTTGTAGACTGTACAGACCTTTGTTGGCTACAAAGTTCTGTATAGTCAAAGCCATGTTTTTTTCCAGTAGTATTGTATGGATGTGAGTGAGAGTTGGAGGATAAAGAAGTCTGAGTGTGGAAGGATTGATGCTTTTGAACTGTGGTGCTAGAGAAGACTCTTGAGAGTTCTTTGGACTGCAAGGAGATCCAACCAGTCAATCCTAAAGGAAATTAATCCTGAATATTCATTGGAAGGACTGATGCTGAAGCTGAAGCTCCAGTGCTTTGGCCACCTGATGAGAAGAGCCGACTCACTGGAAAAGACCGTGATGCTGGGAAAGATTGAGGGCAAGAAGAGAAGGGGACGACAGAAGTTGAAATGGTTTGATGGCATCATCAAGTCAATGGACGTGAGTTTGGGTAGACTCTGGGAGTTGGTGAAGGACAGGGAAGCCTGGTGTGCTGCAGTCCATGGGATCAGAGTTGGATACGACTGTGGACGGAACAACAACAGTTTTGTAGTTTTCCATTTTTTGAATAGTTCTTTAGAAATAAAGTCAAGTTCAGTAAACAGAAATTAAAAAAACAAAAACAAAAACAAAAACCCCTGAGGCCAAGCCTGCTGGGGCGGCAGAGTTTGCCGGCAGCGGGGTCAGGGGTCAGTGGGAGGAGGGGAATGGGGACCCTCAGGCCGGTGCCAGATGCACTCTGGTTGCCCGGAGGCTCTGATCGCCCACCGCGTAAACTCTCCAGCTCAGAACCCGGAGCAGCGGTCACGCGCGAAGCGGCCGCGAGAGGGCGCGATGCCCCAGGGAACCGCACCGGCCTCCGCGGTGCCGCGTTTGTTCCTCTCCCGGGTTGAAGAAGGGCGGGGGGTGGCAGGGGGGGCCTGTGGGAGCTTGGGACACAGGCAGGGGGCGGGGAGGGAGGGGAGCCGCAGGAGGGGTGTTCATGCATCCGGTGCTCTGGATACCCGTGGTGGGGTGTGTTTCACTCAGATTCCTCTTAGCTGTTCAGTTCTGTTCAGTTCAGTCGCTCAGCCGTGTCTGACTCTTTGCGACCCCATGAATCGCAGCACGCCAGGCCTCCCTGTCCATCACCATCTCCCGGAGTTCGCTCAAACTCACGTCCATCGAGTCAGTGACGCCATCCAGCCATCTCATCCTTGGTCGTCCCCTTCTCCTCCTGCCCCCAATCCCTCCCAGCATCAGAGTCTTTTCCAATGAGTCAACTCTTCACATGAGATGGCCAGAGTACTGGAGTTTCAGCTTTAGCATCATTCTTTCCAAAGAACACCC
>SJYQ01000824.1:1096964-1235244 GCA_006410935.1 Redunca redunca
ATTTCATTCTTTAAACCTTTCCTTTGCTCGGAACCCTCCCCTCCCGTTCCTGTTCTCAGTTCTCCCTGCTCTGCTCTGTGGGCCAGTCTTTCACGCCTGTTGCTCGTGGGTCTGGGAACACGATGGATGTGCTGCTTTGTGAGTCCGGGCTTGGCCCCTCTGCTGTGTGTGACTCCTAACTCTTCTGTTGCTCTTCAGTCAGGAGGTCGTGTCCGGCTCTTTGTGTCCTGGACTGCAGGACGCCAGGCTTCCCGTCCTTCAGTATCTCCCAGAGTCTGTGCCCCAGCTATTAGTGCCGAAGAAGCTGAAGATGAATGGGTCTATGAAGACCTACAAGACCTTCTCGAGCTAACACCAAAACTCCTCTACGTGCCCCATTTTACCTCAAGTCCTCATGGCTGAACTTGGAATTGAGGCCATGGTCAAACCTCCCCAGGAGTCGGAAGGCCCTTCCTTCCCGCCACGTGCTGGTGGAGCAGAGTGCAGCCGGGTGTGCCAGGGCCCCGGCAGCATTCGCAGCACATCTGTCTGCATGCGGGCAATGCTTCTGGCACGGGCTGCTCTGCGGACCCCCTTTACCGTGGTGACCTCTCTGTGGTCACCGGCATCGTGGGGCGTGGGGGAACTTCTCCCTCCTGACCCCAGCCCCTGTGGACTCTGAGCCTTGCTACCTCAGCCTGTGGAGGGAGGCAGGTGCCCACCCCCGACTGCAGCTCTCCTGCACCCAGAGGAGGGCCAAGGCCCGGGATCCCACTTAGAAAGTAACCCCCACCCATGAGCTCTGGACAGAGGGTGTGGGGGATGTTTGCCTCAGCCCCACAGAGGCTCCTGGGAGACAGAAGCACTTGATGGGCAAGGAGAGGTGGCAGTTGGGGGAGGGGGGATTCCGCCCCCTCCCCAAGCATCCGGAGGCACCGGGCTCCCCTGGCCGCCTGCCCCTCAGGGACCGCAGGGCTCTCCAGGTCTGGGCACTACAGTGGGAGCAGGGCTGAAGCCCAGACCACTTGCTTGAGGCTGCCTCCCGCTTGGGGCCAGCTGCTCAGGAAAGTACGAGGTGCTCTAGGGAGACGTTCACCCAGCAGCCAGCCGGAAGCCAGGGTCACACTGTGCTCAGGAGCCCGTGAGAGGAAAGAAGCAGGTGTGAGAGCCGGGGAGCGCCTCGGCACTGCTTTCCTGATCCTCGGTTCCGGACTTGTCTGTAATGAGGAAATCAGTAGAACAACCTTCCCTCTGGTGGTTGAAGACAGAAGCTCAGAAAGACAGAAGCTCAGAAAGGTAACTTGGCCAAGGCCAGGTCTCCTCGATGCCCCGCCCACTCCCCTTTCTGCAGGGTTTGATGTGGCTCTGCCTCCTGCCTCCTCCCCACCCTCCACTCCGCTCCCTCTGTAGGTACCAGGGCTCGTTGATTTGCAGCCTGGAAGCAGGTGGTGTGTGTGGGGTGAGGCCTGGGAGCCGGGGCCAGGCAGCAGCCTGGTGGGTGTTGTCCTGAAGGCAGAGCCTGTTGCTGTCCCCCAGTGTGCTCAGAATCACAGGCGCCCTGTGGAGGAGCTGGGAAGGCTTCCAGCACAAACTCCCTTTCAAGGTGCTGGAAAGGCCAGGGGTTCCCAGAGCTCGGAGCTTCTACCTGGGTTCCCTCAGCAAAGGCAGGAACAGGGAGGCCTGTCAAACCGGAGCCTGCCCTTGAGGAAGCTGCTCCCCTCTGGCCTGGACCCTCTGCCAGGTACCCCTGCCCCGAAGGTCCGATGCTGCTCAGGGCCCCAGGCCGCCTCTCCGCTGCACGCCGCCCCACCCGCCCAGTCCCCGCAGGCGCCACACGCCCCCACGGCTCAAGGGAGAGCTCGCACCTCCAGCGCCTCTGACGTCTGCTTGGTTCCTCTCGCTTCTGGGCCTCCAGATGACTCAGACCCACATCTTCCTTTCCCGCCACTTCCCTGATCGCTTTCCTGCCTCCGGATTTGCCCTCTTGCCGCAGGGTGAGCGTCTGGCATAGGCCAGAGCTCACTCTCACGCGGGGCCGTGGTGCTGTTCTTTGGAGGCTGGCCCCACCTCCGTCCCCACCCCCGCTCGCCCTCCCGCAGTGGCAGCGCTGTTTGCCTCTCTGCCCGCCCCGCAGCCGCAGTCAGGAGCCTGGCGGGCACAGGGGTCCATCTCGTCCCCAGGCCTGCTGCATGGCGTCGCTGAGAGGGGCGGCGGGGCAGGTGCAGTCGCAGGAGCGAGCCTGTCCGCTGAGGGTCCCGGCCTGGCCCTGGGGCCGGGGTGCTCCCGCCGTGCCCGCGGTCCTCTCCGGTGTTTGGTGTGGCATCGCTGTGTCTCCCTCAGCATCTGGACTGAGCAGGCTGTCCGGCCTCTGTTTCAAACACATCTTTTTTTTCCTTGAGCATTTTTAAGGAAGGAAAGAAGGAAGAAGTGAGGGAGAAAGGGAAAAGGAAGGAAAAGAAAGGGCTGAAGGATTGAAAGGAGGAAGGAGATGCATGTATTTCTAAGCTCCGTTCTCCTGTCTCCCAGGGTTTCCTGTAGCTAGAAGATTCCACATCTTGAGACCACACACAGCTTTCCTAGGCCCCAGGCACTTTTGCTTTTGTGGGTTCCTTCTGCCATAAAGTAGTGTTAAAAACTGTTTCATGAGTGTGTATGTTGGTGTAAAGATGAACATAGTCTGGCCTGGACTCATTATTTTATATTCATTATTGTTATATTATTTTTCCTTCTGATCTGAAATTACAACATTTTGTCACCGCCTCACAAACATCGTGCTCCCTGCACCCATGGAGGTCTTGGGGTGGGGAGGGTCTATGTGCCTTTTCTTCTAGGGGTTCACTTTTCCTGGAAGGGCAAGGGCATGGTGGGCGGGAATCCCCCTCTCACAGCTCTGAATGGAGGCCTTGCAGGAGCTTGTTTGTCGATGCTGTGAATCTAGAAGCGTGGAAACAGGCGGCACCGAGAGACCTGCTGGAGAAACGTCCACCCCGCGTCCAGGCTGCTGGCCTCCCCTGGGAGGCAGTCACCCACGTCTCTTAACTGTACCCTGGGCAAGTGGCCCGCACTCCCGACTGCAAATCCCCCCCCAGCCTCTCCTGCCGAGGCTCCCAAAGCAGTTCGTGACAAGTTAGGAACCACTGCTGAGCCCAAACCATGTGGATCAGATCACACACCACACGGGAAGACCCAAAGGTGGGAGCTGCTTTAAAGACCCTTGGGGGGCTTCCCTGGTGGCCCCATGGTGGAGAATCCACCTGCCAATACAGAAAACACGGGTTCCATCCCTGATCTGGGTGGAACCCACATGCCGTGGGGCAGCTAAGCCCAACTACAGAAGTGCAAGTGCCTGGAGCTCACGCTCCACGAGAGAAGCCGCCGTGATGGAAACCCACGCGTGTGCAGCTGGAGAGGCGCCTCACTGCTGCAGCTGGGGAGAGCCTGCACAACAACGAAGACCCAGGGAAGCCAGAAGGAAGTAAGTAACGTGAAGTAAGACCCTTGGAAGCAAAAAGTGTGTTGGGGGTGGAGGGGCAGCAGAGGGGCTCAGAATCAAGTGTGTTCAGACATATAAATTGCTTAGGCCTTAATGATTCCTTCATTCAAATTACAGTTTCAAATCAGTCAGTTCTGGCAGCGTCTCCTGAGCTGGGCACTGGACATGTAAAAAGACATCATAGAGAAGTAATTCCCTTTTCAGACTGGTGGTCTGGATCAAAGGAGAGAGGACGCAAACTCTATGTACTCCGGAGCTGTACCCATAACTATGTGGTGTTCGGATTTTTCTCTCCAGGAAGGGGACACTGCTGTCATCATCCACCCACTCAGACATCTTCTGAGACACATAGTAGGGGAGCAGGGGGTGGGGCCATGTCCCTGCTGTGTTTGGATGGCCTGGAAATCAGACTCCTAGAGAGTTCCAATCCCTGGCTTTGTCAGTAGCTATGCCTCTGGCACCCTCATCTCCCATTTCCAATTTAGAGATGACTAGCATTAGTTACGGAGAAGGCAATGGCACCCCACTCCAGTACTTTTGCCTGGAAAATCCCATGGATGGAGGAGCCTGGTCAGCTGCAGTCCATGGGGTCGCCAAGAGTTGGACACGACTGAGCGACTTCACTTTCACTTTCATGCATTGGAGAAGGAAATGGCAACCCACTCCAGTGTTCTTGCCTGGAGAATCCCAGGGACAGGGGAGCCTGGTGGGCTGCCGTCTATGGGGTTGCACAGAGTCGGACACAACTGAAGCTACTTAGCAGCAGCAGCAGCATTAGTTAAAAAAAAATTACCGGATAAAAGAAGATTTTACCGGGCAAATTTCCAATTGCGTCATCTTTTGGTTTCAGGGAATAATTGCAAGTCCCAAACCAGCAATCCTTTTACCTAGAAACTAAGTCTGGCAAATCCAAAGAACTGGCGTGTTCCAACAAGAAGGATGCAACTTAACTCCAGTTCTGTTTTCATTTTTGTAACATTTCCAAGGAATGAGGATGATAGGTATTCCAGCGTAAGAAGCCCTTTTGGATGGAATCCTCTCCACAGAGGCCCCACATTGGGATGACTGCCCGAGGCAGACTCCTGGGGACCCTCTCCTTCTTGTCCCACCTAGAGGCTGACGCTGCTGAGCCCAGAGGGTGCAGAGCGCCTGGTTCAGACCCCAACTGCAAGCCCTGAATCAGGTCACAGTCTTGTTGACTCCAGGGGCTATTTCAGAAGATGATTCCAATGCCCCTTCACTCAACCTAGTGAAGCAGCTACTCGAATCCACTTGCCCTGGAACAGAGGTGGCTCCAGATGGACCCGGCTGAGCATCAGACATTCTGGGGCTTCGTGCCTGGTCCGCCACCCAACAGTAGCCGACCTCGGTGAGTTCTCATATGTAAACGATGAAATGTAATGTGAAATGTACATGTAAGCGATGACACCACTCCGCAGATGTGGATCAGGGCCTTCTGGACCACGGAGCCAGCAGAAACCGTGTCCAACTGGGAACTGAACCAAACTATCAGCATCACCCAAGCAGAAGCTTAGGACCTGGCCAGGAGTGAGGAGATGCATAGGCAAGGAAATCAGACTTTCCAAGAACCTCATTCCCAAGTCGGCTAGTTGACCAGGCTGTGGGAGAGGCAGCTTTTCTTTGGTTTAAGATGATACGTGTGTGTGAAGAGTGAGATCTCAAGATACATTATCAGTTACACCCTGATTGCTGCACAGACTTTGAAACGCACCTCCTTGTAGCCGAGCGTGGCCCAGGCATCACAAAGGAGCGTGCCTTCCCTTGATGTTGTACCAGCATGAGGTGGAGTCTGACTTCTTCCCACCTGCCTCTCTGTGTATGTGTTCTCTGATGTCTGAGGATGAGGTTACCAGGGTCCACCGCCATAATCATCTGCTGACATCTGTATGGAGCGAGGCTAAGGCCATTGAAGGCCGTTTATTATGAATATTGCCATCTGGACGTATCTCGATAAAATACGCACTAGAGTCCTTGGCCTCCAGAAGTGGAAATTGTGATAAATCACTCACTTGATTTTGTGATTTTCCAGATTGGGTCACATGTCCACTGGAACCTAGGGTGTTCAGGCCCACCCAGATCAGATGAATTTGATCCAGAACAGGAAAGAGATGGAACATTATTGGAAAATCAGAGTGCTGCTTCCTGAAGAAGGTCAGGAAAGGGGTGGATGCTGTTTAGGCAAGATCAAGAGGAGCCCCAGATTGATGAGAGGCAGGGCACGATCCACCCCAATGGATAAGTCAGAACCTCCGGGGCAAACACTGTCATGCTGACTCCAAGGCCATGAGCTGTGCTCCTTGTCCACTTTTCAGCAGTCCTGCACCGAGAGTGGACTCTGCGCCAGGACCTGGGCGAGATACTGCTGAGGGTGCAGAGCAAGCCAGATGTGGCCCTGCTTCTCATGGACCTGCATTTCTGCTTGGCTCGGACTCCTACTCCTGTCGTGAGCCCTGAGCCAGGAACGAAACGACACCCCCCTGCTGGACTCGCCGGGGCTCCTCTTTCTAGCAGAAAGGGATGTGGAAACCTGTCCATCACAGAGAAGGCATCTGATACTCGCCGAGATACCATATTGTCCTTGTGATTCATGGGGAGAGGCGGTTTCAAAGACAGTGCACATGGTAGTCCTCGTCACAGGGGCAGGGCCGAGGGTGGCGCCGCAGAGAACTTGCCGGCTCCCGTGTTCAGGGCCACACCTGCCCCACTGCAGGCAGCAGGGGGTGGGGTGGGGGTGTTCCCTAGACTGCTTCAGTTTTCAGTTCCCTTCCTGCAAAGTATGTTTGATCAAAACAAAAAAAAAATCAACTTTTTCCTTCCAATGAACTTATTCATGCTCTTTGAACTTGGAGATGGAAAAATCAAAGTTAGATTTTTTAAGTTTCCCAAGAAGTTTCCCAGGAGCTCCTGACCTACTTTGGGGGAAAGCAATCCTTGTCAGAAGTACAAACAAGGGGACCATTTGCAGAGGTTTTTCCCAGGGGTCGTTGGAGCATTCTGGAGGCTGGGGACCTGGGGCCCCTCTGAACATCAGTGCTTAGGCAATCTTGTCCCGTCCAGCCCCGCGGCAGGGTTGTACCTGCATGGCGTCCAGAGCAACACCGAGTTCTCAAGTGAGACCTGCCAGGTCACTCACCTCCCACCTTGCTCCCACACCTCTCTGTGCCTCCGGCACCGCCCTCAGCTCTCACCAGCCTAAGCAAGGGGACCCGGGGGAGCTCCTCAGGTGGAAATGGGTCTCCTGTGCATCTTGGCCCTCAGTCCTGGCAACCGGTTACCTTGCTGCCAGCCAGGTAGCTAGGTCTTTGTGCGGGAACCCCTGCCTGAATAATCTCCCTGTTCCTCCAGAGCTGTGGGCCCTGCCCTTGCCCCCACCTCCTGCTCCAGCCCTGGGAGCTGGAGGTGGCTCCCACCACTGTGCCGTTCAGGGCCTTGCCCGCTATGCCTGTGACACAAGGGGGCTCTGACGCGGCCTGCTCTCGGGTGCCTGTGGGGCACACCCTCCTTCTCCCAGTTCCCTCCTGCGTCCCAAGGCCAAAGCTGGAGACCCGACCTCCTTCCTGCAGGTTATCCCCATTAATAGACTTTTGTAATCCCCGATGCTTCTCTCCTGGAGAGAAAAAGTAATTTTCACATTCTGCAGTTTCCTTTGATAGACTTGACTGTTCATCACACACACACACACACACACACACCCGCACACACTCACACACTCACAGCTTGAGCCGGGAAACAAGACGACCAGAAAGGTTTGTGCTCGCTCAGGACTCATGGCTCCGAAAGTCACCCTTTTGGAGTGGTTTGTGGTTTGGCCATCTGTGATAGCCGCTGCATCTAGGTTACTGAGGGTCTTTGCCCGACACTTGACTATCAGTGGTTCATGCTTATCCAGGACTTACGGCTCCAAAATCCCCATGACCTGTAGTTAGAAGTTTGCCCCCACTTCACGCTCAGAGCGGGTTAAATTGTTGCCCTGAGTTAACGTTCTGCCTCCTTGAAACTTCTGGGCACTGGGTTTCGGCATGTGAAGTGGAGCTGGCCCAGGCTCTGCGGTGGTGCTCCTGCCTGCTCTCAGATGCACCTAGCCCATGGGGTTCCTGTGAGGGTGAGCGGGAAACTGGACTGAGCTGGACTGAGGTGCCAGACCTGGAGCTTGGCGTCTAGTGTGAGCTCACTGATGCTGGGTTTAGCTTTTATCCCCCCTGAGGAGGGTATCCACCAGCCCAGAGGGGACCAGGAGACTCAACCCCGAGGCTTCTGCAGAGCCAGCTCTTGTCTCTGCGGAATATGCTGTGCAGACCAGGCTTCCCTCCCCTCCTGCAGCGGGTTGCCTTTCTTGGTCTTTTCACACCTGACTCTGACTTATTCCAGGGCTGGGCTATTGAAGGGCAGCAACCTTCCGTTCTGACAGGATCCTCTCCAGGTCTGGAGGGCTGCTCTGGAGCTGAGGAGACCCAGTTCAAGCCCCAGCCCCGCTCAATCTAGCTGGGAGGCCCTGAGAAGAGCTTCATCTTCATCTTTCACATCCCATCTCCCTGTTTTTGAGATGGTGGTAACAGCACTGGTCTTACTGGCTCGCTGAGATGAGGGAGCATCTGGTGAGGTGCGATCCCAAAGTCCAGCGCAGCCTGTGGCGGCCGCTACATCTGGGTTACCGAGGGGCTTTGCCGAACACGCGCCTGTCGTGGTCCTCATCATCTGTGATTCTGTGAAGCTCCTTGCTGAGAAGAGAACTAAGCGAGGCCCTCGCGAGAAATTCATATGAAGAAGTTCACAGACTGACCCTCAGGGGCTCTCCAGAAGCCCAGCCCCAGCGCGAGCCTGAGCCTCCTGGGTCTGCCTAAGCAAGCTCCCCGCGTCCGCACCCCGGGGGCCTCCGCGCCGTGCTCTTCCTGTTCCGATCACATCGCCACATCGCGCTCGGCCGCCTTATTCCCTCCTGTCCTTCTCCTGTAGGACCGGAGCCTCCATGAGGACAGAATCTCTTTCAGACAAAACATCCCATATATAGTCTCTGTGGTCTGATGTGCTCTACCTGTGATGACCTGAATGGCTTCTCCACCGTGCCTGGGGCAGCTGAGTGAGGTGAGGGCGAAGGGGTGGCCCGCTCAAAGCGGCCAGTCAGCTCACGTTTGCACGCTGGGAGCGCCCCCGCGCCCAGATCCCTGAGGAGCCCTGCCCCTGCCGGTCGTTAGAATCGTCATCACCACCTGTCCGTAGGGCAGTCGTGTCACTCGTCACTCACACTGGCACACTTGTGAGTGTGGAATCACTCCAGGATAATGAGTGGGGCCGCCTGGGACAGTCCCCCGCTTGTGGAACAAACACCGTGGAAGTCTCTGGGCTAAGCATTTTGCCAACCTCCTGTCTAGTCTGTCAAAGGCTCCGTTAGGTCAGTCTGTCTCCTGCCACTGAAGTGATCTGAGTACTGAGGCCAGAGGGAGGAAAGGACCCAGACTGAGGCTGTATCCCCTGCGAGAGGCAGAACCAGGCTCCCTGGGCCTCTGACCCCCTGCTGGCCTGCCTTCTGCTCACTTAACCAGTGCCTCAAACGTGTGCGGCAGAGCCTTGTTACACAGGCACCTGGTGAGGCCCGGAGGCTCAGACTGGGGGTCAGGCAGCTCCCAGGTCCTTTGTTTACCCAGCTCTACCTGGAGGTCTCAGGCTCATTCACAAATCCCGGTGTGATGTGGGCAGTGCTCTGGTTGGGCTTTCATGGTTGGTGGTGGCCTGGCAGCCTCCCTGCCCCCTCGGTGAGTCCAGGAGCATGTCTTTGGCTCAGGTCCATGGCTGGGGACTAGGAGGCCTTGTCCTTAGCCGGGGGAGCTGTAAGTAGTTCAGATGTTTCTTGTTTGAAGCAGGGATGGACACGGGGGGCCCCAGTGGCCCCCGCAGGGCGCTGCATGTCCGTGAACAGTGATTGACGGCAGGGACACCATCTCCACGGAGCCATCACACAGAGTCTGCAGCACCTCCTCGCGCTCACCGGAACAAAGGCTCCTGGTGACTCCGTGGTCCCGCAGCCCAACTGCCGTCCACTCCGGCAGCCTTCTCCCTGCTTCCCTCCAAGGCCCAGGCACCCAGGGGAGCCGCCACCCCAGAGCCCAAGGGGCTGTGTGCTCTACGGGGGTCATGAGCACCCAGGATTTCCTGGAAATGCACTTACCCAGAGCACCAGCGTAAGAGTGGACAGCCAGGAAAGGAGACAGACACAGAGAAACACCACAGCCACACTTAGAAGGCGTGGCGCGTTGACTGATTTTCCTTCTTCACAGTTATACCTCTAGGTCCTTGAAAAGTCATCCAGTGTGGTAATTATCACTTTGCTACTGTCTTTCCAGTGAAAGTTTCTAATCAGTCTTCTTGGGAACTTCCTGGGCAGAGTTACACTGTTTTACTCATCATATAAAACTTCTTTAACCGAAGACAATTACTTTGTAGTATCACATGCTTTGTTATTGGTGTGTAGGTCATTCAGTCGTGTTTGACTCTTTGCAACCCTATGGAGCCCGCCAGGCTCCTCTGCCCATGGAATTCTCTAGGCAACAATACTGGAGTAGGTAGCCATTCCCNGCTTTCAGTCGCCACGCTGTGTTGGATTTGTCTGTTTTCACCTACTTGCTTTACGGGCTGCACCGGGTCTGCTGCTGCACACGGGCTTTCTCTGGCCGGGAGTGAGGGCATCTCCCTGCTGTAGCGCAGGGCTCCAGCGCCTCTTGTTGCAGAGCACAAGCTCCAGGTGCGCAGCTTCAGTAGCCCCAGCTCCTGGGCTCTAGAGCACAGGCTCAGGAGTTGGGGCACGTGGGCTGAGTTGCCTCAGGGCATATGGGATCTTCCCGGGTCAGGGACTGAACCCACGTCCCTTGCATTGGCAGGCGGATTGTTATCCACTGCACCACCAGCGAAGTCCATGCATTGGATTTACAACTCAATATGAATTTTAACCTTTGACCACTTATCGTATCCTTGGCCCTGAAGTGTCAAAGCCACCAAGTTGTCGGAAAAGTACCTTGATGGTGGACTGGAGAGCTGGGTGTTATCCAGACTCTGTGAGTCCAGAGCCCTGAGGAGCTGGCAGGGGTAGGTGGATGAGAGACTGGCTGTTGGGCAGTACCAGTTCCCAAGGACTGGAAGGGGCCCGCTGCTCAAGGCTTTGCAGGGACCTCTGCCTCATCGTCCCTTAACACAGTGGCAAGGCTGAGGGTGCGGCCCCGGGGCTGTGGGCAGCCTACAGCTGAAGGTAACTCTTCCTTCAGTTGGGCACCTCTTCTTGGCAGGATTTCCGGAGCCTCTTTGCACCTCAGAGAGCTCAGTGCTGCCCTCAGCAACTTCGCTCATCATGGCCCCATCTCGTGTTTCTCTCTTCTCCCTCTGGACCCCATCATCAGTACAGGATTGGGAGGGGGAGAGACGGGGACGTCACGAAAACAAAGCGGCAGCTGCCATTTGGTAACAGTTTACAGGAACCGAGGTGTTTTCCACGTGCAGCTTGGGGGCAGGCAGGCCTCCAAGGTGCTGATCAGGAAGAGGGACGAGTCTGGCAGCGGTTTGGAGGCTGTGCAGGTCACTGGGCAGTCGTGGCAGCTCCCCTCCGCCCCCAGCCCCATCCCAGCTCTGGCCCCTTCACCTGGAACACGCTGCCTCCCGGCCTCTAGACTGACCAGTTTTTTCATCTAAATCGATTCATTTTCCCTGCTAGGGGTTTGCAGGGCCAGCACAGTGCATCACCTAGGTTAGTTTAAGCAAACACCCCAATCCAGCGACGGATAACTTCTAGGAGGTTAAGAAACCAGTGTTCCTCAGATCAAGTCCTTACATCGTCACACACTCGGCAGTCTCAAACACATGCACATTTAGGGCATCCAGATGCCTTGAAACCCATCCATGGTCTCCCTACACAAGGAAGAAAACTCCTCTCCTAAATTTCACCACTCAATTTATTTATTAATCATACCTATCATGTCAAGGCTGTATATTGTCACCCTGCTTATTTAACTTCTATGCAGAGTACATCATGAGAAACGCTGGGCTGGAAGAAACACAAGCTGGAATCAAGATTGCCGGGAGAAATATCAATAACCTCAGATATGCAGATGACACCACCCTTATGGCAGAAAGTGAAGAACTAAAGAGCCTCTTGATGAAAGTGAAAGAAGAGAGTGAAAAAGTTGGCTTAAAGCTCAACATTCAAACAACTAAGATCATGGCATCTGGTCCCATCACTTCATGGCAAATAGATGGGGAAACAGTGGCTGACTTTATTTTTTTGGGCTCCAAAATCACTGCAGATGGTGATTGTGGCCATGAAATTAAAAGATACTTACTCCTTGGAAGGAAAGTTATGACCAACCTAGACAGCATATTAAAAAGCAGAGACATTATGTTGTCAACAAAGGTTCATCTAGTCAAGGCTCTGGTTTTTCTAGTAGTCATGTAGGATGTGAGAGTTAGACTATAAAGAAAGCTGAGCACCGAAGAATTGATGCTTTTGAACTGTGGTGTTGGAGAAGACTCTTGAGTCCCTTGGACTGCAAGGAGATCCAGCCAGTCCATCCTAAAGGAGATCAGTCCTGGGTGTTCACTGGAAGGACTGAAGTTGAAGCTGAAACTCCAATACTTTGGCCACCTGATGCGAAGAGCTGACTCATTGGAAAAGACCCTGATGCTGGGAAAGATTGAGAGCAGGAGGAGAAGGGGACAACTGAGGATGAGATGGTTGGATGGCATCACTGACTCAATGGACATGAGTCTGAGTAAACTCTGGGAGTTGGTGATGGACAGGGAGGCCTGGCGTGCTGTGGTTCACGGGGTCGCAAAGAGTCAGACACGACTGAGCGACTGGACTGAACTGAACTGAATCATGCCTATCATGCCTGTAAAAATGGATCAACTCTCCTCTCAGCTCAGTAAGAGAGTAAGTTAAATAATCAGGGCCAACCCATGGTATGGCACATCCTGTAGTAACTCTAAAATTACAAGATGGATGCTACATACAATGTGGAAAGATGTCCAAGACAGTAAAGTTTGAAGTAAAATAGAAATTAATTTGTTTAATTAGTTTAAGTATTAATACATCTATTGGGACTCCCCTGGCAGTCCTGTGGCTAAGACTCTGCACTCACAATGCAGGGGACATGAGTTCTATTCCTGATTGGGAAAGTAAGGACCCACATGCAGTGCGGTGTGGCCAAAAAATGAATAAAATTAAAGTACACATATTAAGAATCTTTCTTGTGCTGGGGCTGCAGCAACGAACAAGCCAGGAATCCCCCTGGGAGCCCACACCTCTGGAGCCAGGGTGGGAAGCAGGATGGAGAGACGTGCTGGGTGGGCCACAAGGGGCCACTGGTTCCGTCCTGATGGTGTCAGGGAGGGTTTATCACCCTCAATCTATCTACTGTGCAAAGCCTTGTGTATAGGGATGGTTTAAAGTGAGAAGAGGTGATTCAGAGACACTGCCGTAGCTCAGGTGACGCCTGAGTGTGGCCTGACCATGTGGGGGTGGGGGTGAGAGGTGAGTGGATTCTGGGTTGTAGAGACCTGGGATTTGTTGATGGTTCTGACTGCGAAAGAAGAGAGAGAAACCAAGGAGGATCTCCATGTGGTGGGGAGTGGTGGACAGGGAGAGGAGCAGGCGTGGGGCCCAAAGCCAAGGCCCCTGCTGTGGACCGGTCTGCTCAGCCGATTGTGTGCAGGCTGATCTGTCAAGAGGACAGGTGGTGGTCCAGCCTCAGGCTGGAGGTAGATGCTGAGAGGAGTCATCTTCTAATCGTGATGCATGGCTGGAGGAAGTCACAGAGGGAAGAGACAGGGTCCCAGACCGAGCCGGGGACCCTCCCTCATGCAGGGACCACTCACACGAGGAGAACCCAGCCTGGGAGACAGAGAAGGACCAGACCTGAGCTGTGAAGTAGGAGGAGGGCCTGGAGGGGAAGATCCCTAGAAACAAGGGTAGAAAGAGATTCACGAGGTGGGGAGAGACCAGTTCTTGCACGTGCTGCAGATGTCACTTACGTAAGGCTGTGTACCTGTGATCTTCACATGTATATGTACGTATGTATACAGTGCTGCCGATGCCACTTATGTAAGATTGTGTACATGTGATATACATTTGTATATATATACACGTGTATATACATGTGTACATATGGCAGACCACAAAGATATTATGCCTTAGGTTCCAGACTACTACAGTAAAGCAAATATTGCACTAAAGTGAGTCACACACATTTTTTTTTGCATGAGTATAAAAGTTATACTTACACTATACTATAGTGTATGCAGGGTACAATAGCATTATTTCTAAAAAAATGAAAAATACTTTATGGTTAAAACATGCTAACCATCCTCTGAACCTTAAGCCAGTCATAATCTTTTGCAATAGTAACATCAAAGAATCACTGGTTACCAGTCACCATACAAATATAACAATAGTGAAAATGTTTGAAGCATGGTGAGAATTATCCAGATGTGACACAGAGACACGAAGTGAGGGAATGGGGTTAGAGAACTGGCACCGAAAGGTTTGCTCAGCAGTGGTTGCCTTGAACCTGCAAGTGGTGAAAAGCACAGCATCTGTGAAGTGCAGTACACTGACCTGTAAATAAATGCATGGGGACCTGTAAATGCATGGAGATTTCTGGGAGAATACAAACCAAAGGGTTAGGGGCTGCGTCTGCAGGAGGGGTAGGGATCTTCCATTCCTACTGTGTCAGGTGTCCATGCATTGCTGCTGTAATTTTTTTTTAATGTGTGCCATTTTAAAAGTCTTTATTGAATTTGTTTCAATATTGTTTCTGTTTTATATTTTGGTCTTTTGGCCACGAGACATGTGGTATCCTAGCTTCTCAACCAGGATCAAACCCACACCTCCTGCATTGGAAGGTGAGCCTAAACCACAGGACCACCAGGGAAGTCCCTGTTACTCATTTAACTTTAAAAGAAAAGTAAATTTAAATGGGGGGAAGCATCGCCAGTGGAGAGGGTCTCTCCCTCTCCCTGCAGGGCCTCCCTGCTTGCATACCCCTTCCTGAAAGGGGCTCGAGGGGCCCTGGCCTGGCCTGGTCTGGTCTCCTCCCCTCCACCCCAGGCACCCAACCACCCCGTATTTCTCCCTGATGCAAGGCTGACTCCGTGCTCCAATCCTGTCTGCGCATCCCTGTTCTGAATCCTATCTGCCTTCCTGTCCCAGCAGCGTCTTCTTCCAGACCACTCAACACAAGCAGCAAAAAATAATTCCACGATTGGTCACAGTTCTCTGTGAAGATATAAATTCTATGTGACGCTGTGACATTTGCAGCAGGCTGCCATGCTGACTTGGTTTTGTCTGTGGTGCTTGTTTCATCAATGAGCTTCTTTCCTGAGCAATTTCAGACTCTGTTTTGTGCAAATGATTGAAGACATTCTGGAAATTTCTTGCTTTTTGAATGATCTGCTCCTCCCAGACATCCCAAACTATTGAGGGGAAACAAATATAGTGTGTGCGCACACGTGCATACACGCTCACACACACACAGACACTTTCCATCTCCATCAGGCTGAGAATCTCAGGGTAAATGAGCCAATTTGTTTTCATTTAAATATGAAAGTGGGAGAAGTAACCCTAACGGACATGCGTGAGAGAACACAGAGCTGCAAGCTGGAAAAACACCAAGATGCATTTGCCACATCTCTCGTGATAAATGATGTCTGTGCGATTAAACAGAAGCAGCCCAGAGGCCCTGAACACCTCAGTGCATTATATTTTTATCTGTAGGGCCGTTACCCTTGTGTTTCCTGTCATAGACTATAGACATCACAGATCCGTGGAGGAGGGGCGCTCTGACTGCACCGATGTTGGGTTATGCCAGGCCGCACAGAAAAGTAGGTCAGTGGGTCACCCGTGCAAACCTGAGCAGAAAGGGAGAGTGTCTGACCCCTGCGAGCCCAGTGGTCCCAGAGCCCAGACAGCGGCTGATGGAGACTTTGGATGGTGCGGGCTGGATGCAGGGGGTTGGGGTGGTGGTGGGGGCAGCTGCATTCTGTGGAGCAGGAAACCTCAGGGAAAGACCAGGGTTTGGTGTAGACACAGGAAGAGAGAGAAGGGCCTGGAATCATTCTTCTGGAGCTCACAGCTGTGGACAGATGAGAGAAGGCGCACGTGTTTGGAGCCCAGAACTATATGGCTGTTGACCCTACTCACCTTGCTTGGAGCTGAATGAGAGCAAGTCGATGGATCATGGCCTTTCAATTCTGTGAGGGTACTTGAGGAGGGATGGTTACTGAGCTCAACCTCCCACCCTGAGTAGGAACTCCCTCCCAGGGACCCTGGACAGCAGGCCTGAACGTGCAGCTTCACCCAGGGTCAAGGAGTGGTGGGCGTTCAGGGTCATGTGGCTTCAGAGTGAAGGTCTGAGACCCAGGTGGGTAGGCTGGTCCGCTGGACTGGGCAGTGCCCCTTCCTTCCTCAGTTCCCATCACAGTCTCCATGGCTGAAGCTCCCTGCACAGCCTCCTGTACAGACGTCATCTTTCTCGGGACAAGTGTGTGCAAGTGACCCCACTCCCCTGTGGAAGCCCAGGACAGGGGCTCAAGGCCCACTTAGGTGACACCGACATTGATTCTCCAACCCCCAGGTGGCCACCTGTTGGTCCTGCCTCTGCCCGTGGGGCCAAGGGGAGCATCCTCCCCTTCTACCCAAACCCTGGGTCCTTGGACAGCACACCCCAGTCTTCCCATCACTCAGCTGCATGGGGGGTGGGGGTGGGGGTCCTCCTGCAGTGTGGTTGCTGGCACCTTCAACATCTTGGGCACCTTCAGATCTGGCTTTGTCTCCTTTTAACCCCCCAGGTGGGACCTGTGCGTCACTGAGGAGGGCACGGAGGTGTTGCTTTTAAGCAATCAGTACTTCCTCTGACTCCAGGAGGGTGGATTGTTACTTTTTAATTTTTAAAAATTTCTTTATTTATTGACTGCACTGGGTCTTCATTGCTGCGCGTGGGCTTTCTCTAGTTGCTGCGAGTGGGGGCCCCTCTTAGCCGCAGTGTGCAGGTTTCTCATTGCAGTGGTTTCTCGTTATGGAGCACAGGCTCAAGGGAGCACGCGCTTCAGCAGTTGTGGTGCACACGCTTAGTTGCCCTGTGGCATGTGGGATCTTCCTGGACCAGGGATCGAACCCATGTGCCCTGCATTGGCAGGCAGATTCTTAACCCGTGGACCACCTGGAAAATCCAGATTGTTATTTTTTAAACAAGCTAAGAATATTTAAAGCTCCAGAATGGAGTTTGGACTGAAACAATGTAAGCGGTGTTCATGATTTTCCAGGACAGGATGAGAAAGAACTGGCAGAATCCCCTGAAGCTGGGGAGTTGTGTTCAGAGGCAGACGGTCTCCTGGGCCTGGTCACCAACAGGGGCACAGGAGGCTGGAACTGTGCTGGGCCCCAGGGGCTGCTTAGGGGCAGGGAGGCCAGCCTCGCCTCACCTGGGCTGTAGTCCTTGACCTCAGCTTGCTCCTCGGGGGTGCTTTGTGAGGAGCTTCAGAGACTCTAGGCCTGGGACCTTCTCTCTCTGAACCAGGAATCTCCCTTCACACTTGGGGAAAATACTCCAGCTCTTGACCCTGGGCTTGCCTCCTGCATGCCCCCAGCTTGGAGAAGAGAGCCCCAGGTCTCCTGCTCTAAGTCTGCCCACCCCACCGCCACATGCTGAAGCCTGGGGGTGCAGGGCGGCCCCCACTCTGCCTACAGACCCCTGGGTGGTGGCACTGGCAGCCCATCCTCTGACCCGCCGTGAGGTGCTCTGGAGCATGATCTGGAAGCTCTCCCTGGAGCTTTCTCCACTTCCTTGGCTCTTTCTGACGGCTTCTGCCCTCCTCTAGATCTCAGGGGACCAAGCTCAAGCGGCAGCACCCTCACAACTGCTTCACCTGCAGCTGCTGCTGCTGGTCTCCAGAGGGAGGCGAGCTTCACGGGGGCCTCGGACCCCTCCCTAGCTTCCCTGCACACTGACGCCAGTCAGGAAAGCAGGCACACACACGCCTTCCCACTGTCTTACTCCTTCTGGGGAAAAAAAAATCTCTTTATTACTATGTTTGAACAGAATTTACTAGTGTTTCAAACTGACGATGCTAAAAGTTTTCACCTCAGATTCTATTAATAAGTGATGACTCTGGGCAGAGGCCAAATCAGCATCGGGTGGAGCCCAGAACTGACCACCCCGGCCCTGCCCTGCTCCAGGGTCCCAGGTGGGGCTGCTGGACACAGGGTTTGCACCTTGACACAGCCTGGGCCACAGGACAGTGGTTACACCCACGGAAGGCATGTTCTGTGTCACAGCCGCCTCACCCGCAAAGCTGACTCAAAGCAAGGAGGAAAAAGATGCTTTGAGCTGCAAGATGCAATCTCTCTGCCTCCCTGACCTCCCCGCACCCCCCTCCCCGGGAAATGGGGACCCTTCCTTGAGATAAGAAGCAGTAACGCATTGACACTGTTCTCAGACCAAGCGTGGTGAGCTGGGGCCAGCTGAATGCACCGGTGTCTGAAGGGGGATGTGGTGAGGATAGGTCCTCAGCCGGCCCCCTCTTTGACTGCACTTGCCCTGGAGAACCAGAGGGAGAGAGATCTCCCACTGGAGAGTCCAGATGAAGCAGTTCTCCTCCTGGAACTCTGCAGACAGCCGAGGGCAAGGAGATGAACACAGTGACGGGGGCACAGGGGATCAGCTGGCTCAGCCCAAGCGTGTTCGTCTTTGATAAATGGCTGGTATGGAAGGTGGTGTCGAGGGAGTAAAACCCATTCCAGGCAGTGGTGAAAACCACTGCAATGATCACACAGCATCTGCTGGTGGCTCCCTACAGCCTCCTGAGTGAGATCCACGCTGGTCTCTTCTGCTCTGTAATAACAGGGGTCCCACTGCCCTATCTGCACACATGTCTATCACCCCCATCAGATGGAGAGCAGCTCAAGAAGAGATCTTAACTCTTATTCACCTTTTTTTTTTTTTTTTTGCCTACGGGCTTCCCTGATAGCTCAGACCATAAAGAGTCTACCTGCAGTGCAAGAGACCTGGGTTCAATCCCTGGGTTGGAAGATCCCCTAGAGAAGAGGGGGTCTTCTGTTCCCTACCAGCTGAATAGTAATAGCCAACATTAATGAAGCACTTACTGTATGCCAGGCTCTGTGATAAGGAGATCATATACCTTTCTTTAATTCTCCACACCGACCCAGAGTGGTTGACAGTATTTTCCTGATTCTAAAGATGGGGCACTGACCCAAGGTGACCTGTGGGTGAGTGGTGAAACCAGGACTGGGAACAGGTAGGCTGATGTGGTGATCAGGCTCTTAATCACTGTAGCCCATGACTCTCTCAGTAAAGCTTCTGAGTCCCTCCCCACCCCACCCACTGAACAGGAAGTCATCCTTCCCAAGGCCCCAACCCATCATATCTGTCCTCATTCACAGCTTGTACCCAAGGCAGTCTTTCACTACACCGTTGGCACAGAGACCCTCCTTGTGATGTTGTCAGCTGTCTGAGAGCAGGAACTCCTCTTTATTCATCTCTGTTGCCTTGGAGATCCAAGATCAGTGCCTTGTGTATAGAAAATGCCAGTGCTCCTTTAATTGAATTGAAATGTAATCATTTCTCATCTAGGGTTATATAGGGTCCCTTGAGACTAAATAACATTGACTATGTATTGAATTGTAACCATGATACTGTCGATAATAAGCTAAAAGATGAATGCAAGAAAGAAACATACTCTTGGCAGAAGCTGGATTGTAAACATGAGTCATGTCCAATGATTTGACAAGTACACATGTGCAGTGGCTCGTTGATGGTTGCTATGGGAACCGTTACTCGGGACTCCTGTCAGACCATAGTGATAACACTGTCTTTGCAGCTGTGCACTCCATGTGTCTGTGTGCTGAGCATATACTGAGGGCTTATGCCAATGATGATCGCAGAAGATCGTCCTGGAAAAGGGAAATACCATGTAACTTCAGCTTCTGCTAGTCTTTGTTGATGAAGATACTAATAATCTTTCATGCCTCCTCCATCAGGGGATGCCTCAGAATACCCAGTAGCAACATGAGCACATGTATTGCCCAGATACAGTGTACAGTGTGTGTGCTCAGTCGTGTCCAACTCTTTGCGATCCCATGGACTGTAGCCCACCAGCCTTCTCTGTCCATGGAACTTTCCAGGGAAGAACACTGGAGTGGTCGCCATTTCCTTCTCCAGGGATCTTCCTGATCCAGGGACTGAACTCACGTCTCTAGCATCTCCTGCATTGGCTGATGGATTCTTTACCACTAGCGCCACCTGGGAAGCTGTTCATCAGGGGATATCATCAGTTTTAAGGGAACTCTCAGGCTTCATTGAGAAACTGCTATGTGAAGGGTTCTGTGCTAAGTTATGTGTGAGAAATAAAGAGCCAAAGCAGGTGTCCTTGAACTTGAGAAAATTTTAGTCATGTTGAGACCCCTGATCTAGAAAACAAATTCTATATATATTTTTCCACTTCCTCAATAGTAACATTTTGCAAAACTACAGTATAATGTCCCAACCAGGATACTGACACTGATACAATCTACTGGCTTGATCAGGGTTCCTGAATTTTCCTTGTATTTGTATGTGTGTGTGTGTGTTAGCACCTATGCAGTTTTATCAGCCAAGTGGTTTTATGTATCTGCCACACAGCCAAAATGTTGAAAAGTTTCAACATCGTAAGTATCCCTCATGTTGCTATTTTATAATCACACCTACCTCTCCCACCCCTCATTCCCCCAGCTCCCACTAATTTGTCCTCCGTTCCTAACACTGTCATTTCAGTGATTTCACTCATGGAACGTTTTTGAAATGATCAAGTTAGAGAGAACTGACATCTTTACTGTGTTAAGTGTTTCCTAAGTATTTCATTTTCTTCGCAGTGATTATAAATGGCCTTGTATTTTTAATTTCAGCTTCCACATGTTGTCTGTGTTTAGAAATATAGTCCATTTTTGTTTGCTGATTTTGTATCTTATGACCTTACTGAATTCACTCGTAAGTTCTAGAAGGTTTTTCATAGATTCCTGGGGAATTTTTTTTTACAGAGAAAGGACTTTTATATCATCTATAAATATAGTTTTATTCCTTCTTTTCCAAAACATATGCCGTTTATTTCTTGTTTTTGCCTTCTTTCAGTGGGCAGAGTTTCCAGTTCTATGCAGAATAAGAGGATAGACATCATTGTCTTATCCCTTATTTTAGAAGGAAAGAATTTCTTTATTAAATATTAATATTAGCTGTGACTCTATAGAAACGCTTTGTTAAGCTGAGGTGATTTCCCCTCTGTTCATAACTTGCTGGGGTTTTTATTGTGAATGATGCTGGACTTTGTAAAATGCTTTTGTGTGTGAGTTGATGTGATTATATGATATTTCTGTTTCAGCTTATTGAAATGGAGCCTAGCATCATGATTTTTTTTTGAATATTTGGACCACCCCTGCATACCTGAAAGACATCCTACTTGTTTATAGTGAATAATTCTTTCTATGTTATTGGATGAGGTTCCTGAGTTTTTTGTTGAGGATTTTAACATCACACTTCATGTAAGTTGTCAGTCTGTAGTTTTCTTTTTAGTATTCTTCTGATTTTAGTATTAGGGTAGCACTGGCCTCATAAAATGAGCTGAGAAGTGTTCCCATCTTTCTATATACTGATGGGGATTGGGTAAAATTGGTGTTAATTCTTCTTTAAATATTTGGTAGAATTTTTGAAAAACTTTTTATTTTCTATTGGAGTAGAGCCAATTACACTGTTGTGATGGTTTCAGGTGGACAGCAAAGGGACTCAGCCATACATACACATGTATCCATTCTCCCCCAATTAATGTTTGCTACAATTTTTTAGTGAAAATTTGTGGGCCTCGAGATTCCTTTTTGGAAAGGTTTACATTAGGATGAGGATTACATTAGGCTGTAGGATTATTCTAATTATCAGCTTCATCTTGGTTGACATGGTAGTTTGTAGTTTTGAGAGAATTAGCCCATTTCTCTTTATTTATTTAATTTATGGTCGTGCAGTCTTTCTCTAGTTGTGGTGAGCGGGAGCTACTCCTTGCTGTGGTGCACAGGCTTCTTTAACTTTTTATTTTGTATTGGAGTATAGCTGATTAAAAAACAATGTTGTCATAGTTTCAGGTGAACTTCAGTGAAGGGACTCAGCTGTCATATACACGTCTTTATTCTACCCCAAACTCCCATCCCGTCCAGGCTGCCACATAACGCTGGGCAGAGTTCCCTGTGGTTATTCATTTGAAATATAGCAGTTTGTACATGTCCATCCCAAATTCCCTAACTATCCCTTCCTCCCAACCTCCACACTGGCAACCATAAGTTCATTCCGTAAGTTTGTGAATCTCTTTCTGTTTTGCAAGCAAATTCATTTGTATCATTTCTTTTTGGATTTCACATATAAGGGATGTCCTTCTCTGCCTGACTTACTTCCTTCAGCATGACAATCTCCAGGTCCATCCATGTTGCTGCAAATGGCACTGTTTCATTCTTTCTAACGGCTGAGTGATGTTCCATCGTGTATATGTACTGCATCTTTTCTATCCATTACTGTGCTGATGGGCATTTAGGTTGCTTTCCTGTCTTGGCTATTGTGGATAGAGCTAGTCTTCTTGTGGTCATGAGCTTCTCACTGAAGCGGCTTTTCTTGCAGAGCACCGGCTACAGGTGCAGGGGCTTTGGTAATTGTGGCGCACGGGCTTAGCTGCTCTGAAGCATACGGAATCTTCCCAGAGCAGGGGTCACACTTGTTCCCCACTGAACTGGCAGTCGGGGTCTTACCTACTGCACCACCAGAGAAGTCCTGTCCATTTCTTCTGGTTTCAGATATATTCGTGCTAAGTCGCTTCAGTCGTTCTGACTCCTTGTGATCCTATAGACGGTAGCCCGCCGGGCTCCTCTGTCCGTGGGATTCTCCAGTCGAGAATACTGGAGTGGGTTGCTATGCCCTCCTCCAGGGGATCTTTCCAACCCAGGGATCGAAATCCTCTCTCTTGTGGCTCCTGCATAGCAGGCAGTTTCCTTACTAGTGAGCCACTGGGGAAGCCCATGAGTTTAATGTTATTCATAACATTATTTTTCTAGTGGCTACAGGATCCATACTAATATGCCCCATTTCATTTCTAATATTGATTATTAATATCTTCTTTCACTTTCAGTGTCAGTATTGCTAGAGGTTTATCCATTTTATGGATTGTTTTTGAAAAGTCAGCATTCCTTTTTAAAATAAACTTTCTCTATTTTTTTTCCTACTTTCAACTTCATTCATTTCTCTTTTCCTTTTGCTTGCTTTGTGTTCATTTTGTGCTTTTTTTTTCTAATTTCATGAAGTAGGAACTTATTAATTGGAAATCTTCCTCTTCTCTAATACAAGCATTTAGCACCATAAGTTTTCTCATAGTACTCCTTTAGTTGCATCCAACAAATGTTGATATGCTGTTATGCCCAGAGTCCGAGTCCCCAAAACTGAGAGAATAAGACATCCACAGCGATGCAAAACATAAAGGGGTTTTATTGCTAGCTCGAGCTAGGGCTCCCATCTCATCCAGCGCAGTGGAGTCTTGACGAGAGCCCTGAGCTCCGAATCATGGCTGCTTATATACAGGCAGTCCTTTGTTCTAGTAGCGGGTTAGCTGGCATTAGATGATTGGTTAAATGGTGTGCATGCTCGTGAATTCCCAGAAGCATGACTCAGGTTTTATTTTTAGGTTGTCAAGGCCAGAGTCCGGACCTAACAATGCTAGTCCAGC
Source organism: Redunca redunca (assembly GCA_006410935.1). Taxonomy (NCBI): domain Eukaryota; kingdom Metazoa; phylum Chordata; class Mammalia; order Artiodactyla; family Bovidae; genus Redunca; species Redunca redunca. The sequence goes on from SJYQ01000824.1 coordinate 1,120,237, forward strand.
CTTCTTGCTTGCTCCCTTCTTCCCTTTGTGAAAGAGAGAAAAAACAAAGATTGCCTGAGATAATGTTGTAAACTGCTGGGCACCATCCCACGAGCCCAGCATGGTTATGCCTGGAAGGCAAGAGTGGCAGCAGCTGCATCGTCCAGGGCCCAGGGCGCACACCCCCTCCTAGGGCAGCTGGGGCCAAGACTCAGGCTCATGCCCAGACTCTGGGCCTGTGCCACGCTCCTTACTGTATCCCTCCTTCCATGAGACCCCAGCTCAAGGTGGTCTTCCTCCAGTGTATTAGTCAGGATTCCTCAGAAAATTATAACCAGCAGGCAATCTCTCTCCATATACATAAATATATGGAGAGAGAGAAAGGAAGATTATTTATATCTGCTATGTTATCTATGTAATTACAGAAGCTGGCAAGTCCAAGATCTGTAGGGTGGGCCTGCAGGTAGAGCATCAGGGCAGCTGCAGTCCAGGTCCAAAGGCCCTCTGCCTCCTGAATCCCCTCTTCTGAATGGGAGGTCGGGTTTTTGTTCTATTCAGACCCTCCACTGGTTGGATGAGGCCTCTCTGCACTGTGGAGGGCAGTCTGCTTTACTCAAAATCCACTGATTTCAGTGTTCATCGCATCTAAAACCACCCTCACAGAAACCAGCAGAATAATGTTTTACCACATAGCTGAAACACGACCCAGCCAAACTGACACCAAATTAACTCACACACCCATGAACCCTTGAATTCAGATGCCTCACAACCTGTCGCCCTGATCTTGGTATACCTTCTATTCATCCTATCCTCACTTCAGCTGCAAAGCTTCCAGCACGGAGCAGGTATCTGTCAGAGCAGAATGAGCTGGAATGCTTCTAGAGCCCCTGACTTTAAGGCTCCCCGGGGCGTAATCTGCCCAGCAGCCTCCTCTGACCCTGGGTAGCACACAGCCAGAGGGTTAGGTTCATGCTTTCTTCTCTCACGCTTCCTGTCCCTGTGCGAGGAGGCCTCGTGTCCCTTTGTTCCCGTCCAGATGGGGATTCTCAGGGTGGCCTGCCTTGTACAGGACCTGGATTTAGAGGCCACTCATCCCACTGGACAAAGTTATCCTTTAAAAATGGGATTCTGAGATCACGCATCTCACGTGTGAAAGCTCAGGGATCCACGATCATCCCTAAGCCAGATGTGACGGCCACCATCCCTACACGAAATATTTCCCCTATAAAAAAACTTCATGTGAGTTCAAAATAGCTTTCCACAATACTAATGCTTCTCCTGGAGATGATTTTTTTTTTCTAATCCTTGACCTACTTTTCTCTGCACTCAATATACCTAATGAGTAATAACGACTTCAGAGAGAGAGGAGGGCCAGAGGAAGCCGCACTGAAAGGACATCTTAAGAGAAGGGTTCTGGAGCCCTGGAACTCAGCCAGCCCTGCCGCTGGGGTAGAAACGAGGATGTCCATCTGAAGAGCAGGCTTGCTGAAGGTCTCTGTGGCTGTGCTCTGCCCTTGTTGAGAGTCGGGGTGTTGCAGAGGTGGCGGATGGTGGAGCAGGCAGAGGGGCTGCCATACACACACACACACACACACTCATGCACACACTCATACACATAGATATTCACAACCCCCGAAACACAAACACACATATGCACACCCAAGCTGTGTGGGGCTGTAGGAAGAATGCTTCAGTATCTACAGCATCAGCTGCTGCCCAGAGGTGTTCTTCTAGAATGGATTCCGTTACCCGTGTGATCCAGGCAGGAAGGGACTAGGGCCACCTCTCCGCCTCTGGGGCTGTAAACGCGAACTCTGCCAGGTTTGGGGCAGGAGGCAAGTGGTCGTGCAGCTCACTTTCCCTCACACCGCTCTCAGGGCTGTGTCCCAGGCTGAGGTCCTCGCCCATCCCTGTGAATGGGGAGTGCAAAGAGGGGCTGTCAACAGGCTTCTTCAGAGGGAGACGGAGAAAGCGGGTGGTTCCGGGAGAGAGGAAGAGGTAGAGAAATGACAGGCAGAGAATAACAGAGGGACTTCCTTGGCGGTCCAGTGGCTAAGCCTCCGAGCTCCCAACGCAGGGGGCTTGGGTTTGATCCCTGGTCAGGGAGCTAGACGCCCCATACTGCAACTAAGACCTATGCAGCCAAATAAGTAAACATTAGAGAGAGAATGAACAGCAGAGAAGGAGTGAGGTAACGTTCAGGTCTGCGGAGGAGCAGAGTCCAAGGCTCCCATAAGTGGCCTGCTTCCTGGTGAGAGGGCAGGCCCTCCAAAGAGACAGGCCATGGTGTCCTTCAGGGGCTTGACCACAGACCCCACGGCTCCCAGCGCTAAGTCAGCTATGTGACAGGGAGGCAGCAGAGCCCACCCCAGGGTCCCCATGCAGTACAGATGGACAAGGCAGGGGTAGTCCTGGGCCCCGAGGGCGTGCAGGCTCACCCCTGCTTCCTGGCTCCCTCCACAGACTCCCGGTGTACAGCCCTGGGGATGGGGCTGACACTGCCACCCCCGCATGGCTCATCACTGACTCAATGCACATTGAGCAAACTCCGGGAGATGGTGAAGGACAGGGAAGCCTGGTGTGCTGCAGTCCGTGGGGTCACAGAGAGTCAGGCAGGACTGAGCGACTGCACAACAGAACAACATGGCTGAAAGTCAATGTGTGGCCTCTTCAGTAGGATGAGGCCTCTGAGTCCGGTTTCACTTGCTTTAAAGGCCTTGAAGCAGACTTCCTGATGTCCCCACGCCTGCCCCTCAGGGCCAAGACTCTAGGACCCCCTTCCTAACCCCGGACTCCTGCCTCCTCCACGGTGGTGAGGCTTAGGTGGCCTCCACTGTCATAGCTGCTTCCCAACACATGATCGCCTTCCAGGCTTCAGCTGCCTGAAAACCCAGTGAAGTGGTGCCTCTCTCCTGGCCCACCAAGCACAACAGGTCCCATCCAAACAGAGCAAGACGTCACCTCCCGTGGTGCTCCTTCCCACGGGTGTTCTGGCCGTCACTGCAGGACTGCACAGACTAGAAGTGTGCGTCTGTGCCCCACAGCTGTGCCCACGCCTGACTGCCTGGCCTGACTTCAAGTCCCTGGAGGGGGGGCGGGGTACTAGGAGCATGCCTTCCGGGTCCGTTGTTCTTTATGATTGTCTCTGCAGAGCCAAGATGCTGGAAGGTTTGACTGGCAGAGAACAACCAGGCACACACTGACAAAGGACTGATGGTGGTGTCCCTGGAGCCAGCGGCCCCCTTACCAGCCCACGGGAGCTGTTTAGTCTCGGGCTGCCAAAACAGCAGAACTTAATCTTCTTCCAGTCCTGGAGGCGGGAAGCCTGCGATCAAGGTGTTAGCAGCGCTGGTTTTTCCAAGGCCTCTCTCCTTGCCGTGTAGATGGCCGTCTCCGTGTCGCATGGCCCTGCCCCTTCTGAGTGTCTGTGTCCAAGTTTCCCCTTCAGGTATGGACTCCTACACTTGTCTAGTATAGTCTTACTGGATTAGAGCCTACCCTAATGATCCCATTGTAACTCGATTACCTCTGTCAAGGCCAAATAAGGTCACATCCCGGGGCAATGGGGGGTTAGGACTTCAGTGTGAATTTGGATGAGAGCGGCACACCTCATCTTGTAACAGCAACACTGATGTTACCCCAAGGGCTCCAGTACTTCATTTTCTTCATGGAAAAAGAATCCAGGCCATCTAGAAAGTGCTCCCTTTCTCACTCCTTCTGGGTTTGATCTGCTGTGTCATTAGGGCAAACTCTAAAATGAGAGGGAGAGAATAAATCATGTACGTGGGTGTATTTAGTGGACTTAGAAGACACCAAATAGCCCCAACCATGCTGTTTTCCAGCCACAAATGAGGCTAGTTCACCAATAACTGACTTTTCTAGAGGGATTTCTTTGGTCCACAGATCAGTGTCTCAGCCCCTGAATGCCCAAGGCCTCCATTCCTATTATTTTTCACCCTTTTAACATTAAATCACCCCTACCTCCCTACTATCTCTACCTCTTTGGGACACTCCCTTCCAAAAGGGAGGCTCCATCCCACCACGGGAATCTGCCCATTTAAGGAAAATGACCCTCGTACCTAGTGGCTTAGACCATTTCTTTACAGCCTTTTATCCCAGCATCAGAGCAGCACTCTCCTGGGAAGATGCTGGACTTTGAAATTGCTTTCAGACCCGTCTGATCTTTGCATCTAGGGGAGGGGGAAGGAAACAAACATTGGTTGAGTTTGCTCCATGTTTCAGGCTTATTGTCAGTGGTTTTACATCTATGGTTTCTTTAATCATCGCCTCAACCTATGGCATGGTTGTGCATCAGGAAAAGAGATGTCATTATGATTTGTAAACCCACCAACCCTGATCTCACCCCACTGAAATGCTGCACACAGAGAGAGTAGGGTGGAGACCAGACAGGCCTGAATATCAGGTGACAATAATCTACAGAGCAAAGGGCACAGAGATCTCAGGAAATAGAGAATATTCTTAAAGGTGGGGGAGGAGAGGTAGGGTGGAGAGGTGGCAGGAGAGACCTGGCTCCCTGAGGGGCACAGCCCTCAGGAGAGTTAGAAAGTCATGCTGGCTGTTTACAATACTCAGGACATGGAAGCAGCCTAGACGTCCATCAGCAGACGAATGGGTAAGAAAGCTGTGGTACATGTACACTATGGAATATTACTCAGCCATTAAAAAGGATACATTTGAATCAGTTCTAACGAGGTGGATGAAACTGGAGCATATTACACAGGGTGAAGTAAGCCAGAAAGAAAAACACCAATACAGTATATTAATGCATATATATGGCATTTAGAAAGATGGTAACAATAATCCTGTATGCGAGACAGCAAAAGAGACACAGATGTATAGAACAGTCTTTGGGACTCTGTGGGAAAGGGTGAGGGTGGGATGATTTGGAGAATGGCATTGAAACATGTATATTATCATATGTGAAACAGATCACCAGTCCAGGTTTGATGCATGATACAGGATTCTTGGGGCTGGTGCACTGGGATGACCCAGAGGGATGGGATGGGGAGGGAGGTAGGAGGGGGTTCAGGATGGGGAACATATGTACACCCATGGCTGATTCATGTCAGTGTGTGGCAAAACCAATACAATATTGTAAAGTAATTAGACTCCAATTAAATTATTTTTTATGTATGTTTCTTGACCATAAGAAAAAAAAAAAGTCGTGCTGGGCATCGCTGGTGGACTTCCCTCCTTCCTGTGCTGTACACGGCTCTTGTGGCGTCTCAGGAGGTGTCAGAGAGCTGGGGTTGGGCTTGTCACCCTCGGGTGTAGCTGCTCTGAGCACCATTTTATAAATGAGGAAACTGGGGCTCAGAGTGATTGAGTCACAGCTCACCAGTGACAGACCCCCACTTAAATGCGGGTTTGTTGTTGTTTTAGTCGCTAAGTCGTGTCTGACTCTTTGCAACCCCACGGACTGTAGCCCACCAGGCTCCTCTGTCCATGGGATTTCACAGGCAAGGATATTAGAGTGGATTGCCATTTCCTCCTCCAGATCTTCCTGACCCAAGGATTGAATCTGTGTCTCTTGCATTGGCATGTGGATTCTTTACCATCTGAACCACCTGGGAAGCCCTCATTCTTAAAGTATGAACCATGAGCAAATAGTCATGCAAGAAAGTTTATCCCCTGCCCACCCACCCATGGAAAAGGCCAGCTGTCCAACTGTAACCTGATACCTAGTTGATCCTCCACTGATGCTTGCGTGAGTCTGTTACTTTTTTCCCATTTTGGCCAAATAGGAAACAGAGACACAGCTTAACTTTGACTTTCCCTTGGCCAGGCAGCTTTCTAAAATCATCAGGGGAGCAGGACCATCTCCCTGCAATGCATTCCCCTTTGGGCTCGCTCTGCATGCTTGGCACACAGAAGTCATTGCTTCCACGTATCTGCACAGCCTTCTCCTTGTCTCACTTCCATCTGCAAAGAGAATCATCATGAGTCTCAAGAAGGATGTAGCCCATTGACTTCATGCTGTAAAATCCCCAGCCTCTTATTTTGTATCTGTTCACATTTCCAAGTATTTCCCACTTGCCCTTTATCAACAACATTGTAATAAAACTCACTTTACCGGTTCCGTCTCCAGGGAGAAGAATGGAAGCTTTGACTTCCTCTCACAGCTTGGCCAGAAAAAAACAAGTCCTAAACCCCAGCATTCTTTAACTTGGATGGTTATAATTTCAGTTCCTTATTAGGTTTTTAAACCAAATGTTCAGGTTGAAAAGCAAAGCAAAATTGCTTTTTTATCCCTGAGTCCAAAGAGAGAATTTCATATTCAGCACCCTGTGGGAACATAAACCTTCCGGAGAGGTGATGAGGCCTCCCACACAAACCGATCAGGCTGGAATCGGTGCTGTTAAGTGCTGCCTCCTGATGCCAAGCCCCACCTTCCTCTCTCAGGCATCATGGGGAGAAAGAGAAGGGCCAGCAGGAGGGCCAGACTTAGGAAACAGTGAATTATGAGCTATCATTTCAGGGAGGCTTGGACGATGCCTCCCCAAGCTAAAGTCGTCCCTGAATCCCCACCATCCAGGTTTATCTCTTGGGTGGATGGGTTGTCTCCCATCAAAGTGCAAGTGTGCTTTAGAATTGTATTGCTTGTGCACAGGGAGCTCACAGGCAGGCAGGCAGGTTTTAGAATGAGACTTGGCCTCCTCCTGGCTCTTCCATCTCCTGGCTGTGTGGCCTGGCATGGAATACCTAACCTCTCTGAGTGTGGATGTGCTCTGTGCACACTGAGATAAGTATTAATAGAAGCCACATCTTAGACATAATGGACGTAAAGCCATTAGGACATAAAACGTGCTGGATAAATACTAACTGCATCCCATACATTTTTATATGTTGTGTTATTTTCATTCAGTGTGTGTATCTCTATGGTTCCTTTGTGATCTCTGCTCTTCAGAGCATAGACTCTGAAGCCAGACTGTCAGGATTTGAATCCCAACTCTGCCACTTCTTAGCCGTGACCTTGGGCAAGTGAATCAACCACTCTGTGCCTCAGTCTCCTCATCTGTAAAGGGGGATCAAAACAGTACCTTGCTCATGGGATTGTTGTGGGGATGAATGACTTGATGTAGATAAAGTACTTGAAACAGTATGTGGATATGTGGGTTACCTCCAGAGCACACTTTCCCCTTTGATAGTTAAGTCTGAAAGTAAACAATTCTTTATAAATGTTAAATGGATATATATTCCCTTATCGCTCTGTTTTTAAAATGTTTTTGGTATCTATTTGGTCTGTATTCTCCCTTCTCCCTCACCCCAAATATCCAATGTTGTTTACCTGTTAAGTCACAGAACTCAGTAAACTTTCTCAGGACAAGCACAGCATTTCTGAGACTGGACAGTCTTCCAGCTGCACACTGGAGTTACATGGCACATCCTAATAAACCTTTAAACCTAGAGGGAGGGTGCAGCAAATATTGCTCTTACCTACTGCCAGACCCGGAGAAGGCAATGGCACCCCACCCACTCCAGTACTCTTGCCTGGAAAATCCCCTGGATGGAGGAGCCTGGTGGGCTGCAGTCCATGGTATCGCTAAGAGTCGAACATGACTGAGCGACTTCACTTTTACTTTTCCCTTTCATGCACTGGAGAAGGAAATGGCAACCCACTCCAGTGGTCTGGCCAGGAGAATCCCAGGGACGGGGGAGCCTGGTGGGCTGCCGTCTATGGGGTCGCACAGAGTCGGACACAACTGAAGTGACTCAGCAGCACCGCCAGGCCATGCAGCAACGTCTGGGTAACATTAGAGTCACTTCCGCCTGCTGGTACTCATTCGTTGCCTGTCTCAAAGATGTGTCAGTGACTTGCGAAAATATGGCCAAAGCTGTCTGAATATGAGTTTGAGGGGACAGATTTGGTTTATCGCTTTTTTTTTTTTTTTTAACTGTGCGCCTCAGTTCTCTGAGGTTCATGAGATAAACTTTAGGGATTCCTGAAAATGAAGCCTAAATGTGACAGACAGGACTCAACTATCTTGTTTTACCACCAAACTCTCCCCCAGAGTCCAATCTATTAAGAGAGTGTGTCCTTGGCACAGTCATACTCTCTGACCCCCTTTTTTCATCCCTCTGGCTTGGGCAGGACAGCCTTTGAGGTGTCTGCCCCGTCTTCAGTCCTCTTCTATTTTTTTCCTCTCACAGTTGGCCAGCCATTTTGGAACCATGATCACATGACTTGGAGGCAGCAGCTGATTGGACAAGGGCGTAGCTATAGCTGATAGCTGATTGGTGGGTATCAGCAATAGCTAATAACTGATGGGGCAGCGAAACAACAGCTGGGAGCTGAGTGAACTGATGGTAAAGGGCTTCTCAGGGCTCCTTCTCTGACACTGCCCCTGCTAAAAGGCCCTCCAGTTTCTGCAATCCTTTCCTGTCTCCATGAGGCCTGGCTGTAAAAATATTTCTGGTATCCCATTGAGCTTGCCTATTCAATCTGTGTTCTGGCTTACTTTATTCCAGAGCTGTGCTTATAATGAACACAGTTTATCTGAGAGGTCTGAGGGCAGTTCAGTTTCCTGACATCTGAGATGAGCGTACCTGTTGTATAACCCTGTGGGCACTTCTGCTCCCCTGCTCTTGGCCTCTGGTCTTGACCCAAAGGCCACACACAGTCCAGCAGGCAACTATGCCTAGTCCATGGTCACTTGAGAGTCAACAGGGAACCCCATCTTTCAAGCCCAGTAACCCTTTGTCACTGAATTATAAAGTCTCTCTTCTGCCCCCTTAAAGCCTAGCGCTGGCTTAGTCCCCTCACAGCACTGCAGTGGGTCTTGGAAAGTAGCCCAAAAGGAGTCTGTCCCAGGGTGGCAGAAAGATGAAAGAAAAAATCTGAGCAAATGGGTAGAAGGATGACCAAGCAGCCCTGTGCTTGCCTTTAGCCTTTTCTTTCACTGAAGTTCAAGGTGGTGTTGTTCCATAAATCAGTTCCCCCGTTTTGTGCTCAGCTTTCCCCATGGGAAATGGGGGCAGTGATGGGCAGTGGGCACTGAACTAAAGCCCTGGCTGGGTACTGCCCATATCCAGGGACTGTCCCGAGCATTGGCCACACCCTGACCCTCACAAGAACCCTATGTAATTGGCCTATAGCAGCTCCATGTAGAGAAGGAGACCTTGAGGCACAGAAAGGTTAAGTAACTTTCTCCTGGGTGCACAGCTGGGAAGCCACGAAGCTGAGATTTGAACCTGAAGAGCCTTTCATCTGCAGCATAACTGTGGGGGCAAAGCCCTCATCTAGCCACATGTTTCCCAGGCATGTTGGGGAACCAGCCCCAGTCTCCTTAGAGGGAGAGAGAGGGTGAGCCCTTTTCTCAAAGTTGCAAAAAAAAAAAAATCTGCTCCTGAACTTATCTAGTGGCTGATATTCCATCACTTTAAGACCATTTCCCTAACATGACCCCTTTAGGTTGTTCCTGCATTTTCCATAATTCCCAGTGGGATCACCTTTGTGCTTGATTAGTGGGCTGCTGACCCCTTTTACTCCTCTGAGGTGGGTGACCCCGGACCAATCCCACGATACAGGTGACTTTCTCTCCAGACTCATTGCAGCCTCGCTGGGTTGCCCCCACCTCCCATTCTTTTTCCATGTGGTCACTACCTGCAAACTGAACATTCTGCAGAGATGTACCAGCAGCCTTGACCTCTCAGAGACGGTCACCAGTTCAGAGTACAGGCCACTTGGCTAAACGTGATTTTTGCGATAAATGAGCAGTGGTTTTTAGTCTACGTATGTCCCCAGTATTACACAGGACGTACTTATACTCACGTTTTCCCTCATTTATCTGAAGCTCACTTTTAACTGGGCACCTTGTGTTTCTGTTTGCTCATTCTGGCAACCCTTGCCTAAGGGGCTTTCTTCTCCCTGAAGTTTTAACCAGCTGAGCACTATATTTCATTTTTGTGACAAGCAGTGTTGTGACTGGCTTTCCTTCTGCTGGGAGCGAAGCAGTGGTGGGCTGGGGCATTTCAAGAATTAAAAGGATTCCTGGCTGGTGTCTCTTCCACCCTGATCTTCCTTGGCCTCAGAACAGCGGCTGGTCCTTCCCTTGCTCATCCCTTGAACTCTGCCCTGACTCTGAACTCAGATGGATGACTTTCTATCCCTCGGGTTTGGGCACTTGTGTTTGCTTCCATCAGGGGTTGCTCATTGAATTCATTCTCCCAGGTACATCTGCCCCTCAGGTTAGAGTGAAGTGGACAAGGAGAAATGCATTAACCCACTGCCTCTGATACTCAGTCTGGTGGCTCCTCAACTCAGGAGTCACATGTCCTGCTGGCAACAGTCAGCTGGGCCAGGTGATCCTTTTGAAATCAAGGGAACAGCAGGCCTTGAAGAATGGCGGCGTTAGCATAAATGAGGGAGGGAGGAGGAGAGCGAGGCCCGCTTGGTAGCCTGTGAAGTCCACCAGAAACCCAGATGCGCCCGGAGCCCCCCGAGCCACCTGACTTCATGTGTGAGCCACGTCTGTGCACCCACACGGTGCCTGCATGGCCATCACACCCATTCAGCTCAGCTCATCTTTATTGAGCACCTACTTTGTGCCGAGTGCACTGCTGGACTTATAAAGATGAGAAAGGTGCAGTCCCTGCCTTCAGAGGACCCACGTCTTCTTGTAGGAGAGACATACGTGGAGAGGACATCCGGCCCCACGAGGTGAGTGCTATGAGATTGACGTGCCCAGGGCACCTGGGATCCCTAGACAGCAGGGGTGAGGACACACACCTGGGCTGTCCTGCCTGTTTCAGGGGGTGGCTCTCCCCCACCTCACAGACCCTTGGAAGCATTCAATGCTAGGGATTTTAAACCACAGGACTGAGTGGAACTACTTTTCAAAGCTCCCAGTTTCAGGAAATAATTTAGCACAGTTGCCCAGGGGCCTGCTGCCCATGGAAATCCAAAAGAGGCAGTTGTTCGAATGCTCATTACACACAGGCACCCACCACCTCCCTGGCTTCCTTCTCGCACCTGGGCCTCCCTCCTCTTCATCAGCAAATTCGTCTGCCTGGGCTAGTTTGGGGGTAATTACCTAGCAATTAAAGGGTCTGATTTCTACATATTGGCTCCACTCGGAGCTTCCAAGAGCATGCAAAGAGGGGCCAGGTGGGAGAGAGAAACATGCTTTTTCATTATTTTACCTACAGGATTCACTTGAAGGAGGGGGTGTGTGAGCTCGTTGCCCTAACTAGCTAGTTGGATGAGGACAAATTCCTCATTAATTTTAATTGTGTCAACTGGAGAAGCTGATGAAAGTGAGAGTGACTAATGAGTGGTGTTCCTGGGGACAGACCAAAGAGCACACAGGAAATGGGACAGGGTCCCAGTAAAAAGAGAGCTGCCCTCAGCAGCTGTGTGTGGGGAGCTGGCTCCTGGCCACGGAGCAGGGTCACCACGGCTTCTCCCTGCATTGGTGGGGTCCGGGCCTGCTGGTCAGCGTGCGATTACCATCAAGTGATTAGGGCTGTGCCCTGAAGACACCAGAGCAGGAGAGGAAATACCACAGGCTCCTAAGTGGCCTTGGGAGCCTGAGCCACTTAGCGATTGCATATGGCCGCCCACAGGCAGGTTGCAAAGCCTTTGGCCTATTTTAACTCACTTGTCTCCTCGCTGCTCTGTGAAGCAGGCAGGCCTGTGGTGTGTTAAGGAGGAATGCTGCTGAGCTTCTTAGAGCAACTTAGAAGAGCAGCCCCAGGGCTGTCCTCAGATTGGTGCATGGCTTCCAGGGAACCCTCAGACCTTCAAAAGGGGCAAGAAGGGTGTGAACAGGGCGTGTCAGCAGGATGGGGGCCAGTGTCAATGGAAAGCTCCTGCCTCTCATCCAGCCCTTTTGTGGGAAGACCTCTGATCCACCCCAGAATCTTTATGGGATCTCGAGCATGTTTTCTGTTTGCTCGGCCTCTTCTTTGGGGGCCTGGTCCTCCCTGCTCTCAGTCCAGATGATTCATTCAGGAGTGGGCATGTGACCCCAGACCAGACCATTCAGAAGCGTCTGTACTCCTGGGCATGTGACTCAGCTGGACCAATCAGAATCAATCTAAGACTTTTCTGGAAGTACTAGAAGAGAGAGATGCTTTAAAAAAAAAAATAGGGGCTACTAACCTGCTTGAGGTTATTGATATTTCTCCCAGTAATCTTGATTCCAGCTTGTGCTTCTTCCAGCCCAGCATTTCTCATGATGTATTCTGCATATAAGTTAAATAAGCAGGTTGACAATATACAGCCTTGATGTATTCCTTTTCCTATTTGGAACTAGTCTGTTCCAAATGTTCATGTTATGTTCCAAATGTTCCATGGCCAGTTCTAACTGTTGCTTCCTGACCTGCATACAGATTTCTCAGGAGGCAGGTCAGGTGGTCTGGTATTCCCATCTCTTTCAGAATTTTCCACAGTTTATTGTGATCCACACAGTCAACAGCTTTGGCATAGTCTATAAAGCAGAAATAGATGTTTTTCAAGAACTCTGTTGGTTTTTTGATGATCCAGCAGATGTCGGCAATTTGATCTCTGGTTCCTCTACCTTTTCTAAAACCAGCTTGAATATCTTGAAGTTCACGTGCTGTTGGAACCTGGCTTGGAGAATTTTGAGCGTTACTTTACTTGCACGTGAGATGAGTGCAATTGTGCGGTAGTTTGAGCATTCTTTGGCATTGCCTTTCTTTGGGGTTGGAATGAAAACTGACCTTTTCCAGTCCTGTGGCCACTGCTCAGTTTTCCAAATTTGCTGGCATATTGAGTGCAGCACTTTCACAGCATCATCTTTCAGGATTTGAAAGAGCTCAACTAGAATTTCATCACCTCCACTAGCTTTGTTCGTAGTGATGCTTCCTAAGGCCCACTTGACTTCACATTCCAGGATGTCTGGCTCTAGCTGAGTGATCACACCATTGTGATTATCTGGGTCATGAAGATCTTTTTTGTACAATTCTTCTGTGTATTCTTGCCACCTCTTCTTAATATCTTCTGCTTCTGTTAGGTCCCTACCATTTCTGTCCTTTATCGAGCCCATCTTTGCATGAAATTTTCCTTTGGTATATCTAATTTTCTTGAAGAGATCTATAGTTTTCCCATTCTATTGTTTTCCTCTATTTCTTTGCACTGATCACTGAGGAAGGCTTTCTTATCTTGTCTTACTATTCTTTGGGACTCTGCATTCAAATATGTATATCTTTGCTTTTCTCCTTTGCTTTTTGCTTCTCTTCTTTTCACAGCTAATTTGTAAGTCCTCCTCAAAAAGACATTTTGCTTTTTTGCATTTCTTTTTTTGAGGGGATGATCTTGATCCCTGTCTCCTGTATAATGTCATGAACCTTTGTCCATAGTTCATCAGGCACTCTGTCTACCAGATCTAAATAGACAAGGGTTAAAGCTAGACATTCAGAACACTAAGATCATGGCATTCGGTCCCATCACTTCATGGCAAATAGATGGGGAAACAATGGAAACAGTGACAGACTTTATTTTCTTGGGTTCCAAAATCACTGCAGATGGTGACTACAGCCATGAAATTAAAAGATGTTTACTCCTTGGAAGGAAAGTTATGACCAACCTAGACAGCATATTACAAAGCAGAGACATTACCAACAAAGGTCCATCTAGTCAAGGCCTTGGTTTTTCCAGTAGTCATGTATGGATGTGAGAGTTGGACTATAAAGAAAGCTGAGCACAGAAGAATTGATGCTTTTGAACTGTGGTGTTGGAGAAGACTCTTGAGGGTCTCTTGGACTGCAAGGAGATCCAACCGGTCCATTCTGAAGGAGATCAGCTCTGGGATTTCTTTGGAAGGACTGATGTTGAAGCTGAAACTCCAATACTTTGGCCACCTGATGGGACAAGCTGACTCATTTGAAAAGACCCTGATACTGGGAAAGATCAAAGGCAGGAGGAGAGGGGGATGACAGAGGATGAGATGGTTGGATGGCATCACTGACTCAATGGACATGAATTTGAGTAAACTCTGGGAGTTGGTGATGGACAGGGAAACCTGGTGTGCTGCAGTCCATGGGGTCACAGAGTAAGACACAACTGAGCAACTGAACTGAACTGAACCTGCTTGAAGTTACTTTCCTGTGACTGGGGGAGATTCTCTCTGGGAATGCAATGATTGCAAAAGAAGGCAGAGCTAAAATTAAGAAGTGGAATTCTGACAGCATGGTTTGGGGTCCTGGATCAAGCTCTGCCTGAATCGCTTGGATTTTTAGTTATTTGAGCTAATGTCACCTTTTTCCTTAATAAGCTTGGGTCTGATTTCTGTAATTTACAACCAAGAGTTATGCTTAATAATCTAAAGATATACCTTGGACAAGTTATATTTCTGAGGTTCAATTTCCTCATGGGTAAAAAGGGACAACAATGGCCATCTATAGTTATTGAAGAGAGCCAGCCATTCGACCAAAGGTGTAGTATTTCCTTGGCCATCTTAACCATGTTTCCTGTATTTTCCTCTTGCAGACTAGGGCTAAGGAGACCATTCAACCTCCTAGTAGTGGTAGTGGTTTGGATAATAGATACGCTGTAGAATCTTTATTCTTATATAGGAATATTTTTCCCCAAGGGTAACTGAACTGTCAAAAAAAAAAAACAAACTTTAAATTTTGAGATGATTGTAGATTCCACGCATTGACCAGAGGCAATAAAGAGAGATTCCATATCCCTCCCCTTCACCCAGTTTCAGTAACATCTTACATAACTCGAGTACACTAGCCCAGTGAGAAAATTGGCCTTGGTGCATTGCACTGAGCTTACACAAATTTCACCACTTACACGCGCAGATGTGTGTGTGTGTGTGTGTACCTACCTGTGTGGGTGCTCAGCTGCTCAGTCTTTTGTGACGCCATGGACTGTAGCCCGTCAGGCTCCTCTGGCCATGGGATTCTTCAAGCAGGAATACTGGAGAGGGTTGCCATTTCCTCCTCCAGGGGATCTTCCTGACCCAGGGATCAAACCTGAGCTTCTGCGTTGACAGGCAGATTCTTTACCACTGAGCCATCTGGGAAGCCTCTGAACGTTATATAAATGGAATCATATGACATGTAACCTTTTGAGACCAGCTCTTTTCAATCAGCATATGTCTGCTGAGATCCATCCAACTTGTTGTGCACATCAATAGTTTCTTCCTTTTTGTGGATGAGTAGCATTCCATGGTAGGGACAGGCGACAGTTTTCCTAAACATTCACATACTGGAGGACATCTGGGTTTTTCCCAGTTTTCTTACCCTTAATAAATAAAGCTGATATGAACATTTGTGTGCAAGTATTTGTGAACTTGAGTTTTCATTTCTCTGGGATAAATACTTAAGAGTGTAATTACTGGATAGTATGTTAAGTCTATTTTCAGTTTTAAAAGAAATTGCCAAATTACTTTCCAGCATGGCTAAATTGTTTTACATTCCGACCAGCAAGGGATAAGGGATCCAATTTCTCTTCCTTCTCACCAGCATTTGGTGTTATTACTATATTTTATTTTAACCATTCTGGCGGGTGTGTGATGATATCTAATTGTAGTTTTAATTAGCACTTTGTAATGCCCAAGATCCTTCAAGCTAGGTTTCAACAGTACATGAACTGAGAACTTCCAGATGTACAAGCTGGATTTTGAAAAGGCAGTGGAACCAGAGATCGAGTTGCCAACATCCATTGGATCATAGAAAAAGCAAGGGAATTCCAAAAAAATCTACTTCTGTTTTACTGACTATGCCAAAGCCTTTGACTGTGTGGGTCACAGTCAAACTGTGGAAAATTCTTCAAGAGATAGGAATACCAGACCACCTTACCTGCCTCCTGAGAAATCTGTACACAAGTCAAGAAGCAACAGAACTGGACATGGAACAATGGACTGGTTCAAAATTGGGAAAGGAGTATGACAAGGCTGTATATTGTCACCCTGCTTATTTAATTTATCTGCAGAGTACATCATGCGAAATGCTGGGCTGGATGACTCACAAGCTAGAATCAGGATTATTGGGAGAAATATCAACCTCAGATACGATGACACCTTATGGCAGAAACTAAAGAGGAACTAAAGAGCTTCTTGAAGGTGAAAGAGGAGACTGATAGAGCTGGCTTAAAATTCAATATTCAAAGAACTAAGATCATGGCATCTGGTCCCATCACTTCATGGCAAATATGGAAAAAGTGGAAACAGTGACAGAGTTTATTTTCTTAGGCTCCAGAATCACCGTGGATGGTGACTGCAGCCATGAAATTAAAAGACGCTTGCTCCTTGGAAGAAAAGCTATGACAACCTAGACAGCATATTAAAAAGCAGAGACATCACTTTGCTGACAAAGGTCCATGTAGTCAAAGCTATGGTTTTTCCAGTGGTCATGTACGAATGTGAGAGCTGGATCATATAGAAGGCTGAGTGCCAGTGACCTGCTTTCAAATTGTGGTGCTGGAGAAGTGTCCCCTTGAAAAGCAAAGAGATATATAAATATATATATATATATATACATACATACATACATACACACACACACACACACACACACACACCCCTTCCTCTCAAGTCTCCCTCCCACTCCCTCATCCCACCCCTCTAAGTTGTCATAGATCGCCAGGCTGGACTCTGTGTTGTACAGCAGTTTCCCACTAGCTTTTAAAGCAATGGCACCCCACTCCAGTACTCTTGCCTGGAAAACCCCATGGACGGAGGAGCCTGGTAGGCTGCAGTCCATGGGGTCGCTGAGAGTTGGACATGACTCAGTGACTTCACTTTCACGTTTCACTTTCATGCATTGGAGAAGGAAATGGCAACCCACTCCAGTGTTCTTGCCTGGAGAATCCCAGGGATGGAGGAGCTGGTGGGCTGCCATCTATGGGGTCGCACAGAGTCGGACACGACTGAAGCGACTTAGCAGCAGTCACACATGATAGTGTATATATGTCAATACTACTTTCTCAATTCATCCTACCCTCTCCTTTCCCTGCTATGTCCACACATCTGTTCTCTACGTCTGCATCTCCATTCCTTCTCCGCAGATAGGTTTATCAGTACCATTTTTCTAAATCCCATATATATGTGTTAATCTACAGTATTTGTTTTTCTGACTTACTTCACTCTGGGTAACAGGCTCTAGGTTTATCCACCTCACTCTAACTGAATTCTTCATTACAGTTCCTTTTATGACTGAGTAGTATTCCACTGTGTATATGTACCACAACTTCTTTATCCATTCCTCTGTTGTTGGACATCTAGGTTGCTTCCATGTCCTGGCTATTGTAAAGAGTACTGCAGTGAGCACTGGGGTACACGTGTTGAGAATTTGCTTTTCTAATGAGTTCCTGGGTGATGCTGATACCTCTGGTCCCACGGCCACACTGATAATAGTTGATAATATCTAGACACTCAGAATTGAAGAGGAGCAAAACTCAGGGAACACTGATGTCTTCCCCCACCTCCCTGTCTGCTCCATCTTCATACAACCCACAATAGCCATCCTAGGAGACCCCTCGAGCTTGGATTGGGGCGATGAGGGCCTCCCAGAAGCTAGAGTCACCGCCAGACACCCACCAGCAGGGTGCACTCACCACTGGTCCCAGAGACTTCATTGCTGCAGCCATTTGGTCACTGATTCCACAGATTCATCGAGTGTCCTCTGCCCCAAGCACTGCCTCTGGAGCGTGTCGTATACAGGAGAGGCAAGACTTTGCCTCTGAAGGAGAAAGAAGGAAACAAATAACAAAACCATTTCAGGTTTTGATTTTTGAGGGCTTTATGAAGCAGATTTTGAATGTCCATGTTACGTGATTAACTTCAGAGTACGATTTAAATTGGGAAGTCAGGAAAGGGCTTTCCAAAGAGATGACAACTGAGCAACAGAAGGAATCAGTTGTTTGAAGGACTTGGGGGAGGGGGCAGGGAGCCGGCCTGGGGCCAAAGCAGAGGCCCCGGGAATGGTGGATAATGAGGGTGCTCGCAGGCCCGGGCGGGACTCGGGCCCCACTGCAGGTGCACTTGTCTTTCTGCGCTGCTGCCAGCCCCATCGCTGCTCTCTGCTCACGTGGCATCTTTGCAGTCCCTGGGGAAACACCACTTCCTTTTGTGCAGTTCTGAAATGAGCTTGTTTGCCACTTAGCAGCTCTCTGATTTATGAACTCCCCAGCTCCGCATCTTGGCAGGCTGTGCGATTGTACAGGATGCTCTTAACGAGATGAAGAGGGGAGGGGACTCAGGGATGCTGTCTGGTGACAGGGGCGCAGTCCCTGACTCAGCCCAGGTCCCTCACATGAAAACACCAATCCTGTCATTGACAATGGGCCCACACCCCCATGGCCCTCCAGCCACAGCTCTGCCCCACAGCAGAGTCCCGAGTGTGCGGAGGCAAGTATGGTCCTGCCTCCACTCTTTCAGGCTGGTGAATCTAGGAAAATTACTTAAACTCTAAATCTCAGCTTCCTCTCCTTGGATAGGGTAATTGAGAGTTAACTCATGTGGGGCATGGCATGGAAGCAGCCCTGGGTAGAATTCATATTATTCTTTTTGTCAGTAACTCTACTTATTGTGGCCTTATACAAGTTAAAGATCAACTGCAGGATTATATCTTTTGTTTTTCAGATTTTGTAGGGTGCGGGATTTTTTGGCCAGGCCAAACAACCTGTGGGATCTTGGTTCCCAATCAGGGATTAAACCCATGCCCCTGCATTGAAAGCACGGAGTCTTAACCATTGAACCACCAGGGAAGTCCCAATTGTAGGATTATATTTCATAGTACTCCTATAATGCCTCTTTCCCCAGCTGCCCCTCACAGAAGCATGGAATAAAGGGAGTAATTATTAGTAGCATAAGATCAGCCATCAGTGACTGTGCCTTTTACGGTAAAAGCACTTTATACACTGCATATCTTTTCATTGTTACACTATATCATTGAATCTTTGCAAAGGCATATTAATTAGATTTATCTTGGACTCCAAAATCACTGAGGATGGTGACTGCAGCCATGAAATTTAAAGACACTTGCTCTTTGAAAGGAAAGCTATGACAAATCTAGAAAGCATATTAAAAAGCAGAGACATCACTTTGCTAACAAAGGTCTGTCCAGTCAAAGCTATGGTTCTTCAGTAGTCATGTACAATGTGAGAGTTGGACCATAAAGAAGGCTGAGTGCTGAAGAATTGATGCTTTTGAACGGTGGTGCTGGAGAAGACTCTTGAGAATCCCTTGGACTGCAAGGAGATAAAACCAGTCCATCCTAAAGGAAATCAACCCTGAATATTCATTGAAAAAACTGATGCTGAAGCTGAAGCTGCAATACTTTGGTCCTGTGATGCAAAGAGCCAGTTCATTGGAAAAGACCCTGATGCTGGGAAAGATTGATGGCAAAAGGAGAAGGGAGAAGTAGAGAATAAGGAGGTTAGATAGCATCACCAACTCAATGGACATGAGTTTGAGCAAACTCCAGGAGACAGTGGAGGCCAGGGAAGCCTGGTGTACTGCAGTCCATGAGGTCACAAAGCGTCCGATACAACTTAGCAACTGAACAACAATATTAATTCCATTCTGTAAGTGAGGGAACAGAGGCCTGGAGACAATAACTTGTCCAAGGTCACCTAGCTAATACGTGACTTGAGTCTGAGGCCATCAGTTCTGTGACCCTGAGCAGGACCTGTAAGTTCTTGGAGCCCCAGGCTCCTCATTTGAACTTTACAATGTTGTCGTTTGCACCGCATGGTGCGGCACCTGCTCGTCAAAGCAGAAAGTGTGGCTATTCCCGCCTCGCTCCCAGGAGCAGCTTCACCTCTGTGCATCAGATGCCCCTTCACCTTGATCGGCTCAGCAGCCGTGCACTGCTGGGGCCTGTGCGCAATGCAGATGGAAGTCAGGGTGCTTACACGTCTTGAATGCAACAGTTCATGCCAGTGCTAGAGGCTAGGCCGGTCCTGGGTGAAGGGAACTTGCTATAAAGGCTCCTATAGATAGGCCCAGCAGGTTCAGGGCACAGCCTCCCTGGCTGTTGTTCTAACTTGTCTAAAACCTGCGGGCCTGACTTTTTCACCCTTTAAAGCAATGGCTTGTCACCTTTAGGCTGCCCTGGTGGCTCAGATCGAAAAGAACCAGCTACAATGCAGGAGACCCAAGTTCCATCCCTGGATCGGGAAGATCCTCTGGAGAAAGGAATGGCAACCCACTCCAATATTCTTGCCTGGGGAATCCCAGGGACAGGGGAGCCTGGTGGGCTACAGTCCATGGGGTTGCAAAGAGTTGAACACGACTGAGCGACTAACATTTTCACTTCTTTCTTCACCTTTAGGGAGATTGGGGATGGTGTGTCCTTAAGGTCCTCAGAACGATGCATGAACACACACAATTTCAGGGCTTGCAGTCACCCCAGAGCTTCCCAATAGCCCAGGCTTTATAGGGAAGCAAGGGAACTGTGACCCCATGATTGGGCTCAGGAGAGGGTTGCCCTAGCCCCCTACATTGAGGACCTGCCCTCACAGAATGGTATTCACATAGGCTTGCATGTCTCAGAGGCCTCCTTCCTCTAATTTCACTATTTTAGATTGTGGGAGGTGAGAGGGAGGTGTGATCTTTGCAAAAGAACATCTCTCATTCACCACAACTGTGGGGCAGCCTCTATCGGGCCTGGAGCTCAGCAGTCAGCTCCTCTCTCCAGCTCCCGCGGGCCCTGCCCATCCCGGGCCACTTAGCCTCCTGGGCGCCGAGACGCCCCAGCGTTCGCCAGGAGCCTGAGCGAGGGCCCAGCCACAGCGCTTCCCAGCACCCCCTTCCAGGGCCCTCGCCCACATCACAGGCAGCCCTGCCCGGCAGGGCTGAGACAGGCTCTGTGACTGCACCGCCCCCTCCTCCTGCTGACCCTGAGGCAGTTCTCCACAATGTTCCACGAAACAGTACTTCCTGAAACTTCCAAAGAGCCCCTAACAACTGCGAACCTGCAGAGGATAGGGATATAGGCCAAAGCAGCCAGAACTCAGAGTTCTTGGAAGGCTTCTGTTTTCTATTTGGAAATGATTCAAGGGTTGTGTCGCATCCCATGATATTTCCAAGTTCACGTGAACATGAAGAAGTAGAATGGATGTTCTCGGTTATGTGCCATGAATCCCCTGCGGCTTGCCCACACTTCCACCAGCAGCCTGATTCTCCCCAAGAATCAGCAGCCAGTTAGTAGGAGCTTCTGGTGATTATTTTTCCTTCGTCTATCCACCGCATACCAGGGGAGAGCTGCCACGTGGAGGGTGGCACGCAAGTTAAGCCCCGGGGTTCGGAGTCATCTGGACTTGAGTTCAAAAATCTGTTTGCTAATATAACAAATAAACAAAAATAATAATAAAGTAACGGAATAATTTCCTGCTTAACCGTATAAGAATATTTTTATAAATTTAAATATCATGTAAAAATAAAAATGCCAAAGATGATGATAGAGGAAAAATCAGATAAAACATCTGTTCACTTACTAGCTGTGTAACTTTGGGCAAGTGACTTAACTTCTCCGAGTTTCATTTGCTTTGTCTATAGTAACATCTATCATATTGGACTTTGAGAATTAACTAAAATAACATCTATAAAGCTTTCAGCTCCTTTCAATACAGTATCCAATACAATGCTGCATATATATGAGACGCCTTATATTTCCAACACATGTAAATATTAGGCGCTGTTGTGTCCTATTCTTTGTGACCCCATAGACTGTAGCATGCCAGGCTCCTGTGTCCATGGAATTCTCCAGGCAAAAATACTAGAATGGGTTGCCATTTCCTTCTCCAGGGGATCTTCCCAACCCAGGGATCTAGCCCGGGTCTTCTGCATTGCAGGCAGATTCTCTACCATCAGAGTCACCAGTGAGGCCCAACACATGTAAAGTGCCACATAATATAAGGTGCCTTATAATTGTTTGTATGCAATTGTTAACTGAAGTGTTAATCAAAAGTGTTATGTTAGGAATTATATACAAAGATAAAAATATTAAACTTGTGTCTTTTTAACAGCAAAGCTTTAAATTTTCACATTCATGTTTCATTAATTTGTAAGTATTGAAAGAAATTATGTAAGCATGAGAGCAAAAGCATCCAGGCGGAATGGGTTTGGGAAGAATCCCCGTGACTCTGGGTCAACTTGCTGGGAGCAGAGGGGAGTGGGCTAGAGACCCCCCCAACACTGCGTGGGTAACGTTGAACCCCAGGGCGTGAGCACAAGTGAAGGCCACGTGCCACTCTACTGCACATTTAAAAGTTCCAAGTCAAGCGACGTCTAACATCAGTGATAGATGATTTGTCAGTCTTTCTCTCCTGACAAACCCAAAAGCCAAGGTTTAGTATCAAGTTTCTTGGACTCAGGGTTTCAACCCAGAGCACGGTGGCCGAGAGGCCTGCTTGAGACGCCCAGGCCAGGCCTTCCCCCGCATCTTGCCACCCGCACTCCTTCCCCGCTGAGGGAGCCTGGCCCTGAGGGCACCGTGCCCACTCCATCTGCACCCCCTGCAAGCAGTCCCCCTGGGCCCCGGCAGGACGGCGCCCAGAGGAAAGGCTCAGCAGACAGAAGGGCTGTGGGGCCCTGAGGCCAGAGAACGCTGGGTCCCGGGCCTGCTTAGCAGGGTCTAGAGCTGGGGTCGGCAGGTGTTTCTGTAAACGGCCAAGGGGTCCCTATCGTAACCGCTCAAGTCTGCCGTCTTCCATGAGGGTGGCCACAGTCACTGTGTAAATGACTCAGTACAGAACTTGGCTGTGCTGCAGGTACACTTCACCTGCAGACACTGAAATTGGAATCTTATATAATTTTCACGTCATTCTTCTTTTGATTTTTTTTAACCATTTAAAAATAGAAAAACCATTCTTAGCTCACGAGTTGTATGCAGACAAGTGACAGGTGCCCTTGGCCCTAGCCTAGAAGGTGAGCCAGAGCTCTGGGTGTACATGTCCCGTGGAGCCCCGGATCTCTTACCATGCAGGGTGTGGGGCAGGATCCCCAGGGCACAGGGCTGAGGGCAGGAGCCCCCCTCCTTGCCCAGCATTAGGCCGGCACTGAAGCAGCCCCCAGGCAGGAGGGGTGATTTTTCTTGGGTCCATGAGTTGGTTGAGGGGAGCAAGAGCAGTTTGATCCTGATACCAGACCGGCCTCTTTAGCAGCATCCCCGGGACCTGTCACCCACACCCTCACTTTTCCCTCTCTGACCCGTTGTTTCTAGTATCCTAGGCCTCCTCAGGGATGTATCATATGTGTGTGTGCGCGCGCGTGTGCACTTGTGCATGTTTTGGGGGGGGCAGCTTATTCTCCCTGAAAAGGAGAGCCACACGTAATAAACTCCCTGATCACTAGAGACCTCTGTGGCTCACAGTGGAATGGGCTGTCATCTCAACCCCTTGTCCCCTCCGGGGACATGTCCAGGCAGGAATCATCTTGCAGCAGGCTCAGTCCCCAGGGCACCTGTGTCCCCTTTCTCCTGCTGGGGCGACGCCTGTTGGAAGATGAGCATTCGTTTTCATTTCGGTCCAGCAGCTGAATTTAGGCTGTTGTCGCAAACGCTGTTGATNAAGCAGTCCCCCTGGGCCCCGGCAGGACGGCGCCCAGAGGAAAGGCTCAGCAGACAGAAGGGCTGTGGGGCCCTGAGGCCAGAGAACGCTGGGTCCCGGGCCTGCTTAGCAGGGTCTAGAGCTGGGGTCGGCAGGTGTTTCTGTAAACGGCCAAGGGGTCCCTATCGTAACCGCTCAAGTCTGCCGTCTTCCATGAGAGTGGCCACAGTCACTGTGTAAATGACTCAGTACAGAACTTGGCTGTGCTGCAGGTACACTTCACCTGCGGACACTGAAATTGGAATCTTATATAATTTTCACGTCATTCTTCTTTTGATTTTTTTTAACCATTTAAAAATAGAAAAACCATTCTTAGCTCACGAGTTGTATGCAGACAAGTGACAGGTGCCCTTGGCCCTAGCCTAGAAGGTGAGCCAGAGCTCTGGGTGTACATGTCCCGTGGAGCCCCGGATCTCTTACCATGCAGGGTGTGGGGCAGGATCCCCAGGGCACAGGGCTGAGGGCAGGAGCCCCCCTCCTTGCCCAGCATTAGGCCGGCACTGAAGCAGCCCCCAGGCAGGAGGGGTGATTTTTCTTGGGTCCATGAGTTGGTTGAGGGGAGAAAGAGCAGTTTGATCCTGATACCAGACCGGCCTCTTTAGCAGCATCCCTGGGACCTGTCACCCACACCCTCACTTTTCCCTCTCTGACCCGTTGTTTCTAGTATCCTAGGCCTCCTCAGGGATGTATCATATGTGTGTGTGCGCGCGTGTGCACTTGTGCATGTTTTGGGGGGGGCAGCTTATTCTCCCTGAAAAGGAGAGCCACACGTAATAAACTCCCTGATCACTAGAGACCTCTGTGGCTCACAGTGGAATGGGCTGTCATCTCAACCCCTTGTCCCCTCCGGGGACATGTCCAGGCAGGAATCATCTTGCAGCAGGCTCAGTCCCCAGGGCACCTGTGTCCCCTTTCTCCTGCTGGGGCGACGCCTGTTGGAAGATGAGCATTCGTTTTCATTTCGGTCCAGCAGCTGAATTTAGGCTGTTGTCGCAAACGCTGTTGATGTGGTTGCTAGATAATTTGTTTTCCGTTGGTTCACTTGCCAGCAATTTCTAAGGCTCTTTCGGAAATCATTGTTAGTCATCCCTGTACTCAGCTTTGAGCTGAACCAATCTGATGGCTTTAAAGCAGGGATGGGGAGTGAGGAGTGAAGGAGAGAGGGAGGAAAAGAGAGAGATAAAAAGAGACGGTTATTTGGATAAAGATGCACTTTCCCACAATTTCCCCGTTTTAAAAATAGCAACATACACTCCAGAGGTGGGTG
Organism: Redunca redunca; assembly: GCA_006410935.1. NCBI lineage: Eukaryota > Metazoa > Chordata > Mammalia > Artiodactyla > Bovidae > Redunca > Redunca redunca. Next base: position 1,145,031 of record SJYQ01000824.1, read on the forward strand.
TGACTTTTGATAACAGATGCAGTCACAAAAATGATTTAAAATCACATTTTGTGTCTAACTGACCACGTGGTGATGAGCCACTTCCCCATCATTTGACTCAAATTACCATGGGAACAGACTGCATCTTCAGAGAGGTGCTTCAGAGAAAGGGCTCTGGCAGCTCTGCCCCAGCCCTGCCCTCCTCCAGGACCAAGCCCTTTGTTGAGTTATTCTTCCTGGTCTCAAGACCAGCCACCCATGTTTAAGGGTCAAGGCACTTTGGGACCCTTGGGTAGTGTATAATTTGTTGCAGGATCCTCAGGTCAGCAATCCCAGCTCTGGCCAAGCTCAGAGTGGGAGGGTACCATCTGATTGTCGTCTTTCTCTTCCTTTTGCACCTAAGAATTCAAGCTTGAAATAGACCTTCCTTCCTCCTACCCCTGCCCCCGCCCAGCTCCCAACTATCCCCTCCTGCTCCCCACAACACTGTACTCCTTAAGCCTCAGGAAGCCATCAGCCCATGCCCTGGCACCCCTTGTAACAAGAATCTACCCTGATTAGAAGGCTTCCCAGGTGGCACTAGTGGTAAAGAACCCGCCTGCCAGTGCAGGAGATGCAAGAGATGTGGGTTCTATCCCTGGGTTGGGAAGATCCCCTGGAGGAGGGCATGACAACCCACTCTGGTGTTCTTGCCTGGAGAGTCCGATGGACAGAGGAGCCTCACAGGCTACAGTCCATGGGGTCACAAAGAGCTGGTCACGACTGAGTGACTTAGCAGGCATGCACACTGATGAGAGCTGTTGTTATGAATTTGCTACATATGAGATGCACCTGGAGGGGAAAGTTTCTGTGCTCATGCCCAGGCCTTACCTGAAGGCCAGATAAATCAGGGTGTTCTGGGTTGGGGGACTGGGCCTCAGCTCTTTGTAAAGACCACTGGGGGTCTCGCATTGTATAGCCCCCGAGCATGAGAGCTGCTGTTAGATGCAAAGATGAATGACTCCATACTTAGAATTCCTTGCTTCAGACCTAAGGTCCCTCAGTGCTCCCCGTCTCAAGTGAATTGCATAGACACCCCATGAATAGGGCACCTCTGGGCCTTCTTGTTTCCACCTCCACATCCCTCTCTAGGTGATAAAGCCCGCAGGGTCAGGGGCCATGTTTCTTTTGTTTACGTAGCACATCTGACACTTAGTGAGGCCTCAGCATTGTCTACCAGTACAAATCATTGAGTGAAGGATGTTGATAAGAAACCATATCTAGTAAGCTTGAAGCCTTGGATCTGGGCCAGAGTCAGACCTAGAGTCTCTAGATTCCCAGGTTAAGTGGGTCAGCTGGTTGGGACGGAGCCTCCTTCCTCCTCTGGGAGGCTGATGTTCCCACCAGCTGGCTAGTCCTTAGTTGGAGTCAGGGGTCACCACGGTTGCTCTTGGCTTGACAGCCGTTGGAGGTCCTGGATGGACCACATCTGGGACTCTCAGGGTTGCCTGCGGCCTGTCACCCTCCAGTCCCAGAATCCAGCACGTGCTTTCTCACCTACTCTGTCCACCGTGACTCCTGTGAGGTCCCTCAAAGGCAGTGGTTCAGTTATCGAGAACCAGGAAACTCAGATCCCAGATAGAAAATCAGCAACTGTCTGGAGCTATCTTAAAGACACTCCCACAACCTAAATTCATAGGTGGGATCATTTACCCTATAAAAGTGTGGGAAATAAAGCCCACCAGCCCAAACCCGAAGAATGGACTTGGAGTCACAAGGTAGAGTGGGAAGCAAGGCTTTAATGACAGTCTTGGAAGATCAGGTGGAGAGGCACACCCGGTGTCATTACAACAAGCAATTTAGCACCCAAGTCCCTCCCCCAGTTCCTCATTGGCTGAGTACTATGGGATAAACAACCTTCTTGAACGTTGCCTAAGTTCATTCCCTTCCTCCTTATGGGCTGGCCCCTCCCTGATGTCTTCGTTCCCCCTTTCCTGCACAGTTACTCCCGTTCTTGTGTTTTGAATTCACCAGTAGAATGAGCTTGTGTGAAAATTCTAAGCATCCCACCCTCTCTTTGTTTGCCTAGACTTTCCAGTTTTATCGCCCCGGCAGTTGCTACATCACCAAGGGTTAGGTACATTTCACTCAAAGCTAGCTATCTTTGAAAATGGATCTCTTCAAGCTTTTCTTTCTTACAACAAGATCTCAGTCTTTTAAACAGAGACCCCAGTGAACTCTGTCCACAGGGCGAGGAGTTGGGGGAAGAGATGATTTCATTTCGGCCCATTTCCCACCAGGTCTTGGGTGATTCCTGTTGATGCTGCTTTGTTGCTCTTGTCATTGTTCCTACTTTAGCGGTTTTTCCTTTATTCAAGAGTGTTTCCTTTTCAGTCTCCAGAGATGTATACAGGCAGCGAGAACAACACCGGTCATCTCTAGTGAATAAAATTAATACAATATTAATTTTGAAGGCAATGTTTTGAATTCATGGAAACTGTGAACTGGACTTAACTGGAGATTTGTGTTTCAGTCCTTAATGAAGCAGAGATTTGAAATGTCATTTGCCTTCAAGTCACAGAGCTAGTGTGTGGAGAAGCAGAGCTTAAATCCAGTCTTGTAGAGCCTGGATCACTCTGGCTGGGTGTAGGAAGAAGGCCCCAAGGAGGCCCTTGCCCTGGATGGAGGGTGAGGACCCTCAGGCCTGAGAAGTTAAGTAGCTGGCCTGAGGACCAAATTCAGGTCCAGTGAAAGTGAGTGTGTACTTCTTTATTAAAAGGAGAAGTGCCGGGGTCCAGCCTCAGCAGAGTCCAGGGATACCCTCAGGATGGATGATGTTGGCGAACGAATGAGTGAATGAAGGACACAGTTGTTTCTGACTCTTTGCGACCCCATGGACTGCAGCACGCCAGGTCTCCTTGTCTATCACCAACTCCCAGAACTTACTCAAACTCATGCCGATTGAGTCGGTGATGTCATCCAGCCATCTCATCCTTTGTCATCCCCTTCTCCTCCCACCTTCCATCTTTCCCAGCATCAGGGTCTTTTCTAATGAGTCAGTTCTTCCCATCAGGTGGCCAAAATATTGGAGCTTGAGCTCTAGCATCAGTAATTCCAATGAATTTTCAGGACTGATTTCCTTTAGGATTGACTGGTTTGAACTCCTTGCAGTCCAAGGGACTCTCAAGACTCTTCTCCAGCACCACAGTTCAAAAGCATCAATTCTTCAGTGCTCAGCTTTCTTTATAGTCCAACTCTTACATCCGTACATGACTACTGGAAAAACCATAGCTTTGACTACATGGACCTTTGTTGGCAAAGTAATGTCTCTGCTTTTTAATATGCTGTCTAGGTCAGTCATAGCTTTTCTTCCAAGGAGCAAGCGTCTTAGAATTTCATGGCTGCAATTACCATCCACAGTGATTTTGGAGCCACAAAAAATAAAGTCTGTCACTGTTTCCATTGTTTTTCCATCTATTTCCCATGAAGTGATGGGACCAGATGCCATGATCTTAGTTTTTTGAATGTTGAGTTTTAAGCCAGCTTTTTCATTCTCCTCTTTCACTTTCATCAAGAGGCTCTTTAGTTCTTCACTTTCTGTTATAAGGATGGTATCATCTGCATATCTGAGGTCATTGATATTTCTCCTGGCAGTCCTGATTCCAGCTTGTGCTTCATCCAGCCTGGCATTTCACATGATGTACTCTGCATATAACTTAAATAAGCAGGGTGACAATATACAGCCTTGACGTACTCCTTTCCCTATTTGGAGGCAGTCTGTTGTTTCATGTCGAGTTCTAACTGTTGCTTCCTGACCTGCATACAGATTTCTCAGGAGGCAGGCAAGGTGGTCTGGTATTCCCATCTCTTGAAAAAATTTCCATAGTTTGTTGTAATCCACACAGTCAAGGGCTTTGGCATAGTCAATATAAAGCAGAAGCAGATGTTTTTCTGGAACTCTTTTGCTTTTTTGATGATCCATCGGATGTTGGCAATTTGATCTCTGGTTCCTCTGCCTTTTCTAAATCCAACTTGAACATCTGGAATTTCATGGTTCATGTACTGTTGAAGCCTGGCTTGGAGAATTTTGAGTATTACTTTGCTAGTCTGTGAAATGAGTGCAATTGTGTCGTTGTTTGACCTTTTGAAGGAGGTTGATATTATCTCCACTACCTCCACTATAGTTTGACCTCAGGTGAGTCAACAGGGAGGGAACACAACCCTGCCCATCAACAGAAAATTGGATTAAAGATTTACTGAGCGTGGCCCCCGCTCTTCAGAACAAGACCCAGTTTCCCCCTCAGTCAGTCTCTCCCATCAGGAAACTTCCATAAACCTCAGCCTTCTCCATCAGAAGACTGACAGGAAAACCACAATCACAGAAGACTAATCAAACTGATCACATGGACCACAGCCTTGCCTAACTCAATGAAACTAGGAGCCACACTAAGACAGATGGGTCGTGGTGGAGAGTTCTGACAGAATGTGGTCCGCTGGAGAAGAGAATGGCAAACCACTTCAGTATTCTTGCCTTGAGAACCCCATGAACAGTTCAGTTCCGACTCAGTCGTGTCCGACTCTTTGTGACCCCATGAATCGCAGCACGCCAGGCCTCCCTGTCCATCACCAACTCCCAGAGTTCACTCAAACTCACGTCCATCAAGTCAGTGTTGCCATCCAGCCATCTCATCCTCTGTCGTCCCCTTCTCTCCTGCCCTCAATCCCTCCCAGCATCAGAGTCTTTTCCAATGAGTCAATTCTTCGCATGAGGTGGCCAAAGTACTGGAGTTTCAGCTTTAGCATCATTCCTTCCAAAGAAATCCCAGGGCTGATCTCCTTCAGAATGGACTGGTTGGATCTCCTTGCAGTCCAAGGGACTCTCAAGAGTCTTCNTTGTGATCCACACAGTCAAAGGCTTTGGCATAGTCAATAATCTCAAACAACTTTGAGTTAATTTTTATATGTGTTGTGGGGTAGGGATCAAGGTTCATTTGTTTTTCCTGTATGAATATCAATTTTAGCTCCATTTATGGAAAAAATGGTCTTTCCACCTTGAGTTGCTTAGGTTCTTTTGTAGAAATAAATTGACCATATGTGTTTCTGTCTACATCTGGACTATATTCTGTTTTATTGATCTACTTATCAATTTATATGTAGATATCATACAATTATGATTCTGTAGCTTTATAGTATGTCTTGAAATCTGGCAATATGTATCCTTTCAAAAAACTGTTCTGGCTATTTTAGGTCCTTTTCATTTCCATATAAATTATAGAAGGGCTCTCCTGGAGGCTCAGTGGTAAAGAATCTGCCTGCCAACCAGGAGACTCAGGAGACTTGAGTTTGATCCCTGAGTCAGGAAGATTCCCTGGAGAAGGAAAGGGCAACCTGCTCCAGTATTCTTGCCTGGAGAATCCCATGGGCAGAGAAGCCTGGGGGCTACAGTTCATGGGATCATAGAAGAGGCAGACACAACTTAATGACTGAACAACAACGGCAACAGAAACTATAGAATAATTTTCTCTTATATTTTCTAGACTAGTATTTTCCTGATTTCTACTATAAAATACCTGCTGGATTAGGCAGGATTGACATCTCAGTAATTGTGAGTCTTCCCATCCACGAGCCTGTTATTTCACTCTGTGTATTTAGGTCTACTCTGTCTCAGTAATGTTTGAAGATTTTAGTGTATAGGTCTTGTGCCTCTTTTAAATTTATGTTGAAGTATTTTTATTTCAACAGCTGTGGTTAATGAAATTGTTTATCTTAGATTTTGTTTTTCAGTTGTTTAATGTTACTGTATAAAATAAAAATATACTTTTATACATTGACTTTTATCCTGGCACTTAACTAAATTTACATATTCTGGTAGCTTTTCTGAAGATTCCTTTGCATTTTCTATGTACGTAATCCAGATGAACCTCCTTTAATATTTCTGATAATGTGGTGTATTGATGAATTCTTTCGTTCTCTATTTAGTTTGAAAATGTTGTAGTTTCACTTTTTTTAAGCATATATTTTACAGGAAATATAGGGCTCCCCAGGTGGCTCAGTGGGTAAAGAATCCACCTGCCGTGTAGGAGACACAGCAGATGCATGTTCGATCCCAGGGTTGGGAAGATCCCCTGGAGGAGGGTTTGGCAACCCACTCTAGTATTCTTGCCTGGAGAATCCCATGGACAGAGGAGCCTGGCGGGCTACAGTCCATGGGGTCACAAAGCGTTGGACAGGACTGAAGCAACTTAGCACACATCCTCAGGAAACAGAATTCTAAATTGATAGATTTTTTTCAGCAACATTTAAAAGATTATTCTACTTACTGTTATCCTTATTGTTCTCTATCAATATGTCTTTTATATCTGCCTGGTTAAAATTTTTACTATCACTGATGTTTAGAAATTTTACTTAGCACAAGATATAGTCTCCTTTTGTTTATACTACTTAGAATTTACAGAGATCTTTGGGTTTGAACTTGTCTGACTGATATGTTTCATCAAATTAGGAAAAATTTCCACCATTATATTTTCAGTATATTTTTATTTTCTCTAATAGCTCTTGTCTCTTTTTCTGAGACTATAGTTACACACATTAGAAATGTGTGTCAATTTCTCTTCTGAACATCCAATTATATTTGCTTATTATATTCACATTTTTCTTATAAATCCTTGAACAAATATGTTATAGTTGTTTTAAACTGCTTGTTTGCTAATCACATGACCGGTATCACCTCTGTGTCTGTTTCTAGTCACTGTTTTTTCTCCTAGGTCATGTTTCCTGCTTAAGTCATTTTTCCTGCTTTATTTGTCTGACGATTTCTGAGTGTATGTTGTACATTGTGAATACAATATTGTTGAGGGCTTGAATTTATTTTCTTCCTTTAAAAAGGGTTGCATATTTTTTGGCAGGCAGTTGATTTACTGACAGCACAGCTTGATTTTAGGCTTTGGTCTGATGGGCTAAGAGTAGGTAGAATAAGAAAGACCAGCCCTTAATTTAGGACTTAGCTTTTCAGAGGTCTTAACTGAATCCTTGAGGTGTTCAGTGAAGTCTCTCCCCTTTGGAAACCTGGACCTCTTAACATTTCTCAGCACTGTGCCATCTTGGGAGTCTCCATTTAATTCCCAACCCAGTCGTTGTTCTTTGCCAGGTCTTTTGGAGTCTTAGCTATGCATGTGTAGCTGAACATCCATAGACTCAAGAGATCCTTTATGCAGATTTCTGGGACTTTTTCCCTGCATAGCTTTTCTTCTTTGGTATCCTGCCTCTCAAATTGCATCTGCCTCATCAGCAACAAACTCTAATCTTTTTCCTCCACCAATGAGAATACTGCTCTCTATTTCAGTTCCACTTCTAGGCCACGATTTAGAAAGTGTTCTCAGGCAGAAAGCTGGCAGAAATGTGAAGTTATTCTATGTGTCCTTCTTCTCACAGGGCCGTAGCCCTGTCTTTTGTGGCTGAAAACATTTATTTCAAAAATCTTCCAGTTTTGTAGTTGCTTATGGTGGAAGATAAATCTGATACTCAATATTGCATCATGGCCTGGGCTGGAAGCCTTCACAAGTGCCCATTTTACAGATGGGAGTGTGGAGGCTTATATACTCTGTGTGCTTTCACTCCATTAAGGTCTCTCAGGCTGTAACTGTCAGCATCCTGACCAGAGCCCTGATTTCTGCATCTACTTTTAAATCTCTCTGTACCGCATCTCACCTTGTGTCAGAACATGGCAGTTCAGGCCGGGGGAGCCTCCTGTCCAAAGCCTGGTGTGTCTGCCCTAGCACTTCAGTCTTCTGGAGACTTTGGGTGGCAAAGTGTGCAGGCGGGCTTGGGTCTGGCAGGCTTGAGTCAGAATCAGAGTCTTCACTTACCGAGAGGATTGACTTTGAACAAGTCTGTTCGTGTTGCTGTTGTGGCTGTTTTGTCACAAAGTCACGTCCCACTCTTTGTGACTCCATGGACTGTAGCCCACCAGGCTTCTCTGTCTGTGGGATTTCCTAGGCAAGAATAGTGGAGTGGGTTGCCATTTCCTTCTCCAGGGGATCTTCCCGACCCAGGGATCAAACCCTTGTCTCCTGCATTGCAGGTAGATTCTTTACCACGGGCTCCCCTGGTGGCTCAGATGGTGAGAATCTGCCTGAAGTGCAGGAGACCCAGGCTCGATCCCTGGATTGGGAATATCCACTGGAGGAGGGCATGGCGACCCACTTAAGTATTCTCGCCTGGAGAATAATTCCATGGGCCAGAGCAGCCTAGCAGGCTACAGTTCGTGGGTTTGCAAAGAGTTGGACACGACTGAGCAACTAACACTTTCACACTTTCTTTACCATTGAGCCACCAAGGAAGCCCTTCATATACATACCTTCATTTCCTTACCGGTAAACTGAGGATAAAAACACTCATCTTGTAAGGGATTTACGACAGCCAAATGCTTAGATCTCAGCATTATGCATGGTGAAGAGACATGCTCCATGAAGGTGAGCCAGCCCCGCTCAGACTCTGTGAACTGGGGGTCGATCCCTAACAAATGCTCTTCTGCCTCTTACCATGCACGTGGCAAGCTCAAGTTGTTTTGTTTATTCAAGCATTTTGAGGCAATGGCACTTGGCGAGTCCCAGGTGTTATTAATATCTCTGAATCACCATGTAGTTCTATAAATACCTCTCCTAGCTGTTATTTTTTCCCCTTATCTCACTAAACTGTAAGTCAGCAATGAAGTTATGAATTACCAGCTCCCTTATTCTCTGCTCTGTCATTAAGGAAGTGTTAGGTGAGAGTCCTCGCTGAGGATGGGGGTGGGTTAGTGCAGCAGGTAGCATGAATGCAAGAGGCTGTCTATTGCCTGGGTACTAACTGGGGGGAGAGTGCCGTGGGAACATCTCAACCCAGAGGAGCAGAGCTGGGTACCCAATAGCTGAAGGGCATATGAAGTATCAGTCCACGAGAATTCTCCCTGTTGGGCTTCAGTTTTGGAAAACCCAGTTTCCCAGCTTTGCCAGCACTTTGTTTTAGGCCTTACTGTTTCATCAGCATCTCTTTTTTTGCTTCCCCGTGCCTACTAGGGGCTTCCCTCGTAGCTCAGTTGGTAAAGAGTCTGCCAGCAATGCAGGAGACCCTAGTTTGATTCCTGGGTCAGGATGATCCCCTAGAACAGAGATAGGCTACCCACTCCAGTATTCTTGGGCCTCTCTGGTGGCTCAAACGGTAAAGAATCCGCCTGCAATGTGGGAGACCTGGGTTCGATCCCTGGGTTGGGAAGATCCGCTGGAGGAGGGCATGGCAACCCATTCCAGTTTTCTTGCCTAGAGAATCCCCATGGACAGAGGAGCATGGCGGGCTACAGTCCATGGGGTCGCAAAGAGCTGGACACGACTGAGTGGCTAAGCACAGCACACATGCCTGCCAGAATCAACCAGCGAGCCATTCCAGTTGTATCCATGTTCTTTATTTTAAGTTGGAGAGGAATTTCTTTAGCAGAATTTGATCCTCTATAGAAATTCAACTTCTCATTTCCCTGGTCAGGAAATCTTGTAAAACTACTCTGCCTCTAATGAAAGAAATTACTGCCGGGGTCCAGCCCCGGTGCATCCAGGGAATTCGAAGGTGGGGACGGCGTCAGCGTCTCTGGAAATGATTTAGTTAGTTACAGATAAAGAGTAGCTGGAAGATTATTAGAGAAAAAGGGGTTGTATAGCCTCAGTTAGAAGAACGGGAGCAAGAAAGAAACGACATGGGGGAATCAGTCTTTCCGGAAACTGATCCAATTTCTTTATTTTTTGGGTTTGTTTATATACCTTTTTTTACATATAGGGATGAATACAGAGTCACATGGGGGTCAGCAGTCCTGACCTTCATCGAAATCAGGTGCTTCACATAAATGTAAAAAAAAGGTCTTAGGGAATTTACATCATCTTCTGGCCATGAGACCTGCTGACATTTTATGATCCCTTCTTTCTGATAACCAAAAAACTTATTTCTTCCAAGGGTTTTTTCTTAAACCGGGCACCACCCTGCAAACAAAGTTACATTCCTATAGGTGAGGGTGTAGTGAGTTACAATCAAGAAAGGGATTTATTTAACCCAAGGTTAACATGATTAATCTTAAAGGTTAATACTTATTTCTACTTATTTCTCCTATATGCTTAAAGATTAATATGTATTTCTCTTATATGCTTAAAGATTAATACTTATTTCTCTTATATGCTTAAAGATTAATATTTATTTCTCTTATATGCTTAAAGATTAATACTTATTTTTCCTATATGCTAGTTATATTCATTATAAGGGCAGGGAACATGGAGATTTAACAGTAAACATCAACCCATCAAGTGAAAATCCCTTCACCAATGTTTCCCTTAAGATCTATTTAGTCTTAAGATAGTGATAAAGTTACATTTTTACATAGCAAGGACACAGTGATTCATAACAAAGTACAGTGATCTATTACAAAGGAGAAAATTTGTTACCTCAAAAAGTCTAGTATTGCTGACCTTAAAAACTACTATATTTCTTTTTCTATATTCCAAATACATTGATTAATATATTCCCAGGTGCCTAAGGATATGGAGGCCTGGCGGCAATCATTTACTCGACAATGAGAAAAGTCCTATGCTAATTAAGACTTTAAAATACTCCAAAACTCTGTGTGCTGTTTATGGTTGAGGGGTAGTAAACAATCCTGTGCGTAGTGGCAGGAGTATAGATAATCCTGTCACACAAGCTAGTCTGTCAGTAGAGAGGTTTGACCTAGGACACCCTTGTCACACCCAGGACAGGGAATTAGCAGCAATTATTGACACAACAAATGAAAAACCCTTCACCAATATAATTCCTAACCAACCCACTATACTAATAATTTCCAACTCCCCAAAAGAATTTGCCTTTAGTAAGTCTAAAACATCTCGTGCCTCCCAGGTTGGGAGGCTGTAAACAATCACATGCGGCCGGACAAACCTATACAGGTGAGCTAGATAACCTTCAGAGGAGTCCGTAAGCTGACACACTCTTGTCATGCCCAGGAATTTTTATTGCCTTGAAGCTGCACGTTAACTCCTTCTCCAAGAGAAATGGTTATGGGGGAGAGCCTCCGTAAAGTCAGAGTTGTAGGTGAGAGCATAAAACAGACTCTGGTTTTGGGGTAGACGCTCGGGAACAGGGGGTTTCCTGAGGCTCGATCACGCCTTTGTGTATGCCGAAGCCTCCTTCCTCATGACCTTTGCCATGGGCGGAGTTCCTCACGCTGGCTCCCGACAAATTACGACAGGAAAAATGCTCTTAGGAAGGGGGAAAAAACGTAGTTTCTGGGTTGAGGGGGCAAACCACTGCATTTGAGCTTGGCAGACAGGTGGGAGGTAGGCTCAGAGGCCAGCAACATGGCATCTCATGGGCCATGATTTCTGAGAATGGACAGATGGGCTCCTGCAGTCAGCATCTTTGGGGAAGGGGCCTAGGTTCCTCTGTTAGCAACACTCACCACAGGTTTCAAAGCCGTTTTCAGGCCAAGTGAGGTACAGATAGGGGGAGAGGCCCATTCCCTTCTCTTGTGCCTGAACCTTAGGCTTCCCAGCAGCTGGGGACAGGGGGCTCTGGGAGCATGAGGGAACGTGGTTGTCATCCCCAGCGTTGGTGTTCTTGTGCCTCCACCGGCAGGCCTGGCAGCCACAGGGCTCATCCAAGTGGCTGGAGAGATGTAAGCTCGCCCAAAGGACAGTGGGATCCGAGGGGATTCCCATGGCTACCGTCGGGGGTGCGCTTCATCACTTGTTTCCTCCAGCTTCACTTTACTCCGCCCATGTTGAGCCCTTCCATCCACCCACCCACACAGCCACACACACATGCGCACCCACCCCACCCGCAGGGGCCTGTCCCAGTTGTCACCCTCCTCTGGCACCGCCAGGTTTTCCCACCCTTCGGTTTCGTTGCCTTCCCCTGCGATATATTCCAGACTGTCCCATCCAGGCACAAACACCTATTTTTCAGTGTTTTCTTTCCAAAGGACCGCGGGCCATCCCTCTCCTTCCCTCATCAATGCATATCCTGTAAGAGCTGTCTTCACCTCTTCTCTCTTCATCTTCGGCAGCCTGAATTCTTTTTTTTTATTTTATTTTAATTGGAAACTAATTACAATACTATAGTGGTTTTGCCATACATTGACATGAATCAGCCATGGGTGTACATGTATTCCCCATCCTGAACCCACCTCCCACCTCCCTCCCCATCCCATCCCTCAGGGTCATCCCAATGCACTGGCCCTCAGCATCCTGTCTCATGCATCGAACCTGGACTGGTGACTGATTCACATATGATATTATACATGTTTCAGTGCTATTCTCTCAAATCATCCCACCCTTGCCTTCTCCCACAGAGTCCCAAAGTCTGTTCTTTACATCTGTGTCTCTTTTGCTGTCTCGCATATAGGGTCATCGTTACCATCTTTCTAAATTCCATATATATGCGTTAATACACTGTATTGGTGTTTTTCTTTCTGACTTACTTCACTCTGTATAGTAGGCAGCCTGAATTCTGACTCACAGCAAAATCATGCCCAACCCCGAGCTCCTGGATCCGGGGCTTGCTCCTGGGTTTTCGTCGTTTTCACATCCCTGGCAGCATTTGACTGGCCACTTCCTCCTGCAGCTCCAGGCACCTCTCTTCTGCTTTCCTTTTTTCCTAACAGCTTTCCCCTTATCCTCAGACTAGTCTACTCAGGGCACTCCCCTCCCTATGTCCCATAAGCCTCTCACCTCCTGTCTACAGCCTTGACCAGAGAGCTTCCTCCTTCTTGCAGCTTGAATTCCAATCAGAATCTCCCTTCTCAAAAGCACTTGAGCTCCAGACACCAGGTTTCTAAATGCCTTCTGCACACTTCTTCCTGGAAGCTGGGGACCATTCAGATACTTGCAGCTCAACTTGTTCAAATGGAACTTTTCTGTATGACCCTCAAGTGAAATGAAAGCTAGAGAGGAAAAGAACCTCACACCCTCCTCTCTCCCATCTCCAAAACCAGTGTGCTGCGTGGGGCTATAGATACATTTAGTGACAATGTCACCCATGCTCCTTTCTAAGCACAGATAAATCACAATGCATATCAGCCAAAATGAGACCAAAATTCTGACCCTACCTTTTATGGAAAAAAAAAATGACCATGGTGAAGGGTTTTCAAACTACTCTGTTCTCTAAGTAATTATTTTTTAAAAATTATTTGTTTATTTGGTTGCATTGGGTCTTTGTTGCTGCATGCAGGCTTTCTCTAGTTTGGGGGGAGCAGGGGCTACTCTCTAGGTGCGCAGACTTCCTCTTGCGGGGCTTCTCTTGTTGCAGAGCAGAGGCTGTAGGCACACAAGCTTCAGTAGTTCCAGCTCACAGGATCTGGAGTGCAGGGTCGGTAGTTGTGGGGCACGGGGGTTTGGTGCTCCTCAGTGTGGGAGATCTCCCCAGATCAGGAATCGAAACCCTGTCCCCTGCATTGGCAGGCAGATTCCCATCCACTGTACTACCAGGGAATTTCTAGAAGTCATTATTGGTACTGTCATGTTACTCAATATTGTCCCAGTCACAAAAGTGATGCGGTGGTTGGGTGAAATGCTGTCTCTGCTGTGTGCCAGCTCTGTCGTACAGCCCTCTTCTCTTCCTCCACACGCATCAACAACTCGACCATCCGAACCCTTTCCAGCACTCTTGCCTCTCTGTCCAATTGTTTCTGTTCCATTTCGACTTTGCCAGTCCAGGGAGTCAGTCACAGACGATGACCGGCGCGCCTTCAGCATGGGTGATGTAGCTGTTCTGCATCCTCATGACAAAAGGCATGATCTGAATTTTGCTCTGATTTTCTTGTTGATGTCAAGGCGGGAAGGAGGTTGAAAATATAACTGTGTTACAAGTCGCAGGGCCTCCAGCAAGAACCACTGCCCCAGCAAAGGAAATTCATTTTCTCACCCTACTTGTTGGTGCACAATTTGTTTATTTATAGAGAGACAAGTATTAGTACACGGCAGAATGTAAGGGCTGAACGCCCGCGAGCCTGCAAAAACATTTTAGAATGGTGTTTATATTCCCGTCAAAGTTCAGTCTTAATGTCACAGCAGGAAGGCAGAATCATAGAAGTACATGACGTAGTTTAGAAATAATAAGAGCTGCCGTGGGATCAAAGAAGGATGGACCAGGAAGAGGGAGGAGGGCCTGGGGAGGCTAGAGAAAGATCCAGGGAGTGGGGGAAGGGGTTAGCGGAGAAAGGAGACCTCTGGGGCTCGCCCGAGCAAGCCTAGCTCTTCTGTGTGGTGTGAAGGCCTGGTCTTTTCTTTGGGGAGACTTTTAAACCTTATGACCATGAAGAAAGAATTGAGAATTGGGGCAGAGAGGAATTCTCTAAATCTGCAGCTCCCTTGAGGTTCTCACTGATTTCCTAGGGACTGTCTTTCCTGTTCTGTGAAACATGGTTGTCATGAAAATGCTATCCCTCTAGAAGAACTTCCGTAGCTGTTTCGTCTGTGAGTGGATGCCTTCAGGAGCTTCGAGTCTGCGCCGCATCAGGCAGAATCGAAGGTGTTTATTATCAATTCATAAACTGCTGGAAGAGGTGGGCACCACAATCAGTGTTCCTCTGGATGCTTCAGAATGAGGGACGGATCATCACTTAAGTCAAAAGAATAAGAAGGAGGTGGCGGACAGCCACACTCCCACGGGTGGCAGTGAAGGAGGGAAGCCATGTGGTCGGCAGGTCCTGGAGGCTGGGCTGTTCTGCCACCTTGATTCTGGCAGCAAATGGTCCTGAGTTCAGTTCCCAGCTCCACGTGTTCACCAACCCAGAAACTTTCCACACCTGGACATAACTGAGCAACCAACACACACACATTCCTACTCTCCAATCACATGGTTGGTTCCAGTAACAACCAGCTTCTCTCCCGGGGTACTTCCAGAAGTCACCTTATTAACATAACAAAGGAGACCTTTGTCAGTCTCAGAAGTTCCGTGACAGGAAGGGGACAGGGGCCAAATCTATGTACCTTATTATAAATCACCATATCACAGAGGTCTTGCCCCTGCCCCTCCAAGCCTTATCTGGTCTTATGGTCAGTGCCTTCTCGCTCCCAAAACCGCAGACTCCACATTTGCAGAACATAATTTCTAGGCACTGGCTTCATGGGGAGATTTCTTGCAAAGGGGTCCAGGGACTGTCCATACCCACTCCCTGGAGATGATTGGTTTAGAAAAAAAAGACAAAACCCTGATCTGGATTCCCAGTGGAGTCAGACTCTCTGTGGAGCTGGGGCCAGGAATCTGCATTCCACACAGCCCCCCCAGGCATTCCAAGGTGCAAAGTGTGAGCGTCACCCTGGGGTGGGAGTGGAGTGAGGAGGTGGGGGGACAGCTGCCGCACCTCCTCTCTCCCCTCCTGTGTTAAATACTGGAAATCAGACAGCTGGACCCTAAGCCAGGCACACAGAGGAAGACACGACCTGGTCTCCCTGGCAAGTGTCATGTGTTAGGAGGCCAGAGCTGAAAAGCAGGAAGGGAAAATGGTTTTTCCACTAGGCTTGGCATTTTAGAAAACCCGGTTTCAAACACCCTGAATTCTGAAGGCTGAAAATAGTTATTATTTTTGCCCTCATTACCTTCTTTCCCTATTTAAAGTGGAATCATTGTCAGAATAAAACTGCAGCTCCGCACAGCCCTGCCACAGCCTCACACAATAGACACTAAAAATAGGGCTTTGCCTCCCAGCTCCGTGAAGCTCCATAAAATGAAATATATACACGCATGCACGTATTACTGGAGGTCTGTCCTGGCTTGTCCGCTGACATCCGTTTTCCCTTTTCTTTCCCCAAAATACCTTCCCCTTCTTTTCCAAGTGACCCCCTTTTCCTGATGTGCACTGGTCAGTGGGTGGCACCGGCCCAGTCTGGCCCCCTCGGCCACTCTTCTTGGGGTTTCTATTTTGACTCCTGAGCCAGTTAACTAGGGACAGAGCTCATCCATCTGGAACCTTCTTGGCAAATGTCAGCCTTGCCCACAGCTGTGACGACACCCTCTTGTCCTTGCCCACCCTCACATTAGCTGGTGAGGTGAAAGCATTTGGAGATAGACTTGAACTTGGGCCTGGCTGGTGGCTGCCCGGGATCAGAGCAGGAGCCTGGCGCTAAAAGGGGCACGTGGAAGGGGGGCTGCCACACAATGATCCCCCCAGAGGAGCCCGGGAAGGCGGTTACTAGCCAAGAGCCCCAGATCAGCTCCATGTCTGGAGAGCAGGAATTTCACTCAGGCAGACATATTGCTGCCTTGGCATTCTGGCAAGTTCTAACACCCAAAATAGCCAGCTTCTTTTAAATTCCTCCTGGCATCTGCCCGCAGTGCCCACGCCCAGGAAATGGTGGGCGGGGTCTGTTTGGCCCCACTGCAGTGAGCTAGAGTCATTTCACGCAGGAAGAGAACGTAGTCGGGGCAGGAATGCAGTGCCCCGCGAGCAGGGCTTCGGGGGCACCTGCGCTCCTTGGCTTTTCCTTCTGTGGCGGGGGCCCTGCTGTGGGTGTCGTGCGGGCGGCTGCACAGCCCCTAGTGGGGCTCTCAGGCCTATCCCCATCAGCTCCTCAGCCCCCCTGACCTGACGTCCAGAGGCCGACTCATCCAGTCCTGCTTCTGACCCCTCTGCAGCTTCATTTGCGTCTGGCTCTGGGTTTCTTGCCTCTGTAGCACGAGCCACTCTCATTGCTCTGTGAAGTGGGCTGAGCAGGCCAGGGCCGACCACCCCGTAGTGTCTTATTCTCCTGAGAAACCCAGGCCAATGGTGTTAACCCGTTAGGTTAGTGCCCATTATCCTCAGACCTTTCCAGCATCACCTCCTCCATGCACCTCTGGGAGTGCCATCTCCTGGGCAACCATAACTGTGTTCCAGAAGAGTTATGTGTGAGAAAGGGAAAGTGTTAGTTGCTCGGTCATGTCCGACTCTTTGCAACCCCATGGACTGTAGCCCGCCAGGCTTCTCTGTCCATGGGATTCCCCAGGCAAGAATAGTGGAGTGGGCTGACATTTCCTCCTCCAGGGCATCTTTCCAACCCAGGGATCAAACCCACATCTCTTACATCTCCTGTCTTGGCAGGTGGGCTCTTTAGCACCACCTATGTGTGAGAGTACATCATGAGAAATGCTGGACTGGAAGAAACACAAGCTGGAATCAAGACTGCCGGGAGAAATATCAATAACCTCAGATATGCAGATGACATCACCCGTATGGCAGAAAGTGAAGAGGAACTCAAAAGCCTCTTGACGAAAGTGAAAGAGGAGAGTGAAAAAGTTGGCTTAAAGCTCAACATTCAGAAAATGAAGATCATGGCATCCGGTCCCATCACTTCATGGCAAATAGATGCGGAAACAGTGGAACCAGTGCCAGACTTTATTTTGGGGGGCTCCAAAATCACTGCAGATGGTGATTGCAGCCATGAAATTAAAACGCTTACTCCTTGGAAGAAAAGTTGTGACCAACCTAGATAGCATATTGAAAAGCAGAGACATTACTTTGCCAACTAAGTTCCGTCTAGTCAAGGCTATGGTTTTACCTGTGGTCATGTATGGATGTGAGAGTTGGACTGTGAAGAAGGCTGAGCGCTGAAGAATTGATGCGTTTGAACTGTGGTGTTGGAGAAGACTCTTGAGAGTCCCTTGGACTGCAAGGAGATCCAACCAGCCCATTCTGAAGGAGATCAGCCCTGGGATTTCTTTGGAAGGAATGATGCTAAAGCTGAAACTCCAGTACTTTGGCCACCTCATGCGAAGAGTTGACTCATTGGAAAAGACTCTGATGCTGGGAGGGATCGGGGGCAGGAGGAGAAGGGGATGACCGAGGATGACACTGACTCGATGGACGTGAGTCTGAGTGAACTCCGGGAGATGGTGATGGACAGGGAGGCCTGGCATGCTGTGATTCATGGGGTCGCAAAGAGTTGGACATGACTGAGCGACTGAACTGAACTGATTTCTTTGTTTATTTGGCTGCGCCAGGCCTCAGTTGCAACACTTGGGATCTTCGACCTTTGTTGAGGCATGCAGGATCTTTTAGTTGGCATACAAACTTTCAGTGGTATACAAACTCTCAGTTGGAGCACATGGGATCTAATTCCCTGACCAAGGATGGAATCCAGGCCCCCTACATTGCAAGTGTGAAGTCGTTGACACTGGACCATCAGGGACGTCTCTCTAACTTTTAAAAATAGCATTTTAATTGAAAAAAAAAAATGTGTGGACATCATGACTCGTTGTTTACATTCTTCCAGTCGCTGGATTTGATTGACAGTAACTGTGTACATCGCCTGTGACCCGTGATCTTCCTTCACGCTTCCCTCCCCTGAGAAACAAGAGCACCACATTGTCTGGCTGTTCCCCGAATTCTCCTGCAAAGATGCCTCCCCGCAGAAGGCTGTCTTGGCCATCAGATGCCGATCTTGCCCGCTGTGTCCACAGGACATCTAGCCGTTCCACATGTCCCCCNAGTTTGCTCGGCGTTGAAATGTTTTTTTGAGGAATTTGTGAGGGAGAAAGTAATCTCCTCGTCTTAATCCTCCGCCATCTTCCCAGAATTCCCAGAAACCAGCACTTTAAAAGGAGGATGTGTTTTGTTTCATTTTGTTTTGAAGAGATGTGATTCACTGGTTTGGAAAGCTGAGGATATCAAATTTGAACTTCAAAATCTCAAAAAGGGAAACTCTTTTGAATGACAGTAATAGACAAGAATTTAAGACCTACAGTGTGACATTAAATGGCACAAGAAGAGCAAGACAGAGCAGCCGAAGTAGAATTGTAAGACCTTTTTCTTAAGGAAAGTTTGAAACATTCATATAAAGAGCCAATAATGATCACTTTGTAGCAGATCTTAGTTCACCTCCACCTGCTGTCTCCAGCCAGGTGAGTTTGAGGCACACCCCAGACATTGCATCGTTAGGTCTGTAACCAGTTACTGAACCTCAAAGTAGTTAGGCTGAGTGAAAGAAGCTAGAAAAAAAAAAGTATGTACTTTATAATTCTATTTCTTTAAGATTCTAGAATGTGCAAACAAATCTATATTGACAGAAATTAAGTCTGTGTCTGGGGGGCCAGGAGTGGAGACAGAAAAGGGGGCTGGTTACCAAAGAACATCAGAAACTTTCAGGGGTGATGGACATGCTCATTATCTTGGTTGTGGTGATGGCTTCACAGGCGGTGACATGCGCCCCTTACTCGCCAGATTTCACATTAAAAAAAACCTTTTATTTATTTATTTGGCTAAATCAGGTCTTAGTTGTGGCACACAGAATCTTTGGTTGCAGCATGCAAGTTCTTAGATGGGGCATGAAGGACCTAGTTCCCTGACCAAGAATTGAACCCAGGCCCCTTGCATTGGGAGCGCGGTCTTAGCCTCTGGACCTCCAGGGAAGTCCCTTACCTTTTAAATATGTGCCATTTATTGTACATTGATTGTACTTTCATCAGTCTATTTTTAACACAACACATGAAGATTGAAGATTGGGTTTAAACATAATCAGGAAAAAATTGAGTTAAATGTTTAAAGTAATTAGTTTCATTCTTTTTATTTTCATTGACATAAATATTTAACATACATTTTCCTTTGAGCCCCACTTCAGCTGTAACACACAGGTTCTCTTGTGTAATTTTTTTAATTGTGTGTCTCCTAAAATCTCTGTGATCTTGGTGTGCATTTGTTTTTTGATGTGATAGGTGTTGAGGAGAGAGTTGTTTGTCTTTTTAAAAATTTCAGATAAAATTTCCGGTAGAAGACTCTTTTCTGGTGCTCCATTTTGTAATCCATGTCTAGGCTGATCATACGACCAGAGGATTTTGCTAAGTATGGTTTCTACTTTTGGGAATTTGTTGAGATTTTTCACTGTGGTCTATTACATGATCAGTTTTCATGGATTTTGATTAACTCTTGGAAAGAAGAGTCTGTTTTTTGGAGATAGATTTTGACATATATCAGTCAGATCAGCTTTCTCAGTTTTTACTTATTTTTGCCACCTAAATTCTGGCGTGAGCTCAGAGTTGAAGAATTTCCTGCCACAGTGTGTCTCTCTCTCCTCTTCTTTTCTCTAACTGTGTGCCTTAGTCACCCAGTCGTGTCTGACTCTGACCCCGTGGACTGTAGTCCGCCAGGCTCCTCTGTCCATGGGATTCTCCAGGCAAGAACACTGCAGTGGGTTGCCGCGCCCTCCTCCAGGGGATCTTCCTGACCCAGCGATCGATCCCAGGCTCCCTTTCTCTAACTTCTGCCTCACGAATATGGTCGCTCTTTGAGTTTACGCAGAGATCTTCATTGACTCCTGTCTTCATTGTGTGACATACACTTCAGTGTCAGAATGTCCCCTCCTCTGTCCCGTGTAATGGTTGTTGCCCTGAGTTTTCACTTCTCTGAAGGCAAACTGACAACACTTGCTCTCTTTTGCTTTGCTCTCGCCCGGTACACTGTGCTCATCCTCTTCATCTGAACCTTTCTGGTTCAGTTTTAGATACTTTTAGTTGCGTTTAAACAACATAAAATTGGATTGTGCTTCATGACATAATTCCATTTATATGAGTTAATCCCTTTTGTTTGTTGATGTGATAGAAGAGTTTTATCTTATATCTGTCATATTATTTTGTTCCCTGAATATATGGTTTCAAAACGTTTCCATGTAAAGTCTACTTGTCTTCCTGGGGGAGGGGTCAGGGTGAGGAAAAAAGAGGAGGGGGGAGGGGAGGGAAAGAGAAGAGGCCTCAAGA
This sequence comes from Redunca redunca, assembly GCA_006410935.1. Lineage (NCBI taxonomy): Eukaryota > Metazoa > Chordata > Mammalia > Artiodactyla > Bovidae > Redunca > Redunca redunca. The sequence continues at coordinate 1,165,722 of SJYQ01000824.1, forward strand.
GAAGCTCTGGTCTTTAGGAAGGCTTGTAAAAGCAAAGATTGTTCTGTGGACTATCTTTTTAAAAACTGTTTACTGACTTTTGGTTTCCCTGGGTCTTCGTTGCTGCACGTGGGCTTTCTCTAGTTGTGGCGGTCGGGGGTTACTCTCCGCTGTGGTGCACACACTTCTCACTGCGGCGGCTTCTCTCATGGCCGAGCACAGGCTCAAGGCGCACAGGCTTCAGTAGTTGCAGCACGCGGGCTCAGTAGTTGTGGTGTATGGGCTTAGTTGCTCCGAGGCGTGTGGGATCTTCCTGGACCAGGCATCGAACCGGTGTCTCCTGCACCAGCAGACGGATTCTTATATACTGTGCCACCAGGGAAGTCCTCTACTGATGTTCCTTATATCGTCATGTAACCCCCTGGGTTGTCTGCTTTTTAAATAGTATTGCGCAATAATAAAATTAGTATGTCTTTTCTTTCCTTCCTTCTACATCTCCTCTACTCCTGACTCAATAACATTATCTATTAGTTTTTACTTTGGACTCTTAAAAGTATTTGTGTGTCTACTCTTTGATTCTTTCACTTTAAATTCTTTCCTTTGTAGATGCAGCAATTCTGAAGTTCCTGCCATCTTTACCTCTTTCCCATCCAAAGTTTTGTTAGCTGTGCTTTTTCTACATTGCACATGACCTTTAGATTCTGTGTTGCTACTCTAATCTCCACATTATTAACATATTTACTCTTAGATCTAAACTCAATATAATCAATGCTTATAGTGAGACTTCAGGCCAAAGTTACCATAGTTGACTCTCAGTTGGTCCAAATTCATTTTCTGTGTTTTTTACCCAAAAAGGGCTCATGGGAACAATAATTTCTGGATTCGTGCATGTTCAAACAGTTTGCTATAAAGTTTATAATTGTCGAACTGCTTGGATAATAGAAACTTTTTGGTTTACACTTCCCTTAAATACCTTTAAATGTTGTTCTATTCTCTCCTGATGTGAAATGCTGCTTTGGTGAAATCTGAGCTCAACCTGTTGTTTTCTTTTTCTCTTTGTAAGTGACTTGATTTTTTTATGCTTTACTACTCACTCCAGTGTTCTTGCCTTGAGAATCCCAGGGACGGGGGAGCCTGGTGGGCTGCCGTCTATGGGGTCGCACAGAGTTGGACACGACTGAAGCGACTTAGCAGCAGCAGCTCAAAGGATACTTTCTTTAAGTCCAGTAACTTGAGTAAATGTGCCTCATGGGGTGACTTTCCTGAATCAGGTTGCTCTAGTAAGTAGTGTGAACATTCAATAAGTATATTTAAGTCTGTTTTAAAACATATTTATTTATTTGATTGTGGCACGCAGGATCTTTGATCTTCTTTGTTGCATTCGGGAACCTTAGCTGCTCCAAGGCGTGTGGGATCTAGTTCCTTGACCAGGGATTGAACCTTGGCCCCCTGCATTGGGAGCCCAGAGTCTTTGCCACTGAACCACCATGGAAGTCCCAAGTCTTGTTTTATTTTAGGAAATGATTTGAGTTATATTTTAAAATGCTTGCTGCATTGCACTGTTTTGATCGCTTCAGGGAACTCCGATTGGGCATATGTTGGCTTTCCTTTGAATTCCTGCCATTCCTGTCATCTTCTCTCAAGCCTTTCCTTGAGTCTGCATCTCACGTTTCTGTCCTTTGCTTCCCTTACAGTGTTTATTGCCCTGACTCTGATCCCCTTTTCTCCTTCAGTTTTGTCTTTGTCCGTGTGATGGCTTCATTTTTCTCCTGCTTCTTTCCTGAGTCTTCCACTCCTGCCTTATCCCCTCCCATGGTCTTGTCCTCTTTTATTTGAGTTCCTGCTTTTGTGCTTTGTGGTTTTCCTTCAGAGAGAAAACTGTTTTGCTAGGGTTTTTTGGTTCTGTTTTGCTTCTAATTCATGGTGAAATGTTTGATCATGATTTGATGGCTTCCGGGCTGCGCTTTTCTGGTGCATGTTTTTCTGTCGACATGATTTGCTGCTCTCTATGTCTCATGTTTTATCAAAGCTATTCTGTTTCCTTTTTTATTATACGTAGAGCATATGGGTTGAACTTTCCTAGATACAGCTCTTTTGTGAGAGGGTCTAACCAAGGGTGGGGCAAGAATAGCCTTCTAGATTTCTTAATCCCAAAGCATCCCCCTTTTTCTATTCACGGAGATGAACTGCCTCCTGAAAACATTGTGCGGCTCTTTAGAGGGTTCTGCCTGCTCAGTTTCTCTGAATTAAACCTGGTCCATGAGGGCTCCTGCTACCCATCCTGGGACCTCCAGTCCTTCACCAGCCGTGCAGATGGGCAGGTGAGCACCTCCCCTCCAGGGAGTGTAACTCTGCTTGCACTTGCTAAGCTGCACTGCCGTGGGCCCCTCGGTACTCCTGGCCCTCTTCCTGTGAGGCTTCTGCCCTTGGCAGTCCCTGCGTGTGCTTTCGAGTCTACAGATTGTTTATCTACCTCTAAGCTTCAGGGCAAATGAAGCTCCTCGAAGTTGTGTTTGACTTCCATACGGAGAAGGAAGCACCACCACTATGCTTGTATAATTTGGGGGCGTCGATGCTGAGTTTCCATATTCTCCTCCCCGAGGCATTTAGCCAAGTAAATGGTGTGATGAGGGTCGGGTCTTAGTCCATCACTTCATTTTCCCATCTCTGGCTCCTGCACCCCTGTTCTGGCAGGTAATGTGGTGATGTACATTAGTGGGAAGGAGGGTCAGTGGGGACAGCCAGGAGTGCCAGGAGCTGTAGCAAAGTACAGAGCACACGTGTAATCTAAAAGCCTTCAATATCAACTAGGGATACACACACACAGAACATATAGGCAGGCTTTGGTGTACCACATTGTCTGGACCATCTCCAGGGTCCTGCTGTGCTCTCCTGCATTAAGAATCCCCACCAGGACTGTACACTGCCTCAGTGGCTTCTCTAACCCCTACCAAACTCAAGGTCATCCTTCCTGCTGACTTCATATGGTCACGATGAGTTTGTGGAGAGAACTTGTTTTTTTCACCAACCCTAACACCACATGTTTGGCTCTGCCCCAGTCCCGTCTTTTTGCCTTCAGCAGACCTTCCTGTCATGTAAGGCCTTATCCCAGGACTCTCTGTGCAGGCTGGTGTTGTCCTGGGTGCACACACCACCCTAGTGGCTCTGGTTGATTCCAGCATCAGAGTGTGACTACCCGACCTCCCAGTCCCCAGGGCTCATGCAGAGGAAGGGCCAGGCCCATGCTGGGAGAGAAGGCTGGACAAGCTGCCAGAAGGGAACAGGGATGCTGCCATGACGGCGGGCTGGGTGGGCCCAAAGGGGAGCTGAGGACAGGCCCGGGAGCGGAGGCCATGCCCCCGCATGTCACCTGGGGCCCTGCTCGGGGATTTCCGGGCTGTGTGCAGCTCCAGCAGCCCTGGAACAAAGTTGGAATGTTTGGAGAACTGCCTCAGCAGGACTAGGGGCCGAGTTTTTGCTCTGGACACTGACCAGCCATAAACAGGCTGCCATGAAACAGATCAAGAATCTTTTCCAATTAGGACAGTTGTGTGGGTTAAAATTTTTTTTTTTTCCTCCTGAAGTAAGAAAGAGAACAAATTGCAAAAATCTGTTCTTTTCTTCCCAAAGTCTTTAAGTAGCAAATAAGCAAGGTGTCAGGACTGGGAAAGCCTTCTGTCTAGGCTCTGAGTAAATGAACTTGCCTTTTGGTAAAAGAGCTTGAGTTAAAATTAAACAGATACATATGCACCGCTTGCAATAGAATGATCCTGTGTGCAACGCCTTACAAAGAAATCTGAGCACTTTTGCGAACAGGGCAAGCACAGAGAGGCAGACAACAGCCCCTCCTCCAGAAATCTGTAAACAGCCCTCTCCTTGCACAATGGAGAAAGTTTCTCAAAGCGCCCACCAAATGTCCTTCTGGTCTGACAGCAGATGGCACAGGCCTATCTCTGGGTGCTTCTGGACAAAGCCACTTAGGGTGCTCCGGTGACAAACTCAGTTTGCTGTTCAGTTGCTAAATCATGTCTGACTCTTTGAGACCATATGGACTGCAGCACGCCAGGTTTCCCTGCCCTTCACCATCTCCTGGAGTTCACTCAAACTCATGTTCCTGTAGTCGGTGAGGCCATCCAGCCACCTCACCCTCTGTCGCTCCCTTCTCCTCCTGCCCCCAATCTTCCCCAGCATCAGAGTCTTTTCCAGTGAGTCGGCTCTGGGACACAGTCAGGTATCTGGGACTCCTGCGTCTACCCCAGGTCCACTTCCGTCCCCATTGGAGCCTTCAAAATCTGCAGAGACATACGAATCTGTGTTGGCCCATTTTAATGTAGATTTGAATCCAGTTTTGAATTCCAAGACCTAGAATGGTACCTGGCTTATGGTTCACCCTTGACTGACATCTGGTGCACAGATGGATCTCATGCCTTGCTACTGCGTCCAGTCTTCTAACTTCTTTTCCTTTCCTCTTTCCAGCTGTAATTGACTCTGAAAACCTGATCCTAGGAAGGTCATCTTTTTCCATATGGTCACAGCAGAAAGCCATCTAACAACCTCAGGGAGGGCTCATGGGGGCTCTTGGAGCATACTCCAGCTCTTCTTGCTATAGAAGGCGCCGTGTCAGGCCAACTAGGGACACTGGCAGATACTAGAAACCGCCTGAGCCATGCAGACTCAGGAAGATAAATCACTTTGGGGGTGAACTCCTCACTGAGGGCAAGCTGTCTAGAAGTTCTGTCCCTGACCCCTGGATGAGGCACAGAGAGCAGACCCCTGTGGGGTGCGCTTTTTCTTTCACACACTCACCCGTGTGTGACCCCCACATCCTTACCCATTGCTTCTCTGAGTAGACAGACCACTTGAACTTCACTGTAGGGTTTGGACTGACTGGGCCCAGGGACGGGAGGGGCCCTGCACCGTCACACCAGCGCCACTGGCACAGACCACAGCCTCCTTGTTCCCAAGCCGTGCCATGGAACTGGATTTCCCTTGAACCAGCAACACAGGCCCCAAAGAAGCCGCCCACACCAAGACCATCTTCTTGACACACAGACCCCAGTTCTGGGTGCATTCTGCTTGTCCCTCCTCCCTGAGCCTGGAAGCTTCACCCTCTGGGTGTCTGGCATTTTCACCGGTGGAAACACCTATCAGGAGTCATAGGCACTGGCTACCTGCCCTCCCTGCTCCTGCCTCCCGGAAGCAGCGTGTGCGTGTGTGTGTGTGTGTGTGTGCTCAGTTGTGTCCAACTCTTAGCCCATCAGGCTCCTCTGTCCATGGGATTTTCCAGGCAAGAATACTAGAGTGGGTTGCCATGCCCTCCTCCTCAAGGGGATTTTCTAGACCCCAGGATCAAACCCGCACCTCCTGCGTTGCAGGCAGATTCTTTACCACTGAGCCACTGGGGAAGCCCTCGTTGGAAGCCCCATTTGGCTCACTTATGCTTTTCCTTCTGTTTGCTCAGCAGTTATTCCTCCCTCCCCAGACACCACCCCCATCATTCCTTGCTACTCCTGCAGATGTGACCCACAGGCTGGATTTCAGCTAACACCTTGGGTCAACAATATGAAGCCTGCAAGCCTGGGGAAGTGCTTCCCAGCTGGTGGTGGGAAAGCCAGAGACCCCTTGCCACTGCCTGCGCCTCTCTAGTGTGCGGCTCCCTGGGAAGCAGTGTTAACTCTTGTTCCTGGAGTGCTGCGTGGGAGCTGGGTGAGATGCTGGGAGGTGATAGAAAATATATATTTGTCTCTGCCCCCGGCTCCTGGCACAGAGCACCTAAAATTCTTGTAATTTCCTAAGTGGTAAGAACACTAAGAGCATCTTTTGTTCTAACGAGGCAACTCTGAGTGGGCTCCTGGAAGGGGGCTGGAAAGACCAAGCCATGATTAGAAACTTGGAATTTTTAGCCCCGCCTCATCCTCCAGAGAGAGAAGGGGGTGGAAATGGAGTTAATGATCCATCATGCCCACGTGAGGAAGCTTCCATAAAGTCCCAGCAGAAGGGGTTTCAGAGAGCTTCCAGGTGGGTGAAAACATCCACACTAGGAGGGTGACCTACCCCAACTCTCCCCCAAACCTCACCCCATGTATCTCTTCATCTGGCTCTTCACCTGTGTCCTTTATCATATTCTAGCTGGCAAAGAATCTGCCTGCAATGCAGGAGACCCTGGTTAGATTCCTGGGTCAGGAAGATCCACTGGAGAAGGGATAGGCTACCCACTCCAGTATTCTTGGCCTTCCCTGGTGGCTCAGCTGGTAAAGAATCTGCCTGCAATGCGGGAAACCTGAGTTTGATCCCTGGGACAGGAAATTCCATGGACTGTATAGTCCATGGGATCGCAAAGAGTCAGACATGACAAAACGACTTTCACTTTCACCTCTATCTATCAGGCAAGAATACTGAAGTGGGTTGCCATTTCTGCCTCCGATCTTCCCGACCCAGAGATCGAACTGCGTCTCCTGCATGGCAGGTGGATTCTTTACCACTGAGCTACTGGAGAAGCCCTCCTTTAATAGATGGGTAAACATAAATAGGGGCTTCCACGGTGGCTTGTCCACCTGCCAATGCAGAAGACCCAGGTTCGATCCTTGGGGCGGGAAGATCCCCTGGGGAAGGAAATGGCAACCCAGTCCAGTCTTCTTGCCTGGGGAATCCCGTGCACAGAGGAGCCTGGCAGGGCTACAGTCCCTGGGGTCGCAAAGACTCCGATACAACCAAGTGACTGAACAATAACAGCAAAGCATAAATAGGCATTTCCCTGAGTTCGGTGAGTGGCTCCAGCAAATTAACTGAACCTGAGCAGGGGATCGTTGGGATTTCTGATTTGTAGCCAAACTGGGCAGAAATTGTGGGGAACCTGGGGACCTTCGGCTTGTAACTGGCATCTGAAATGGGTGGGAGCCGTCTCTGGGGTGCTGAGCCCATACCTGTGGGGTCTGACACTGTCTCTGGGTAGATAGTGTCAGGATTAAGTTAAATAGTACGACCTCAGCTGCTGTCACAGAGAACTGACTTCCCCAGTGAGGGGAAGCCCCAGCTCAGAAGTGTCTTGGATGTCTTGTGTGAGCAAAAAAGACTTGCAGAAAGAGAAACAAAGGGGTACATGGAAAACTGGGGTTTTCCCTACAAAGGAGATTGCATTTTTTCCTATCTAGATGCATGTGTGATTTGCCTCATACATCCATTTCAGAGATCTGCCAGGAATGTCCAGGGGACCTGATTAATTTTGACCAGGTTTACTATTTCAGTTCCATTAAATATACCACCTTGAAATATAGTTTTCTTAATGAGGAATCCACAGAAGTGATTTTTAATGGATTTTAGTGCAATTCAAGGATGTTATTAAGGCAGGAGCTGTGAGTCACAGAAACTGCGGGCTATTTCTGATGCAGTTGTTATTTCTATTGTTAAAACTTCCCTCTGTCCCCATAGGGAGACCATTCAAGCATTGCTATGACGGGGACAGAGGTATCCAGGATGGAGCTTTTAGACTTTTATAACCCAGGCCCCTTCTTGTGAATGTATGAATCTCAGCCTGTTTCCATCCCACCCTCAAATCCTGAAAGGTTCCCAGCTAAATATCACTATACGTTTGCCTATTCCCTTTGCCCAAAAAAAGCCCACTGTTGAACTCTACTTCGGGTAGTTTACACTGCAGGGACTAATCTCTTTTAGAAGCTACTTTATGATACTGTTTCTATAATGTTGAATATGCTTTTCTCCCCTCACCACTCATGGCTCCTTCTGTGTCCCTGACCGGGGGTGAAATCTGTGGGTAGACCCCCCCACACACACCACCACCTCCCCTGAGGTCCCCAGCCTCCTTGGCACCAGTGATTGGCTTTGTGGAAGACAAGTTTTCCATGGACCAAGCTGGAGCGATGGTTTGGGGACAATTCAAGCACATTACATTTATCATGCACTTTATTTCTGATCTAATGCTGCGGCTGATCTGACAGGAGGTACCAGTCCATAACCCAGAGGTTGGGGAACCCCTGGCAAAGCATCATTGATTAACTGTTGCTCACAGCTAAACTATGCATGCCTTTTGCTGACTGATGCTGTGATGTCTAGGGCCTCTTCGCTGACCCTGGAAGGACTGCCCCTCCCAGGATGACTAATTCCCGGAGACAGTAAAATGACTTACCTGCACGCACACATTCCTGATGCAAATCAGCCAGTGCAGAGCCCACATCCTCACCACTGTCTTTACGGGGCTCCCACATTTTGGCCACTGTCCTCTGCCCTCAGCACCCCAGGGCCAGGTACCAGATGCGTAGGGACACCCCTAATGCTCTGGGGCATTATTCAAATGAGCAAATCCTAATTTGCTTCTTCAATTGTTCCTTCCACGGAAACTGCAATAAAGGCTCTTGCCCACATGCCCCCACTCCTGACTGATCCTGGTGTTTCCCTGTGTGGTCCCACCATGGTGTGATGTGCCCCCTTCTCTTGGGATCTGTGAGTATAAAATATTGTCTTTTCAATGGCAGTCATCTCCCCATCTGTTGGCTTCACCATACCTGAATCACAGTAAATATTTTAAATCTACAGTTTTCAGATCAGTAAGGCAGTTCTTTTGACTCTGTAGGCCTTTGCAGGGGCTTCCCAGGTAGCGCTAGTGGAGAAGAATCTGCCTGCGATGCAGGAAACACGGGGGTCGTGGGTTCGATCCCTGGGTCAGAAGGATTCCCTGGAGGAGGGCATGGCAACCCACCTCAGTATTCTTGCCTGGAGAATCCCATGGAGAGAGGAGCCTGGCGGGCCGCAGTCCTTGGGGTCACAAAGGGTCAGAGGACTGAGCACACACACGGCGCAGCGCAGGCCTCTGCAGGCAGCCGTGGGTCCTGCAGGCAGCTCTGCTGATCTTGACGGCACCGGCCTGCTTGTTGGGGGATTAGCTGCCTCCTGGCTGTCAACTTCTAGAACATCCATGGCTGAGTCTGCTGGGCTCTCCCTCCTGTGGTCTGTTTCCCTCCAGTGGGCCAGCTTGCGTCAGGTCACAGGGCTGGGGCAGGGAGCCCAGGGAATAGAAGTGGGCAGGACCTCCTCAGGCCTTAGCTGAGAAGGGGGTGGTGGGGTGGGGGAAACAGCATTTTCCCTGCATCCTCTTGGCCAAAGCAAGTCACAAAGTAGCCTAGATTCCAGGGGGTCAGAAATAAACTCAACCTTCTGATAAAGGGGCCACCATGTCACCTTGAAAATGGTGTGGACACAGGGAACTGTGGAGATGTTTCCCAGTCAATCCTCATTCTTCTACTCAAAAGAGCAAATTGTATAAAACACAATTTTCCCCACAGACTCAAATGAAAGTATTTACATTTTGAATTTCAAAAGAAAAAAAGAAGAGATGACCTGCGTATGAACAATGCTTCACTGGTCCAGTAGAATCAGAATTAGATGGTATTTCATCATCTCGGGGGAATCACATACACATGAATGATCGGGACAAAATATGGAAATCACTTGGAACACTTGTTAAAATATAGAACATCTAAATCAAGCTCAAGACGAGGCTGAGAAGTCTGTCTGCTAACGACTCCCCATATGCTAATGAGGGGACTCCAGGCAGGTGATCCTAAATACGTTGGTAAAATGCTGGTGTCAAAAAAATGTGTGTGTGTGTGTGGGTGGGTGGGTGTGGGTGTGTGGGTGTGGGTGTGTGGGGGTGTGGGTGTGGGTGTGTGGGTGTGGGTGTGGGTGTGTGTGTGTGTGTGTGTGTGGTAGCATCTCCAACTTACCAAAAGGGAACTAAGGTTTTAAGGCCTAGACCTGTTTACTGACCTGCCCAAGTTCATGTAGATTAGGTGTAGAGGTGGGATTAGCACCCAAGTCTCTTGGCCCTTGACCTACAAGGCGTGGTTAGAAGGGTACAGAGTGCCCCCATTTCCCTTAAAAACATTTCCCCTTGGGTCTTGCCACAGCCATCCGTGGTTTACTTTTTCAATGTGAACAGGATTATTCCTACCCACTTCCAAACCTTGTGGGGAGTCTAGAATGACTTGGGCACTGACAAGGTGGGGGAACAGGGAAGGAGAACATATTATACCGCTGCCCAGAAGTCCTACCCCTTAGCGTGAATTGATGCATTATATTAGCTGCTAGCTACCAGCTTAGTCCTGGGGGAGTCTCGTTCACCCCTTGAAAGCACACAGTGAAATGAGAACAGTGGGACTCCCTGGCAGTCCAGTGGTTAAGGCAAAGGGCGTGGGTTTGATCCTTGGTTGGGGACCTAAGATCCCATATGCCCTGTGGCCAAAACATACCAAAAAAAAAAAAAACCCATAAAACAGAAGCAATGTTGTAACAAATTCATTAAAGATTTTAAAAGTGGCTTGCATCAAAAAACATCTCGAAGAGAGAGAGCAGGTGGGAGGAAGTGCTCTGTGAGCACTTGTGTATCTTCGAAGCTGATCCTCGTGATCCCCTGACGATGGGGCCAGCACGTGCCCGTTTAACAGGTGGAGCAGTGAGGGTGCCCAGAAGCCTACATGGATCCTGCCTCTCCTGGAAAATGACGATTCGGCAAAGAGAGCTCCGAGAAGGGCTTTGACTCGGTGGGATTCCACAGGACACTAGAACAGGTATTGATGGTTTCCCCGGAAGGAAAGTGAGCAATCAGCTGACTTTTAAGATAAATGAAGCCTTTAAGCCTGGTGTGGAAAATGACATGCAAGACATACCCCCGGCTGGGAATTTGCGACAACACAGTCCTGACCTCACTACCCTTAGATAGCGCACCACGTTGTCAGGAAGACAAAATGCAGCCCTGAGCCCCGTCTGCTCAGAACCTTAAGTGACAATGCCTAATCACTCTTCAAACTGATGAAGAAAACAATCCGCATCAGTTTGGCACTGGCCTCATCTTTGGGTGGTTCCCCTGGGGCTCTGTGGACACTTCAGATGGTGGATCAGTCAGGTTCTCAAAGAGGATGTGTGTGCATGTTAAATCATTACCTCTTGATAGATGATGGATAGATAGATGATCAATAGAAATAATAGATGGTAGGTGGATAGATAGAAATAATAGATGGTAGACCAATAGATGATAGGTAAGTAGAAAGAAAGATAGACAGATGGTTATAGAGATTAATCTTAAGAAATTGGCTCATGCCGTTGTGGGACTGACAAATCCAAAGTCTGCAGGGCAGCCTGGCTGGAGACCAAGGAGGAGCTGATGTTGCAGCTCGAGTCTGAAGGCCATCAGCTGGCAGAGCTCCCTATTCCCCTGGGTGCTTCAATATTTTTTCTATTAAGACCTTGAACTGATTGGATGATGTCCACCCCCTCTAGAGGGTAACCTGCTGTACTCATACTCTCCTAGTGAAAGTTGTTCAGTTGTATCCAACTCTTTGTGACCCCATGGACTATACAGTCCATGGAATTCTCCAGGTCAGAATACTGGAGGGGGTTGCTTTTCCCTTCTCCAGGGGATCTTCCTGACCTAGGAACTGAACCCAGGTCTCCTGCATTGCAGGTGGATTCTTTAGCAGCTGAGCCACCAGGGAAGCCCATACTCTCCTAATGTGAATATTAATCTCCTCGAGAAATACCTTCACAGCAACATCTAAACAGGTGTTTGCCCCAAATCTGGGTTCAATAGTATAGGAAGGTCGACACATGAGATGAACTCTCACAGCTGGACAAGGAATGTCCAGAGATGAGGGCCAGGCTCTGTGTTCAGAAACCGGCTGAGCGCTGAGCTGGATGTGGTGGCTGGAAAACAGGACCAAGGTGCAGCCCCGGCAGCTCCTGCTTCTGAAACTCAGCAGGTACCAGGTCAAGAGCTGGTGTGACCTGCCCGGGAGCAAGCTGGTTTCTTCCAGCTGTGTTTGAGCAGGCTGGGCTCTGGCTGAAGGTCTGAGATGGCAGGACTCTGCCAACAGACATGTTATTCCCTTCCCCCAACCCCCTGCTTGTGCACACTGCACACCGCAGCCTCCCACAGACACAGGTGGGAGTGAAAACACACCATCTTCCAGAGAAACCCACGGAGGGGCCCAGAGTGACAGGGGCCCTGGATCGCTCTGGAAGGCCGCTCCCCGATGGCTGTGCCTCCGGCCAGCCTAACCTGTTGGAGCCACAGTCTAGGAGAGCGATAGAAAGGCCAGGCAATTCCAGCGGGGATGTTGTCCAGCAGTGCGAAACCAGGGAGATGTTAGAGCATCAGATACAGAAGGAAAGCCTCTCTGTGTACTTACTAATGAACTTTTGCTTCAGTGACCAGAAGCGGAGGGAAAACCCTGGAGGATGGTAGGGGAAAGGTGGTGCTGCCAGCAAGTCAGGGGAGATGGAGGGAGAGGATGAGGCAGAGCTGCAGAGGAGGCCGGGAGAGAGGGTGGTGACCCTTGGCAACAGAGAGTTCTGGTTCTGGTTTCTAGACAAATGAGGGAGAAGGAGCTGGGGGCATGACCTGACCCTGGGGCTCAGGCCCCTTACCTGGGGCCAACACAACAACTCTGGACGTCATTTTTCTGATCTTCCTGGTGAAAGTTGGATATTTTTAGCCTTGATTATCTGAATAACTTACTTGAATAGCTCTGACTGAAGGCAGAATTTGATTGGAAAAGGAGAGAAATGTGAAGACCCGGAGAAGGAGTTCTGGAAACAGGGCTGGCCTGAGGCAGAACCAGAACTTGGTCCCTTGTCCGTGCCCTTCCCTAGACCCTTGTCTGCAGGCGGCCTTCCCATGCTGCGTCCTACCCCTCCCCCTCAAGGACCTCTGTGGGCCCGGCTTGCTCACCTGTTACTCTGCTTGACCTGCACCAGGATCGCCTGCAAGGTGATAATGATGCCGTCAGGCACTGTGTTCCAGCCATGTGCTCCTAACATACAGCACATCATCGAGGCATCAGAAGTCCCACCTAAGTCCCACCTCCAGGCCCCAAGCAGGGCCGATAGAAACCCAGCCTCCAGGTGGCCTTCCTAGTCCCAAGAATCTGTTTCGATGATGGGTTGGCTTATTTGGAGAGGAAGGGAAGTGGGGGAGGGGAGCAGGAGAAAAACAGAGCCGGAAGAAACAGAGGCACCCTTGGCTGTTTGACGATCTTGCCTTTAGCCTGACCCTATACCAACGTCTCCCCACACCTCCCACATCTTCAAGAGATCATCACTGGGTCTCCTGGCTGGAACCCAGCATCACTATTGAGAAACAGAGTATCCATCAGATTGCAGTCAAGACACTGGCCCCAGATAGCTGTGATACATATACAAGGAATGATTTCAGTGAGCCCAGACTCTTGCATCTTCCCATCCAAAGAAAAGCACTGAATTCCTTAACTTGATATATCTGTTTTCCTTTAATTAACAATAATCTCTCAATGTTCAGACCACCTGCCCTTTGTTGTAAAACTTCTATATAACTTGGCTCCTTGGAGCAGTTATTTTAGGGTCACTTAAGATGCTATTCCCTGGGCTTGAAGTCCTAAAAATTCCTACCAAATAAAACATAACTCTTAACATTTAGGTGGTAAGTATTTTTTAATAATCGACACTATCATCCCACAAGGATAAATTCCTCCTAACATTTTACTCTTTCCAGTAGTCATGTACAGTTGTGAGAGTTGGACCATAAAGAAGGCTGAGGGCCGAAGAACTGATGCTTTCAAACTGTGGTACTGGAGACGACTCTTGAGAGTCCCTTGGATGGCAAGGAGATCATCCTAAAGGAATCAGTCCTGAATATTCATTGGAAGAACTCATGCTGAAGCTGAAGCTCCATACTTTGGCCACCTGATGATGCAAAGAATCAATTCAGTTCAGTGAAAAAGATCCTGATGCTGGGAAAGATTGAGGACAGGAGGAGAAGGGGCAACAGAGGATGAGATAGTTGGAAGGCATCACGGATTCAGCGGACACAAGTTTGAGCAAACTCTGGGAGATGGTGAAGGACAGGGAAGCCTGGCATGCTGCAGTCCATGGGGTCGCAAAGTGTCGGACACGACTGAGCAACTGAACAACTAAAAATGTTTTGGTAGAATAAACCTGCTGGGCAGCTGCGGATCAGTGTTACAGGAGGACACTTCACCCCACACAGGAGTTAGATTCTTAAAAACCAATGTTTGTAATGTGTTCTTGTCCTCTTGTTGAATTAATATTGTAATTTATTAGAAGGTCGCAGGAAAAAAAAGAGAGTGGGAAGCCCAAATGCATGCTTGCAAAGGTGTCTCCCAAGGCACCTGTTAAACTCAAAGCATTTAACAAATAAACCAGCCAATCAGGATGGATTCCTGGCCATAAGTTCTTGGGACTGGAAAGACCACCCTGTAGGCTGGGTTTCTATCAGCCCTGCTTAGGGCCCTGCGGTGTGACTTACATGCTAGTTTCTTTCCTTTTTAAAAATATGTATGTATATGTTTACTTGGCTGTATCAGGTCTTAGTTATGGTGCACAGACTCTCTAGTTGTGCCTCGTGGGCTTGGTTGCTCTCTGGAATGTGGGATCTTAGTTCCCTGACCAGGGGTCGAACCCATGTCTCCTGCATTGCAAGGTGGATTCTTAACCACTGGACCACCAAGGAAGTCCCTACATGCTTGGTTTTTGATCACTGGCAAAACAGTGGTCTGTCTTCTTCTGCCCAAGTCTGTTGATTAAAAGTAGAAAAACCAGGATTCTCAGAACCCATGAAAGTAAAATGAACAAGAATTTTAAGTGGCAGAAGACATGTGTGGTTGCAGGGGAGACAAAGACCCATCTCCAGGACCATATCCTGTCCCCTGCAGTCCAGGGAGTGGTCTGTTCCCATGGTAACTGGATGGTTCATTGAGATATTAACTCAGTCTTGTCACTAGCCATGCCAGTGGAGTTTCTTTCTTCCCTTTGCCAGGGCTCTGAGTTTTAGAGATCAGTGACACCCTTGGCCAAGGAGAGAAGGATCCAGCCTTTGATTTCTAACTCCCACGGGGTGCTTTATCTGAAAAGGGAAAGTTTCCGATAAAAGGTACAGCTCAGTCTTGGGGGGTTGGGATTAGGTAAGCAGTTTGTTGAAGGGAGTGGTCCACGTGGGCTGGAGACCTGAGCCCAAAATAGTCAGAGTAGGATGAATGGGAAGGATGGCTTCTTGGAGGGCCGGGGAGGCTGGACTGTAGGGACTTTTACCAAAGTGTGGTCCATGATCAGTAATGGGCATCACTGGAAACTCATTAGACAGGCAGTATCGGGGGCCTCACCAGACCCACTGAATCACAACTTATTTATCACGATGGCCACATGTCTCGGTACACATTAGAGTGTAAGAACTTCTCTAGTTACACTGCCTGAGGCTTCAGCAGCGATGCCAAGACAGACTCAGTGCCAAGGAAGAGAGTGGGACTGCATGAGCCGGTCAGAAGCCTTCCTCTAGTCTTATGGGCTGCGCAAGCACCACAGTCTCCTCACCACCCAAGGGTGGACATCCTCCAAACCATGACTGAGATGGAATTTCCCACCAACTCTGAAGTGAGTGAATTTACAAAGTAACATCTGATGCATCTTCCTCCTGAGTGCTGTGGAGTCCGTGTATACCCTTCACGTGGTTAAATCAATTTCCTGACAAGGCACATGGGAAACACCTACTCTGTACTATCAACACATTCAATAGATTTTAGGGTTTTTTTGTTGAAAATTCACTAGAGTGAAAAAGTGTTAGTCGCTCAGTTATGTCCAACTCTTTGAGATCCCATGAACTATGGCCCACAGGCTCCTCTGTCCATGAATTCTCCAGGCAAGAATACTGAAGTGGGTAGCCATTCCCTCTTCTCCAGAGGATCTTCCTGATGCAGGGATCAAACCCAGGTCTCCTGCACTGCAGGCGGATTCTTTACCATTTTAGCCACCAGGGATCTTTGAAAATTCACCAACATACACATAATTCATTTTGGTGCATAACCATCTCAATCTTGGTGGCTGTAACAGATCTCCCTTTCCTTACTCAGGGGCCTCCGGCTCACTGGCTCTGCTGGGATCCGCTGGGCTTGACTCCAAGGCACATGCGGAGTTCAGGTCCACCCTGAGTGCCACCATGTAGCAGAACCAACAGCCACACAAGCCGCATTCTTCTCATTGCCGATGGCATAAGTCAAACATCCAGGCAAAACCATAGTGCATCTCACAGTATCTCCAAAAACCTAATCCAGCTTACATGTTATTGGATAAATCAGGTCAGATGGCCATGCCCACGTGGGTGAGAAAGCCTGCTCCACGCACTCTACTGAGAAGCAGGGCAATCCTGTAGCAAAAGAAGAGAGGAGAGAAATGGGAACAGAAACCCCATCTCGCAAAATACATAAGCCCATTTCCAGCCTTGGCCAACATAATGCACCCAAGCAAGGCTGTCTGGAATGCTGAAGGCTCTGTTGGTCAAGGACCAAGAATGTGGGCAGGAAAAGAGAGAAGGCTGCTTTCTTTGTAGAATGCTGAAGCTGTCATTATAAATATGCCCTGCTCATTTCTTATTAACCTGATCTGAAGGCAAAAAAAAAAAAAAAGCCAGTTAACGTCAGGATTAATTGATGCAGTTTTGGTTAGTCAAGGTTTCCTTGGCTGTATTTTTAATATTCAGTAATCATGAATTTTAAAGAAAATTTAGTATTAATATATATTGAGAACATGCTTTCTTCTAGAAAAGTATCAAATCAACAATGTAGGGTATAAAAATAGCAGCAAGAAGGATGCCAGAATTTAATGAATGTTTACTATGTGCTAGACTTAGCAGCAGCAGACCTATTTAATCCTCAACCAGCCCTATAACTTATATTATTATCCTCATTTTACAAGTGAGGAAACCGAGACTTAATTACCAATTAAGTCATTTTCTCAGGGTCAGACAACCAGCCAGAAGCATAAAAAAACCTTGAAATGAAAATCTCTTAGCCTCACTGTTCTTTACTGTGAACCTCCGCCTTGATATTATGAGCTAGAAAGATAAAACCTATAACAGCCAGGTGTATTGTAGGCTTTCTAGAAATGATGTTACTTTGAAAGAACACAGCTTCTTGATCTGAAACAGGCTGCACCATTCCTCGCTGTAGGAAACAGGCTTAACTATCCTGATCATCAAGTCCCTAGAAGGAATGACAACAGATAATCAAATTATTAATTTCTTCCAGGCTTCTCTCCAAAATGCTAAATGAGGACTTGAAAGCAGTATGAAGGCAGGGTGGAAGGGTTTCCAAGAGAGAGGAAATGAGTTTTTAGCTCTTTATTCTGGTAGGAGGAGGAGGTTCAAGATGAGGGAGGAAGAAGCAAAAGAAGTGGTTAAACTTACATCAGTCTTTTCCTAAAAGCCAGCCAGTGGGAGCTCTCCCAGGCTGGGGACTGGGGACCTGGCAGCAGCAAAAAGCCCACATGCCAGAGACATCAGCCATCACCCTATATTTGGTATCTAGCTAAAGATACCATTCCTGCTGCAAATCCATTTATAGTCCCTAAAGACATTTGAATCCAAAGACCATAAGAGAATGTTATCAGCAAGTTGAGAAGTCATAAGAAGGAACTTAACATGCCTCTTTGTGAAGTGTCTTTAAAGAAAAATCAAACCTAGACTCCACAAACATTGAAGGGACAATAAAGAAATATTTTCAACAAGTCCACATCCACAAGTTCAACAACTTGGTTGAAATGCACCAACTCCTTGAAAACCAGAAATTATCTAAACTCAACCAAGATGAAATAGACAACCCAAATGGTTCTATAACTATCAAATCAATTAAATGTATAGTTAAAAACCTCCCACAAAAAAATCTCCAGGCCAAATCACTGGCAAATTCTACCAAACATATAAGAAATAGCATTAAATATGCACAATCTATTCTAGGGCATAGAAGAGGAAGGAAATGTTTCAACTAATTTTATGAAGCTGGTTTTATCAACACCAAAGACAATACAAAAATTAAAAGTATAGCCCGATATGTCTCATGCATTTAGGTACAGAAATATTCAACAGAAGATTAGCAAATTGAATTCAGGACTATATTAAAGGGGCCAAGTTAGGAAGAGGGCATGGCTTGGGCAAGGCAAAACAAGAGGGTCTTTTGGGTGATGAAATTATTCTATATCCATATTGTGGCGAAGGTCATACAGACCCAAAGGTTTGTTTAAATTTGCGGACCTGACAGACAGAAAAAAGTCAATTTTGATGTATCTTAACTTTTAAACACATTTTAAAAGTCGTATTTCTTGGAGGGATAGATTTTTTTAGAAAAAAATACTCATTGTGATAGACACGGTTATCATCGCCTGATGTCCATTCTCCCTGTCTTCTTTCTAATAACGGGTTGTCTCTGTGAGTGTTGGAAGGGCAGATGGCTGCCCAGCCAGAGCCTGGTTCCGCCTCCCTTGCAGCTGGCTGCAGCCCTAGGTTTTGGCTAGTGAGATGTGAGTACCTCCTTGAGAAAGGAAGGTGAGGGCAGCCTCCTTATCCTTCCCAGTCTTCTCCTGGAGGTGGTGCTGGTGAGCTCCTCTCAACCGGAGGATGAGGCCAAGAGGAACCCACGCCTTAGGTCAAAGGACAGCCACCTATTGACAAGGCAGCCATCTGGGGCCAGCTGGAAGCCCGAATGACCTCACAGAGTGGAGTCCAACCTTCTGTGCTGAACTGGTCACATGCGATAAAATGAAACTTTGAACTTGTGTAGACTAATGCGTTTTACAGTCTGTCAGAGCAGCTTCATCCTTCCCATAATTAATACACACGTTCACTGTTGGAAAATTTCAAGGGTAAAGCAGAAATTATGCAGAGTCCTGGGCATGGGAGATGGGATATGTGGAGAGAATTCCTTGTCAGCCCTTAGACTGAAGTAGCCCACCCAGGAAACCCCTCTGTCTAGAGATGCCACCCCTGAGACACTGCTCTTCAATGCCAGAGTGAAACAAAATTGGCAGCCAAACCCTGCTGAGGATTGTTCCTGTGGCGCCCCCAGTAAGAGAAATCTGTGTAACGGAATAGTTTAGAGCTTGGTCTTTGGAGCTGGAAAGCAGTGTGTTCAGTCCTAGCCCCACTTCTTACTGCCTGTGTGAGGCTTGGGCAGGTGTCTCAACTTCTCAGAGTTTCAGTTTTCCTCTGCCCTGAAACAGGACTAAACGACAGCACCTTCATTGGGCGTTGTTATGAGAATTAAATGTGATTAAAGACAGGAAGGGCTTGGCACATCATCAGTGCTCCATAAATGGGAGCACTGAATCATGTATTCATACACCACATGTCAATTAAGTGCCTACTGTGTGCAAGACAGATTTCTACGTGCTGGGGTGCAGAATGACACAGAAAAGATCCTTGCAACCCTGGAGCTTATTTTCCAGTGGGGGCTACAGACACTAACCAAAAATTTAAAATAACAATAGATCTGATGAAATTAAGATGGATGAAGAGAGACACTGTTAGTAGTAAGCAGCTCTGACATGCGTGGAGATGCTTGGATTCAATTTCCTCCCTCGGTTCTGCAGGTCATGCAGAGAGCTGGGCAGGCCGGGCGGGCAGTGAGGACACTCAGGGGCTCGTGCAGAAGAGCCTGTGCAGTGCACCACCCTGTGAGCTGTGCCAGGCGCCCTGCTCCAGGTGGTGTGCGCACCGTCGCTGAGTGGGGATGAAGCCTGTACCTGCCAGAGCCCTGCATTTCCAGGGCAGGTGCATAAACCTGGGATTCTGAGGACAGGGCAGGAGACAGAAGTCTCTGGTACACCAACCAGATTTCAGATCTTCTGGCCCCTCTCTCGGAAGCACAAGTGGTCCCCTTTGGGGAGCTCTACAAACAGTTACCTTTCCCAACCTAATGGAGGGCAGGCTGTTTTCACTGAGATGGATTTCTCTATCCACAGATCAAGAACTGAACAGCAGTTTTCAACCCTATGGTTCGTCAGAATCATGTCTAGATCTTTAAAAAGCAACAACACGCAAGGCCTCACATATTCAGAAAGTCTGCTCTGGTGCAGCTCCAGGATGGAGACGGGGTGCTCTTGCAGTGTTCCCAAGTGATTAGATGTGACCTCAAGTTTGGGGGCCACCCGCTCTAGATCCAGTGTTCACCCTTAGACCAATCACAGACCACCCTTGCTCGCAGAGAGAGACGGTCCAGATGCTGTGCCATCTAGTCTCTCTCCTGCTGCAGTTTAGACAAGAGTGGTCACAGTAGAGAAAGAACTAGGAGCGTTTCCAAGGGAGAAGCAAACTGCTTCCCAGCAGTGGGGACCCTTTAGTCCTTCTCCCCCTGTAGCCTGGAATGCTCTCTCCCCCATCTGTCCACGGCCTCTCCAAGGTCCAACCAAACAGCAGGCTGTCCGCTTCCAAACCTCCCCTCTGGTGACACCAGCCCACAGGGCCTCTGCTTCATTGAAATCTGGCCCCTTTCTCTAGTAACTGGGTTTTACAGTTTATAAAGAATCATCACATATGTTGCATTATTTAATTCTCTCAACAACCTATGAGACAAGTGTTACCACTCTACAAAGGGAGAAGCCACAAATTTAGAATATTAAATGATTTGCAAAGACCCCCTAACCTGTCACTGGCAGGTCTGGAGCCCAGGTCTCCTTGCTCCAGAGTGCTCTCAATTTCTACCCTACCTGGAAAATCCCTTTAAGAAGCATCCTACCATGTAACCCCTTAATTTCTATGGTTGCCAAGGCTCTTAGGTTAAGCTTCCCAAGTACTTGATCATAAAATTTACATTTTGTTTCCTCCTATGTTGTCCATTGTGATAGACTGGTTCATTCATGATAGTACCAATTCAAATGAATTTATTAAACATATATTGTTCACCTAATGCCTAACTGAAAATGATTGTTACTTACCAAAAGAAAGAGAAAGAAAAATTCATTTTCTTGGAGAGATTGACTGCACAAAGTAAGGCACACTTCTCTAACTTTAGTTCAAAGTTCTAGATTTTGAGGGGGCTTCCTTGGTGGCTCAGCAGTAAAGAACCCACCTACAATGCAGGAGCCACACGCAGAAGACGGCGGGTTCAGCCCCTGGAGTGGGAAGATCTCCTGGAGGAGGAAATGGCACCCCACTCCAGAATTCTTGCCTGGGAAAGCCCATGGACAGAGGAGCTTGGCAGGTTCAGTCCATGGGGTTGCAAAAGAGTGGGACATGACTTAATGAGTCAACAACAACAATAACAACTAGATTCGAGAACTAACAGAGACGTGGGCCACTCTGAGCTGGTCTTCCCGACTAGTTTACTATGAGCATAGGAGGCTCAGGGTTATGAGGATTTGGGTACTGTTGTGCCTTTAACAAAGCCCTTCATGGAGTCATACATTTCCCTACATAAGCTTTATTTAGTATAGGTGCCGAAAGGTCTCAAGATAGCAGTAAGTCACTTTTTATGGAAGGTCATTGGCCTCATCACTTTCACATTATGTTTTTTTTGCAGGAAAATTATGAATGGTTAATTGAAGGTAGAGTCATCCAGAACCAACATTCAAGTGATTTGCGCATTGAGTAAAAAACATTACCTTCGCCTCATCCTCAAGATGAATTTTTTTTTTTAATTCATCAAAGTACATTGATAGAAATGATCAGAATACAAGTCTTTAAGCATTTGCTAATTTCGTTCAAATCCAAAGGACACCAGCACAGAAGGCTTGGTGAAGGGCATTTCCTGTTGTCCTCTCACGTACACTGGGTTTCTTCTTTCACAGCAGCCAGGTTAAGCAGCTCTGTGGTGTGGTGGGAGCTGGTTGGCTGCCAGCCGTAGCATTGTATGGACCTGGAGAAGTTTCTAATAAGATGAGAGTGGGGGGCTGCCTCTGGGAGAGATGGGAAGATGTGCTACAAAACGGAGGAAGATTTGACCCTCCAGGGAGAAAGTTCACATTGAGAAATAGCTACATTCCCAGTTAAATTTCCCACAGGGGATCCATGCAGCCAAGCAGAATACAGACTTTCCCTCTCCATGGACTGAGCTGAAACTGAGTGTGGTGAGACCACACCAGACCCTGTGGTTCCCAGAGTCCTCCAGGTTCTTCCCATCTCTGTACGTTCACACAGTACCTCCTCCTAGCCCAGATGGGAAGAGCAGTGGATTAGACACTGAAGAAGAAAAGATGCATGAACCTGATGACGAATGCCTAGCGAAATCAACTATCCAAAATGTCTAAAAGTGAACAAAACATCAGTGACTTCTGGGACAAACCATGAAGTCTAGCATACATGCAATTATAATCCCCGAAAAGAAGGAAAAAGGAAAAACTTTATGAAGAAATAATATTTTCAAATTGTATTAAAACTATAAATTCAGAAATCCATGAGTAGCCACAAACCTGAAGGAGGGTAAATGCTAAGAAAACCATACCAAATCACACCACAATCAAATTCCTGAGTCCTAGTCATAAAGAGGTCATTTTAAAAGAATTCAGACAAAGAAGACATTTTAAATACACACAAACATTGACATGAATTCACCACGAGTGTACAAGCGTTCCCAAACATGAATCCCCTCCCACCTCCCACTCCATGCCATCCCTCTGGGAATTCATGTCAATGTTTGGCAAAACCAATACAGTAATGTAAAGTAAACTAAAGTTAAAATAAAAATTTTAAAAGTAAAAAAAAAAAAAAGAAAAAGAAAAATAGACTGAGAATAAAATAAAAAAAAAAAAATTTTAGACAGTGGCTCAGAAGACAAGCAAGCTGCCATTTATACACAGATTGATGTACAGTATATAAACTAACCAAATGTCCCTTTTGAGTTTTCAAGTTGTTGGGAAACAAGCAAATAAAAAAATCTGTGTCCAGAAAAAAAAAAAAAAAATACACACAAAAAGTAAGAGTGACTAGATTTTTAGGAAGAAATTGAAAAAAACAGAAGAGAATGGAGCAAAACGTTTAACATAATAAAATGAAATGATCACCCTAGAATTATATGCCCAGTAAACATTTTTTAAATGAGGAAAAATGGAAGACTTTTCAAA
Source organism: Redunca redunca (assembly GCA_006410935.1). Classification (NCBI taxonomy): domain Eukaryota; kingdom Metazoa; phylum Chordata; class Mammalia; order Artiodactyla; family Bovidae; genus Redunca; species Redunca redunca. The sequence goes on from SJYQ01000824.1 coordinate 1,188,585, forward strand.
TGAAAGTTTTTCTTTATCAGCAGAATTGTATCATGAGAAATGGTAAATACAGTTCTTCAAGTGAAGGAAAATGATACTTAATGGAAATTCATATCTATGCAAGGAAATAAGCAATAGAAATTTTAAATATTTAAAATATGGGTAAAAAATATTTTTCCTGGGTACATAAAATATATTTTTTCAGTTAAAAAAGAACTTCTTAAAGGATACTTCTGCTACTGCTGCTGCTAAGTCGCTTCAGTCGTGTCTGACTCTGTGCGATCCCATAGACCGCAGCCCACCAGGCTCCCCCGTCCCTGGGATTCTCCAGGCAAGAAAACTGGAGTGGGTTGCCATTTCCTTCTCCAATGCATGAAAATGAAAAGTGAAAGTGAAGTCACGTCCAACTTTCAAGACCCCATGGACTGCAGCCTACCAGGCTCCTCCGTCCATGGGATTTTCCAGGCAAGAGTACTGGAGTGGGGTGCCATTGCCTTCTCCACCTTAAAAGATAACTGGCTGTTTAAAACAAAAATAATAAGAATATATTGTAGGGTTTATAATATAGAAGTAAAATACATGACAATAGTACAAGAGATGGGAGGGGGAAATGGAAGTATATTTGTAAGGTTCTTGTATGTAAGAAATATCCTTTAAAGGTAGGCCTTTATTGTTAAAGATGAATATGATAAACTCTAAAATACATACACACACACCCAGAACAAAAGATATTGCTAAGTGAATGGTAGAGATAAAAAGAATAATAAAGAATATCCGGTATAAAATAAGGAGGAAAAGAGAAAAAAAAAGAAAGAGGTGGAAAATATTATTTAAAATAGAAAACAGAGGCTTTCCTGGCGGTCCAGGGGTTAAGAATCCACCTTGCAACACAAGGGACCCCGATCAGTCGCTGGCCTGGGAAGACCCACGTGCCGCAGGACAGCTGAGGCCATGCATCCCGACTGCTGGGCCCACGCGCCTGGAGCCTGTCTGCAGCAGGAGAAGCCACCGCAGCGAGAGGCCCACGGGCCGCAGCGAGAGAGCAGCCCGCACACAGCAAGGAAACACGCAACTATAAAAAGAGCCCAAACAGAAAACAAACAATGTGGTAAGCTTAAACCCAACCATATCCATAATTACATTAGACATAGACGGCCTAAACCTATGCTGTCTGATATATTAAACACTAGCCTCATGGGGCTCTTTAATTAAAATTTTGATAAAATCAACAACTTATGTCTTCAGTCACACTATCAATATTTTGAGTGCTTAATAGCCACCAAGCTAGCATAGCATATTGGACATAGCATTTATAACATTTCCATGATCACAAAACTCTATTAGAAGAGGCTGGTCTAAATACTTCAATTAAAAGCAAAGATATGAGACTGAATTAAAACAAACAAACAAAAATCCCCAGGCATCTTCCAGAAGAAAACACACACACACACACACACACACACAAACATGTATCTATGAGGAAAAGGTGGGTCGGAAGTTAAAGGATAGAAAAATTTTTACCATGTAGCCACTGACCGTAAGAAAGCTGGAGTGGTTCTGTTAATGTCAGACAAAGCAGAGTCGCGAACCAGACTCATCAACCACGGATCAAGAGCGATGTTTCAGAACGATGAATGGGTCATTTTACTTAACTTTTATAATACTAGAGAGGACTTAACCATACTAAAGATGTTTGTTCCCCATAACAGAGATCCAAAACCCAGGAAACACTGTACTGGACGTGCCCTCCTACAAGAAAAATGAAACAAAATATGTGAAACAATGGTTTTTTTTTCCCAGCATTAGACATCAGGCAACAGAGGATAGGGGTCCCTGGAAGACAGCAAATGAATGAAGTGTTCCCTGGGTGAGGAGACGAAGCCAGCAGTCCAGGGAGATGAGTGTGGCCGGAGACCACGGGACAGATGCTGGAGGAAAGAGCGGTGGACGAAGAGAGGCTCTGATCCCCGTCAGTTAGGGAGCAGTGCACTGACCCGTGAAAATGTTTAAGCTTGGAGAAGAAACTGCCTGAAGAGGAGGGGGAACATTACCTGGAGCTGATACAAGATCAGGAAGAGCATCTGTTCACCAGACAGGAAAACCTCATAACAGAGAGGGCTTTGGCTAGAATACTCAAAGGGTCTTGCCTGCACAGTGGGCAAAAACTAACCCTACATTGATTTCACAGGGCTATAGGTGTGTTGAGACATCAGATTTTACACTTTACATATGCACAATTTACTTCATGTAATTACAGTTCAAAGAAGCTGTTTTGAAAAAAGGATTTATATGAGTGATCTTACGCCAGGCAACCCAACAGTATGAATAAAATGAGCAAATTCCTTGAAAAATATGAAATACTAAAACTGTATCAAAAAAGGAAGACACAACTGAAGAACTAAATATGTATTTATGAAATTGAATTCATAATTAAAACATTCTTACAAAGAAAATTATAGTCATAGATGCCTTGCCTGGCAAATTTTCTGTAACATTTAAGGACGAAATACACCAATCCTATTCAAATTCTTTCAGAAATTAGAGAAGGGAACACTTTCCAACTTATTTCACGGAGGCAGCATTATCTTACAGGAAAAGAAAGTTACAGGTAAACATCACTCATGAACATCAATTTTAAAAATCCTTAAACAGTTTTAGAAAGTCAGTTCCAACTATATGAAAATAACACATCATGACCCATTGGGTTTTATCTCAGGAATGCAAGTTTCACGTAACATTGGAAAATTCATCAGTGTAACTCACCATAAGAGCAAACTTAAAAATGATGAAAAACCAATAGGTTCAGGAAAATCATTTGACAAAATTTAAAACCCAGTTAAGAAAGAACTCTCAGAAAGCTAGGGATAGGAGAGAATGTCTTAAACCTAATAAAAGGCCTCTATGAGAAGCCTATAACTAACATCATCGTAAGAGCAGTGATGAGTAAACCTATGCTGCCCTCCAAAGTTCAGGAACAAGGCAGTGCGTCCAAGTTCAATGCTTTTATTCAACATCATACTGGAGGTCAAAGCCAGTGTAGTAAGGCAAGGGGGAAAAGACATAAATGGCCCACAGATTGGAAAGGAAGTTTAACTGTCATTATTTGGAGACACTATATTTGTATACGAAGAGTATCTTTAGAATCTTCAAAAAGGACATTAAAACTGAATGAGCTTAGCAAAATCACTGGATAAAATTCACAATTAGTAAACAAAATTAATTGAACTTCCATATACTAGCAACAATTGGCGGAGGAGGCAATGGCACCCCACTCCAGTACTCTTGCCTGGAAAATCCCATGGATGGAGGAGCCTGGTAGGCTGCAGTCCATGGGGTCGCTAAGAGTCAGACACAACTGAAGCAACTTAGCAGCAGCAGCAACAATTGGAAACTGAAGTTTAAAAATAATGCTATTTATAGTACCACCAAAAATCAGAAGTAGTTAGGGATATATTTACATGAAATATTTTAAAGAAATATCCACTGTACACCATAAAGCACTGCTAAAACAGACTAAAGAACACCTAAATAAGTGGACTGGAGGAGGAAATGGCAACTCACTCTTAATATTCTTGGCTGGAAAAGCCCCATGGAGCCTGGCATGCTGCAGTCCATGGGGTCGCAGAGAGTTTGACATGACTTAGCGACTGAACAACAACAAATAAACGGATAGTTACAGCACTTTCATGGGAAGAAAAACTCATTGAGATGGCGATTCTCTTCAAACTGATCTATAGACGTAATACAATCCCTAATTCTCAAGAGACTTCTTTTTGTAAAATTATGTGATTCTGAAATTTATATAGAAATGCAAAGGATCTAAATTATCCTGAGAATTTTGAAAAGCCAGTAACAAGGTTAGAGTACTTATATTACCTGATTTAAAGACTTACTATAAGATTTACAGTTATCAAGATAATGTGGCATCAATGTAAGAACAGATACATTGACCGATAGAGCCAGAAAAGCATCTAAATATATACCCACATATCAATTAGTTGTTAATAAAGGGGACAAGGTTATTTAATAGGAAAAAGTCTTTTAATGTGTGGTCTAGAACAACCGGATTTTCATAATCAGGGAAAAAATGAAGTTCACCCTCTTCCTCCCAGCACAAACAAATAAGCTCATAATAAAACTCAAAATGGATCACAGACCTAAATGTAAAAGCTGTAATTATAAATCTTTTGGAAGAAAATACTGGAGAATATCTTACTGACTTGGGAGTAGAGAATACTTTCTTAGAAAAGACACTGAAAGCAATAACCATAAAAAGGAAAATTGAGACCCTACATCAAAAATTGAGACATTTACATCAAAATGTAAAACTTCACGTCAAAAGTTAACTCTAAGAAAATGAATAGGTAAACTGAAAATTGTGATAAAAATGTGAACAGAAACTCTGTCAAAGGACTTATCTCCTGAGTAGATAAATAAACTCCCATAATGCAGAAAAAGAGTTCAATTTTAAAGAGTGGGGAGAGTGGGAGCAAAAGATTTGGAACACACATTTTTTAAAAAAATGTACAAGTGGCAGATAAGCTCATGAAAAGATGGTCAGCATATTACCACAAATCAGGGAAATATAAATTAAAAACACAATGATATAGCAGTTCATACCCATTCAAAAAGCTAAAATTAAAAAGATTGATTTTGGCAAGTATTGGCAAGGGTTTAGAGTGTGGCATACAGACTTAACAGAAGTCCTGTTATCATAACAGGGTCCTGGTGTGCACAAGAAGAAATCAGTCCTGAATATTCTTTGGAAGAACTGATGCTGAAGGTGAAACTCCAATAATTTGGCCACCTGATGTGAAGAACTGACTCATTTGGAAAAGACCCTGATGCTGGGAAAGATTGAAGGTGGGAGGAGAAGGGGATGACAGAGGACGAGATGGTTGGATGGCATCACCGACTCGATGGACATGAGTTTGAGTAGGCTTTGAGGTTTGGTGATGGACAGGGAAGCCTGGTGTGCTGCAGTCCATGGGGTCACAAAGAGTCCGACACGACTGAGCAACTGAACTGCACTGGACTGCAGCATGCCAGGCCTCCCTGTTCATCACCAACTCCTGGAGCTTACTCAAACTCATGTCCATTGAGTTGGTGATGCCATCCAACCATCTCATCCTCTGTTATCCCCCTCTCCTCCTGCCCTCAATTTTTCCCAGCATCAGTGTCTTTTCAAATGAGTCAGTTCCTCACATCAGGTGACCAAAATATTGGAGCTTTGGCTTCAGCATCAGTCCTTCCAATGAACACCCAGGACTGATCTCCTTTAGGATGGACTGGTTGGATCTCCTTGCAGTCCGAGGGACTCTCAAGAGTCTTCTCCAACACCACAGTTCAAAAGCATCAATTCTTCGGTGCTCAGCTTTCTTTAGAGTCCAACTCTCACATCCATACATGACTACTGGAAAAACCATAGCTTTGACTAGACTGACCTTTGTTGGCAAACTAATGTCTCTGCTTTTGAATATGCTGTCTAGGTTGGTCATAACTTTCCTTCCAAGGAGCAAGCGTCATTTAATTTCATGGCTGCAATCACCATCTGCAGTGATTTTGGACTCCCCCAAAATAAAGTCTGCCACTGTTTCCACTGTTTCCCCATCTATTTGCCATGAAGTGATGGGACTGGATGCCATGATCTTTGTTTTCTGAATGGTGAGCTTTAAGCCAGTTTTTTCACTCTCCTCTTTCACTTTCATCAAGAGGCTCTTTAGTTCTTCTTCACTTTCTGCCATAAGGGTGGTGTCATCTGCATATCTGGGTTGTGAAAATCTTTTTTGTTTAGTTCTTCTGTATATTCTTGCCACCTCTTCTTAATATCTTCTGCTTCTGTATATTTCTCCCAGTAATCTTGATTCCAGCTTCTGCTTCATCCAGCCCAGCATTTCTCATGATTTACTCTGCATATAAGTTAAATAAGCAGGGTGACAATATACAGCCTTGACGGACTCCTTTTCCAATTTGGAACCAGTCTGTTGTTTCATGTCCAGTTCTAACTGTTGCTTCCTGACCTGCATACAGATTTCTCAGGAGGTAGGTCAGGTGGTCTGGTATTCCCATCTCTTACAGAATTTTCCACAATTTATTGTGATCCATGCAGTCAAAGGCTTTGGCATAGTCATTAAAGCAGAAGTAGATGTTTTTCTGAAACTCTCTTGGTTTTTCAATGATCCAGAGGATGTTGGCAGTTTGGTCTCTGGTTCCTCTGCCTCCTCTAAATGAAGCTTGAACATCTGAAAATTCATGGTTCACATACTGATGAACCCTGGCTTCATCAATTTTGAGCATTACTTTGCTAGCGTGTGAGATGAGTGCACTTGTGCAGTAGTTTGAACATTCTTTGGCATTGCCCTTCTTTGGGATTGGAATGAAAACTGACCTCTTCCAGTCCTGTGGCCACTGCTGAGTTTTCCAAATTTGCTGGCATATTGAGTACAGCACTTTCACAGCATCATCTTTTAGGATCAACTGGAATTCCATCACCTCCACCAGCTTTGTTCATAGGGATACTCCCTAAGGCCCACTTGACGTCACATTCCAGGATATCTGGCTCTAGGTGAGTGATCACACCATTGTGGTTATCTGGGTTGTGAAAATTTTTTTGTTTAGTTCTTCTGTGTATTCTTGCCACCTCTTCTTAATATCTTCTGCCTCTGTTAGGTCCATACCATTTCTGTCGTTTATTGAGCCCATCTTTGCATGAAATGTTCCCTTGGTATCTCTAATTTTCTTGAAGAGATCTCTAGTCTTTCGCATTCTATTGTTTTCCTCTATTTCTTTGCACCGATCACTGAGGAAGGCTTTATCTCTCCTTGCAATTCTTTGGAACTTTGCATTCAAATGGGTACATCTTTCCTTTTCTCCTTTGCCTTTCCCATCTTTTCTTTTCTCAGCTATTTGTAATGCCTCCTTGGACAACCATTTTGCCTTTTTTCATTTCTTTTCCTTGGGGATGGTCTTGATCACTGCCTCCTATACAGTGTCACAAACCTCGTCCATAGTTCTTCAGGCACTCTGTCTATCAGATCTAATCCCTTGAATCTATTTGTCACTTCCACTGTATAATCATAAGGGATTTGATTTACGTCATACCTGAATGGTCTAGTGGTTTTCCCTACTTTCTTCAATTTAAGTCTCAATTTGGCAATAAGGAGTTCATGAGCCATAATCAGCTCCTGGTCTTGTTTTTGCTGACTCCATAGAGCTTCTCCACCTTTGGCTGCAAAGAATATAATCAATCTGATTTTGATATTGACCATCTGGTGATGTCCATGTGTAAAGTCTTCTCTTGTGTTGTTGGAAGAGGGTGTTTGCTATGACCAGCGTATTCTCTTGGCAAAACTCTGTTAGCCTTTGACCTGCTTCATTTTGTACTCCAAGGCCAAATTTGCCTGTTACTCCAGATATCTCCTGACTTCCTGCTTTGGCATTCTTGTCCCCTATGTGAAAAGGACTTCTTGTTTGGGTGTTAGTTTTAGAAGGTCTTGTAGGTCTTCACAGAACCATTCAACTTCAGCTTGTTCAGAATTACTGGTCAGGGCATAGATTTGGATTACTGTGCTATAGAATGGTTTACCTTGGAAATGAACAGAGATCATTCTGTCGTTTTTGAGATTGCATCTAAATACTGCATTTTGGACTTTTGTTGACTATGATGGCTACTCCATTTCTTCTAAGGGATTCTTGCCCACAGTAGTAGGTATAATGGTCATCTGAGTTAAATTCACCGATTCCAGTCCATTTCAGTTTGCTGATTCCTAAAATGTCGATGTTCACTCTTGCCATCTCCTGTTTGACCACCGGTGCCGTCCGTGGGGTCACAAAGAGTTGGATACGACTGAGTGACTGAACTGAACTGGGACAGACTTAAAGATGGTCTCCAATAACCCTTGCTTCCTGGTGTTTATGCCCTTAGGTATTCCCCTCCCTTTAAGTATAGGTGAGATCTATGGAAATGGAGCAGGACTCTGGGGGCCTTGCCAGCCTCCTTGTCCTCAGCCTGCATTTTGTCTGTGGAAAAACTTTAGCCCAAGAATAAGTTTAATCAGAGAAGTGAGAAAATACAGAAAAACAGTTAAAGGAGACCAAATGATAATAGCGAGGTCATTAAGCACAGTCAAGGACCTTTAGTTCCTTCTCAAGGGCTATAGATAATATTCTTAGCCATATCCTGAGAGCTGTCTTGTAAATACTGAAACCCCCTCCAGGTGGAAGAAGTTAACTACAGGATGACCAGACTAAGCATGGCACAAGCTGCCACAGCTCTGACAACTGGCCTCAAGGTAATGGAAACAAACCAACCTGGAACTGAAGATTAACTGTACCTAAAACAATCAAGATGCTGGTGAGACCACCGGAGACCAACTTCAAGATGACTGTCAGAGCTGACGGTGCTGTTTCTGCATGGAACCACCTCCCTCTGTCTTTAAAAGCTCTTGCTCACTGTCAGTAGGGGCACTTGGCCTTTGGACAGGCATCTGCCTTCCCCTCATCCCCCAGTTGCCAGCATCCAAAATAAAGCAAAATTTCCTTTCCACCAACCTGGCTTCTTTAATGGCTTTTGAGCATTGAGCTGCCAGACCCCAGTTCGGTAACACCATGACTTGCTTACCTCCAATAGAAACAGCATAGGTGATGTGGGGGTCACTCTCGTGTTTATGTTACATAAAATTGTACTTCCATCTTGATGACCATCACTTTTGCTAGATTTGATAAAGGAAGCCTACATGGGAAGATACCCGTGGGCAAAGGTCTTTAGTGTAGCCACTAGCCACCATCCAACAGAGAGCTAAAGTCTCACCTCCACCCTGCACCGTGCCCGCCCCCCAACAAGGGAAACGAATCTTGCAACAACCACATGAGCTCGAAAGTAGATCCTCCCCTAGTCCAGCCTCAGATGAGCCCCAGCCCCTGGTTCACCTTAAGCATGAGAGACCCTGAAACAAAGCACAGCTCAACAGTGCTGAAATTCTCAACCTGCACAAACTGTATGATAATAAATGCATTGTTTTAAGCCTTTGGGGTTTAGTAGCTTCTGAGGCAGCAATGGATGGAGCAAATGGATCCGCTCTACATTCTGGTGGGAATGTAAAATGGCATCACCAAGGGTGCAAAAACAGTTCGGCAATTTCTTGTAAGCATGCACTAACCTGAAGACCAGCAATTGCACTCTAGGTATCAAGAAAAATTTTTGATGAACGGCCCACACAGGCAGGCTTATTAACAGGGTACAGAAAATAAACCCGTTCACGTCTTCCTATCTGCCCATGCTTTCCTGGGAAATCCACATGAGGCAAAATAAAGCAAATCTAACTGCTTTTCCACCCCCAGAGCTGCTAGTGCTCCCCTCGGCTGAGTCAGTGAGCGGAGCTTTTCTAGGCATTCCAGCAGGTATGTGAGCAGGTACAGGAGTTTCACGCAAAGACCCCAACATTGTGGATGCGAGGCGAGAACTGACAGTCTAATGCTTTGTTTCCAATACGGCGTGAACATTCAAAACTCGCTCGGATAGCAATCCCTCCTGTGTTTACTAATAAAGCAGTTCAATAAGGTTCGCATCTCGCTTCTTCTCTTCTGATCCCTGAGCAGTGACTCCACATGGCTGGTCTGACCCCTGTCCCATTCCAGGGTGGTAGACTACTCATCTTTCTCTCAGAGACACTGCTATGTTTTATTCTTTGATGTTTCTAGAGCACAGCAAGGAACAGAAAGCTGCTTTGCGGTGCTGTGGGTCTGTGAGGCCCAGCCTGGGAGAAGGACAGCTCAGTGAGGCTGTGCAGGCTGGGGTGGGGGTGGGACGGGAAACCCTCGGGGCCCAGGAGAGGGTGCCATGAGGTGCACCTCAGCTGCTGGGGACTGAAAAGCCCCTACGGGACTCCTGGAGACCCAACAGTCAGACGGCAAAGCAGTTGTCAAGATCACAGTCGTGTGGAACTCGGCGATCTCTTCCCCGTCTGGCGCTCATGTTTGCCGGGCACCCTTCTGGCCCAGGCAGGGTGCCCACGCTGCGGAGATAGTGCAGGACATACAACAGCCCAGCCCTCCAGAAGCCTAGCGGTGGGGCTTCAGTTCAGGCCTGGCCTGCCCCATCCGGTCCAATCTGACCGCACCGACACCAGCCACTTGCTTCTTAGTCACGACCACCCCGACCCAGACCCACGGGCCTCTGAAGCTGGCTGTTCTGTTTCCTGAGCCCCAAAGTGGCTGTCCCACAGATAGCCCAGAACTAAGATTTCCCAGGACGCAGGACGTTCAGAGCTAAGAGCAGAGCATCCTCTTCAAGCCAGGCTGGAGACGGTCACCCTACTTCAGGATGAAAGCTGGCCTCAAAGGGAAGGAAAGAAGTGGAGAGGCTCAGAGCAGCCCCTCGCCTGCACCGCACGGTAGCCCCACGCGCCCCACCCAGCCACACTTCCCTGTACTGCCTGTGTTCACACACAGACGTGCGGTGTGGAATTTCCCAGGTGAAGCAGGCCTCGGTGATGGAGCCTGAGCTCACAGTGAACGGTGATCAGTGGACCCAGCACACGATGGGGCCTGTGGCCTGATCCCTCCCCCTCACCTGTTCTACCCTCAGCATCACCCCCACCCCACCTCCACCTACAGTTCCACTCCAGAGCCCGCCAGGTCATTCCAGACCTCTAGATTTTGTTTAGAGGGCTCCCTCCAGCTGCCCTGCCAGCTCCTCCCAGACACCCACTCCTTCCTTCCTGTCCCCACCTTGACCTTCAGCCCTGCATCCATCACGGCACCCCCTGCCCCAGGAGGCACTGGGGCAGTGGTTAGGAGCACAGAGTGTGGGACTCAGACCCATTTGGGAAACTCTGAGTTTCCCATAGTGCTTCTTTGCAGAGGGCAAGTGGGCAAAGAAGGCTCTTCAAGCCTCAGTTTACTCATTTGGAAAATGGGAACAACAGTGTCTAACAAAGTAAGACAATCTGTCTTTTTAGGGAGTGACACAGGTAACGCCTCAACTGACATCGGCATGCTAGTCTGATACACGTGTTTGTTTACAGGCCTTTATCCTCTGGCCCTTATATCCTGAGGGCCTGGCAGTGGGATTCTTATTGAATGAACAGACTGAAAAGATGAGTGTGTGACTTCTTCTGGGCTTTCCCTGTGGCTCAGCGGTAAAGAATACACCTGCAATGCAGGAGTCACCGGAGACGCAGGTTTGATCCCTGGGCTGGGAAGATCCCCTGGAGGATGGCATGGCAACCCACTCTAGTATTCTTGCCTGGGAAATCCCATGGACAGAGGAGCCTGGGGTGCTACAGTCCATGGGGTCACCAAGAGTCAGACACGACTGAGCAACTTAGCGCACACACACACACACATGACTTCTTCTAGAACTGGCTCCCGAGAGCGCACGCTCGGTGATCTTAGGAAGCTGCAGGAGTGACCAGTTTTGCCTTCTCAGTTCAGAAGGTGAGTGACCAGGACATGCTCAGGCTGTCTGCACTGAAGGCAATTCAGCACATGCAGAACAAAAAGCTTTCCAAAGAGTCAGTTCAGCAGTTGCACTTCTAGGAATTTTTGCTCAGGGAATCATCAGAGTTAGACAAACGTGTCTACACAGGTTGTTTAAATCTCTGTTAATGAGAGTGAGGATTATAAATAGCCTAACTAGTCATATCCACTAGTGGTTAAATCAGTTAAACATGGTGCGTGGCCCTGCAGCTGAGGGACTGGAAACTCGGGTCCTGAAGCCAGAGTGAGTGGGCTCTATCCTGCCCCTGCCACCAACCAGCTGTGCAACCCTGTGTAAGTGCTTAACATCTCTGTGCCTCTAAGCCTCAGGGGAAAGTGGAGTGCATTACGCTTTTGCTGTGGGTTAGCTACCTTCATTGTTTTCCTACCATTGAAAGTCATATTATAGGAGGTTAAGGACATGAGACATTTTTCACAAGTATACTACCAATTTTTCTGCAACAGGGTACAGCTGTGAATATTTAGCACAAGCCTCATTTAAATTCTAAAATGTTGCTTTTAGCTCTAGAGGAATAGGTGTGATCACCTACAGTGGTTATCTTTGCACAGTAGAGTTACAGGGGACTTTTCTTTTGGTGTTTTTCTGTGTTTTTCATTTTCTGTGATAAACAGCATCCGGCCACACTCCTGCTGAAATGATAAGGTGGGCAGCACCGTGACCGCGGGGGATTTTGAACTGGGTCCAGGTGAGCCCTACTCCTCACTTGTAGAGTGAAACAAGGGGCAGACGCAGGCCCCCAAAGCCCTGCTGGCCCCCAGCTCCTCTGAGGGACATGGTTCCTACACAGAGACAGGCCAGCTGCTTGAAGAGAGGCATCGCGGAGAGAAAACTTGGGGGGAAAGGAAGTTATCTTTAATTAAATGACATGAAAGTCAGTGTCCACATAAAGGCCCTTTCTGACTGCTGTTAGTCCAACGTGGATGCCTGGGACCAGCCTCCCGCCCTCACCTGAGGAAGCTTGTGGTCGATGGTTGAAATGATTCAGGAAGCATTCTCGTCAGCTGACACCGACCCCTGGTTTATCTCAAGGTTGCATCCTGTGTGCTCAGTTGCTAAGCTGTGTCTGACTCTTTGTGACCCCACGAGCTATGGCCCACCAGGCTCCTCCGTCCATGGGATTCCCCAGGCAGGAATACTGGAGCAGGTTGCCGTTCCCTTCTCCAGGGAGTCCCAATCCTGACCCGGGATTGAACCCACATGTCCTGCTTTGGCAGGTGGATTCTTTTACCTCCAGTGCCACCTGGCAAGCCCCATCTCAAGGTGAGTTCATGGTCTTTTTTTCTTACTCAAGAGGCAGTTCTTCTGCTTCTGGGTTGATTCACAGTGAGTGGTGTTCGATTGTGCTCTGGGAATGTTGTGTGCTTTGTTTGGAGACTGGTTCATAGTTACGTCTTGTCTTTCAGTAGGCAGACACCATTTGCATTTAGCAAGGGCCCCTGGCCTACTTGTAAGGGCTGTGCTTCCAATGATGGAGTTTTCTGAGGTGTTACTTTGATGTTTGATTTAGCAGGTGTGCGCTGGGGCTGCCCACGGGTTGAAGTGCCTCTGGGTGAAGGATGGAGTCCTAGGCCTGTGGGGACAAAGAGGCTTCCTGGGCCAGGCTGCTTGTTGTGGTGGGATCCCCCTTGCCTGCGTTCCCCAGAGGTCCCTCCATCTCTCCATGGGCAAGGGGAGTGCCAGGACTGGTGGGGGCGAATACCAAGGAGAGGAACTGGAGATGAAGGAGTGATTCCAGGAGGATGCTGCGGGCACGTTGGCAGCCTGCAGGCGTGAGGTTTGCTGCTGCTTCCTGCTGAGGACCACTTGCCTAGAAGCGTAGGCAGTGGACCTAGGAGGTGGCAGCTTCTGAAGATGCTGTCTGTGGAGAGAGTTGGCAGGCGCTCCCTGGGGTTACTTGGGACTCTGGAGGCCAAGTCTCAGATGGGTCCTGAGCCAAGGGGGCTTAAGTATATGTAAGCTGATTGCTCCCCAGTGGGAAGAGCTGTCCTGAGGCTGAGAGTGGAGGGAGGCAGCCCTAGCTACTGGGAAGCAGGAGCAAGGGAGCCCGGGGTACCAGGCACGTCACATGGCCCACCCCGGAGAAAGTCCAAGGGCACTTTGTACTGTGCCTCCCAGTGTCCCAGGCAGTCGGCAAGGGGGCGGGGCAGTTATCAGCATTTTGTAGCCAAGGAAAACTCACCTCAACCAGTTAAGTGGCCTGCCCTCGTCCAAACCAGTGAGTTCGTCCCTCCCCCGACAGATAACCTCTCAGACTTGGACCAGGGACCTGACATTTCCAGGATGGTTCAGAGGAAGATGGGAGTGTCCTACACTGGGCTCTCAGCTCTCCTGGGTCCTTCAGGCATTATCCATAACACTTAGCTAAAGAATCAGAAATGGGTATCACTTTCCCCAGTGAGAGGGCTACAAGACCCACAGCATCCCAGCTTTCAAGTCCTTGGGATCAACTAGTGAGGTGCAACGCCCTGTTTTGCATTCATGGCCCAGACTCCAGGTCTCATTAAGGGCCAAAGAGGGAACTTTGATTTGGGGGGAAAAACACGTACACCTAGCTTGTAAGCAGATTTGACGGTCCTTTGCAATGTCAAGTCAGCCTTGCAGATACTTGTGGGATGATTACAACATGATTCCAATGTGGGTAGATTTGCTTAGGGATTTCATCATATTTGCTTTTATTTTTTGTTTATCCAGAAGCTGCCCAGGGGGAGAAATTTTTTCTACTCACCCTAGGGGTTTCTCTAGAGAGCATTCGAGAGCCTCTTTTATTCAAAGGTTGTCCATTGATTTCCAAAACTGAGCTTGTTAACATTCAATAAGCCCCAATCACCAATCTAAGAGTAAAGAGTAACCTCCCTTTATCTTGTGGTTTTATGACTTTTTCCATTTTTGCTACGTCCTGTGAAACATGCTGGAGTTTTAACAAGACACAATTTCCAGTGGATAATACTGGTGTGAAGTTAAGCTTCACGTTTATTTGTATCTTCTCTTTGCTTTTCAAATATTTCTCATAGCACCATATGGGCTACATTTATCACCTATTCTACCTTGTCTCTGACTGATTTTCTAATTCACAATCAACAAGCTCTACAAAAAAAAAGCATTGTCAAGTTACAAAGGTTGATCTTTTCAAGTCTATTTTAATTTAGTTAAGTATCATCCCTTCCAGTTTTCTCAGATATTCTCACTTAGGAATTATAAGAAAGGACAAAATGGAGTACAGTTTTATATTTTTAGAGTATAAACACGTGCTTCATAATCTAACAATAAAGATGCTTTTGACTGCAATAATAAACTGTAAATGACATAAGCAATAAAGAAGATTTACGCTCTCAAATCATAGGAGTCCCAAGGTAGGGTAGCTCCACATTGGTTAATTCAGCTGCTCAACAACATCATAGCCATCCCCACATCATCCCCAATTCATCTCCAAGCCTAAATCCACCCATGGCAAGAGGAGTGGGACAAGTCAATGAGCTTGAGGATGACCCTGGTCTCCTAAAGCTGAAAAATCATCTGGGCTAAACCAGAAGGAAAAAGAATGGATGTGGGTGAACACTCAGAAGGGACTGCTACTGTTTCATTTCACCTCCACAGCAATCTTATAGGGTAACTATCGTTATCCTTAATTTGAGAGATGGGAAACAGAAGCCTAGGAATTTCAAATCATTTACCTGATTAGCCATACGCAGAATATAATGGAGCAGGAATTAACAAAGCATGTCCCCAGTGAATTCAAACTCAGCTGAAACCATTTCACAACTTAGAGGTTATAACGATTCTCTTCTTGACCATTAAGAAAAAGGCACTCAACAGATAAAAAGCTGATGGCATAAAACCAAGAGAATTTTAGAACTGAGAAGGGTCTTTCATATTACACTTCCTACAGCATTCATCTGGGTGGTTTTGAGCTTCCACTCTGTATGAAATATCACCCTGGGAGCAGCTAGACAGACTGAGATGAGCAGTAAGACATGGCCTCTGCCCCCAGGGCCCACAGACCACTAGCAAGACTGAGAAAGGCGCACAAATAACTGTACCATGTGGCAGAATAGGGTAAGTGCCAAGACAAAGGCACCCAAAGGCAATAGGGGACTATTTGAGAAAAAAAAAAATAGACATTGACCATAAAATGTGTCATGGAAAAGAGAGGATCTGGCGAGGTTCCTTGGAGACAACATTTCAACAAGCAAAAATGAATGGAAGGGAAGTGGCTGGATCCCAGGATGAGAGCCCCGTGCAGGAGCAGTAAACTACAGGTCATGTGGACAAAACGTCAGGAAGTGAAATTTCACTGGAGGAGAGGAAACAAATGATCTTGGAAAGTAAAGCTTGATCTTGAAGAGTTTATTTTTAGTGTATGGACTTGGGGTGGGGCATGAAGGTTTTTGATCAGACGTGGGAAAAAATTGTCTCTATAAAGATTAACCTGGAAATATATGGAAAGATTAACCTGATATAGGGACTATATGGAAATATAGTAAGATGTCCTCTGTATCTGTTGGGATACTTGGTCTGCAAGCAATGGGAAACCCAACTCAACAGAGCTTGATCAACAAGGAAATTTATTATCTTGTTTAAAAGATGCCTCAGCATCAGCTTTCTGTCCCACTGGTCCCCTATTCTCAGGATGTGAGGGTTGTACTCAGCATAGGTCACTGGAGAAAGAGGTTGCTGCAGTTTCCAAGTCACCAGGAGCATCCAGAGGGAGAAGAGACAATCCCTTCCTGCGATCCTTCTCAGGAAGGAGGGAATCACGCCCAGAAATTTTCCCCTTTCATCTCACTGGCCAGAGTTGAGTCACATGTCCTGGCCTAAACCAATCACTGATAAGGAGAATGGCCATGTCAGGATTCAGCCAATCACTGAACACCCTGAAGAACTGGGGAGATTAGGCTCCCCAGTCAAATGAGAAATCTGCAAATATGGAAGAGAGGAATGGATGCTGGGCAGACAATGACTGGGGCTTACCACGTGTTCCATAAGGAAGGAATCTGAAGCGAAAAGACCATTCCAGCTAAGAAATAATCACCGCTTCAACAGGTTGCATGGAGAACTGCTCTTTTTCTTGTGTAACATAGGATCCCTCGTTTCATCATATTTTCTGCTCGATTATCTTTAGTGATGGAGAACTCTCAGCCCCCTGGAACTAACACATTCCATTAGTTAAAAGTCACAGGTGTAGGGCAGAAACCCTCATTCTTTATTCACAGAAACCGTTTCCAAACCAAGAATTCCCCATATTTTATTTATGCAATTGAGGTGTTTTTTTAAAATCTTTAATATTCTTTAATTTTGTTACCATAAAATGTTGTTTTGTTGGTTCCTGTGCAACCATCCAGCCTGACCTTCCAACAATTGTTGGTTAACTGTCTGTGGTATGCAAGTATTGTTCTAAGCATTAAGAGTAGACAGGTAAGAAGGAGCTTACAGTCTTCTGGGAAGTGGACACACAGGCAAGGAATTATAAACCTAGTGTGACAACGCTGTAACATGAAGTGGGTTGTGATGTGATGATGGGGGTGGGTTGCAAAGTGTGATTGTGATGATGACCAATGTGATGATGATTGCCGGGAGCCGGGGTGAGGAATTCCACCCGTGACAAGGTCATGTGGGAGGAAGCCTGACAAACGCAAGGATGTGACGGCTTCAGGTTTTCCCCCTGGAATTTCCTGAGCATCCAAACCCCCAAAATAAGAATCTGTCGGCTTTTGTTCTCTGCTTCTCTACTCTTCTAATACACTCCGGAAAAAGTCATCTCTAAGCTTTGGTCTTCTGCATTTGAAAGGGATGTTTCAGTTAAACCTCCTCTAGTAGTTCTCTAGCTTGCCTAACAAGTTTCCCGGACCCCTTATAGCTTGTGAATTGCTTGCAGCCCCCAACCGAGAGAGACACAAAGCTTGAAAGCATCTTAAAGGCACAGAACTTTTTCTAAAGAGTTAAAAACCATATTGGTGACGGGTTTTCACTGTTGATTCAATGATTGCTGCCAGGCCTCCATATTCTTTATCTTTTAGGCACCTGGGAAGATGTTAATCAATGTAAACGGGGTATGGGAAAAGATATATAGTAGTTTTGATGTTAGCAACACTAGACTTTTGAGTTAATTACTTTTCTTTTGTTATAAATCACTGTACTCCTTTTGCTTGTTATAAATTGTTGTATCTTTGCTATGTAAGAATGTAACTTTATTTAGTGCTTTCTGAGAGCGGCGCCAAACTTTGGGAAGATCAACACAAATAAGTCTTCTGGTTGACAAACCCTTATCAGAAAAAAGGTTGTAAAATGTTAATTGGCCCTTCTGGCAGAAGATGATGTAAATTACCTAAGACTTGTGTTTGCAGTCAGGTATGCAGAGAGAAGCCTGCTTTTGATAAGAGTCTAAACTGCTAACGCTACATAACTTTGTGTTACCCATTAATCTCCATGTATTATCAAACATATAAATAGTCCCTTGAACAATAAACGGATGGGACCAGCTTTCCGGACTAGTGTCTCAGCCTAGTTTCTTGGGAATCTGGTTCTCCCCATGTCTCTTTCTCTCACCCCTTTCTCTTCTCCCTCCTCCCCCTCTTTACTCTAACTTCAGGCTGAATTCCCATCTGGAGCGGAGTGGTCCCCCAAGTCTACTTACCTGCCCCGGCTTTCAAGATCCGCGAGGGTGCCCAAGGAGGGGCACTCTCCACTATTCGAGCGGGCGCCGGCGGCCCCACGTAGATGGTGCAAGCCCCTTGTCTGGAGCTTTATTGGCTTTCTCCGTAAACCAAGTTATTCAGCCTCTTTTCTCCACTTAATTTTCCTACTATACTATTTCTTCTAATCTCCTTTATATTTCTGTATAAGTTTTTCCTCGCCTATTCCGTCTCTCCTTCGAATCACCCTGGTTCCACCGGGGCTGGACCCCGGCAGATGATGACCACAGCATTCATGGAGAATGCTGTGGTAGACTTAAGAGTTCTGAAAGAGCATCATGGCCCCCTGACCCCACCTCCCAGTTCTTAAATTCCCTTTGGACTTATATTGCATCAGTGACTGTGACCACAGTGTCCCAAGTTAAAGCAGACATAACTGTCAGTGGCTGATTTGATCAGGGTTGAGACACAGACTGGGCTAGAGTCAGGCCCAGACTGATGAAATGACACTGAGCAACTTAAGTGTCACTCTACTCGGTGTGGAGCAGACACCGCTCAGCACAAGTGGCTATTTCAACCTGGAGAGGAAAGCGGAGGGTTGCGGGGGGCAGTGCTAAGACGTGGGTAAGATCAGGGGTTTCTGAAGGGCCAGGTGAACCTGGAAGGACGAGTGGATTTCAAAAGCTTGTTTTTCAAAGAAATAGTATTTCAAGTGGTCAGCCTCAAAATCTGTCCCGAGTCTCTGGTTTCTGGCTGAGTGTCTGTGTTTTATTGAGTGTGTATATGGGTACAAACCTGTGCATTTTCCGAGCAACAAGGAGACTCATCGCTGTGCCGTGTCTCATTCAGTGTGTTACTGTTGACGTGGGTTTAGTCACCTGACCTCTCCATTCATTCACAGGAGGAAGGAGTGGCTGGGTGAGCATCTTGTCAAACAAGTGTCAGAAAAATGAAAACACAGACCCAGCAAGCCGGGTTTCGTTGTCCTTGGGGTTTGTTTGTTTATTTGCATGGCTGAAATAATTTGCTGCTTTCTGAGTAAATGACTCATTGTCTTGGCAGTAGACTCAACCTCAGAAGGCTCCAAGGGGCTGTGGGAGCTTGGTTCCTCTCTCATTTTTAGGACAGAATGATGGCAGTGTGCAGCCAACAGGTTAAAAGAAAGTTAAGGAATCAGGAGGGAGTGGAAACACATGATGCTCAGAGAATGTGGTCAAAGGAGCCCTCCTGATAGAGATCAAAGATTGATTATTTTTGTCAAAATGTCTATAGTTTTGTGTCAGTTTTAGAAGTACCACAAAGTTATTTGGCTATACATATATGTGTGTGTATTCTTCTTTTATTTGTTTCCATTATGGTTATTACAGTCATATTGTGATCAGTATTAATCATATTGAATATGACTTTCTGTAGTGGCAATGGTTTAGTCACCAATTCATGTCTAACTTTTGTGACCCCATGGACTACCGCCAGCCAGGCTCCTTTCTCCATGGGATTTCCCAGGCAAGAATCCTGGAGTGAGTTGCCATTTCCTTCTCCAGGGGTTCTTGTCAACCCAGGGATCAAACCCGGGGCTCCCAGTCCTCCGTTGCAGGTGGGTTCTCTTACTGACTGAGCCACCAGGGAAGCATGATTTCTGGTGCTAGACAAGAAATCCTTGTTTATTTTATAATGGTAGTGTGCATCCGTTAATCACATATTCCCAATTTATCCCTCTCCCTCTGCCTTTCCCCTTTGGTAGCCATAAGTTTGTTTTCCATATCTGTGAGTCTGTTTCTGTTTTGTAAATAAGTTCATTTGAGCTGGTTTTTAGACTCCACATATAAGCGATCAGAAAGATTTTTTTAAACAGTGACTTTCAGTTCCTTTCCCCCCAAAACTTACATGAAACACATTTTATATAATAATCCAGTGCCCATACAGAGAAATAGGAAAGTTCTATAAAACAATACCGACTTTACCGTGAGCCCTGCTGCTGCTGCTGCTGCTAAGTCACGTACGTCAGTCGTGTCTGGCTCTGTGCGACCCCACAGACGGCAGCCCACCATGCTTCCCCGCCCCTGGGATTCTCCAAGCAACAACACTGGAGTGGGTTGCCATTTCCTTCTCCAATGCATGAAAATGAAAAGTGAAAGTGAAGTCGCTCAGTCGTGTCCGACCCTCAGCGACCCCCATGGACTGCAGCCTACCAGGCTCCTCCGTCCATGGGATTTTCCAGGCAAGAGTACTGGAGTGGGGTGCCATTGCCTTCTCCGGTGAGCCCTAGTGACTTCCATTCTATTTCACTCAGAGACATGAGGCAATGGCTCACTCATAGATTGGTACTCGTGACTTGAAGAATATGGATTTTAAATCTCAAAATTAGAGCTCTCTGATACCAAGGCATGTCCCATGGGTTGTAGAAAAGGTGGCCCCCATGTTGCTGTCCTAGGTCAGCACCCTAGGACAGCAGGCTTTTACCTGTATCTGTGTTCATCAGAAGACCCAAGGTAGAAATGGCCACCTAGGGACTGCCTCACTTGTGGGGAGAAGTGAATAGATGTTATATTTCTCTGAAGGAGACCAGAGTTAGATTTGCAATGCTCGAGATTTAAGTATTTC
The DNA here is from genome assembly GCA_006410935.1 of Redunca redunca. Classification (NCBI taxonomy): domain Eukaryota; kingdom Metazoa; phylum Chordata; class Mammalia; order Artiodactyla; family Bovidae; genus Redunca; species Redunca redunca. The sequence goes on from SJYQ01000824.1 coordinate 1,209,294, forward strand.
TGAAATAAGAAACAAAGTTCAAAATCCTATATAGCTTGAGTAAAATTCTTTTCTCAAATCTTTTAAAAAAATCTTTTCTTCCTTATATATTTCAAGAAAAGTGGCCAATTGCATATGAAAGGTCAGGTGGAATTATATAGGAATGCAAACTAGACTCTAGTCATTGAAAAAAATACATGCTGTGTCTTTATTTTCTGCTATACAACCAAGGGGCTCCCCAGGTGGCAATGGTGGTAAAGAACTACCAGTGCAGGAGACCCAGGAGACGTGGGTTCGATCCCTGGGTGGGGAAGATCCCCTGGAGGAGAAAATGGCAACTCAACTCGTGTTCTTACCTGGACAATTCTGTGGACAGAGAAGCCTGGTGGGCTACAGCGAGTAGGCTCGCCAAGAATCAGACACGACTGAAGTGACTTAGCACGCATCCAACCAAGAGATTTATTTTACAACTAGCCAAGGGGGCTTCATGGGATAAGGCAGAGTCTCAAAATGTTGGCTTTGAATTGATAAAGCCTATTTTATTGATGTTGTACAAGGATAGTTCCTGTGCTCTAAAGAGCATGTAGCTTGATGCCTAAAGATTGGTTGAAGGTTGGGGTTCATATCCTAATTCTACCATTTATTAACCTTGTTAGAGGTTAGCTTTCTCAGACACTGAGACCGGCTTTAAGCACAGCAATTTCTGTGAAAAATGAGATAGGTCATGGAAGGAAACCAATGTAAGGTGGGGTTTTTTTCTTATTCTTTTTAATAATTAAATTTATTTATTTTTAGTTGAAGGATAATTGCTTTACAATGTTTCTGCCATACACCAACATGAATCAGCCACAGGTATACATACCCCTGTGCCCTCCCTGCTGACCCTCCCCCCCATCCCACCCCCTAGGTCGTCTCAGAGCCCCATTTGCAAACTCCCACTGGCTGTCTCTTTTACATATGGTAGTGTGTAACTTCCATGCTACTTTCTCCATACATCTCACCCTCTCCTTCCTCCCCCGCCACCGTGTCCCTAAGTCTGTTCTTCAGTCTTATTTTTTTATTGTAGTAAAATATACATAGCATAAAATTGACCCTTTCTGAGTGTACAACTCGTGGTCATAAGTATATTCACACTGTTGCACAAACATTTCCTCTACTCATTTCCACGTTTTTCTTTATTCCAAACTGAAACTCTATACCCATAAACAATCATCTCCCATCCCTTCCTTCCTCATCCCCGTAGTAACCACTATTCTACTTTTGGTCTCTATACGTTTTAAAGTTGTATTTATTTGTTTGGCTGCACTGAGTCTTCGTTGCAGTGTTCAGGATCTCTGTTGTGTCATACGGGATCTTTTGATGCAGCACGTGGACTCTGTAGCTGCAGCACGCAATCTTGGTAGTTGTGGCGCACGGACTTAGTTGCTCTGAAGCACTTTAGTTCCTGAATGGTCAGAGATTTTAGTTCCCTGACCAGGGACTGAACTCAAGTCCTCTGCATTGCAAGGCAGATTCTTTATCACTGGACCACCAGGAAAGTCTCTTGTCTCTATAATTTTAACTAAACTAGGTTCCTCATGTAAGTGGAATCATAAGGTATTCATCATTTTTTGTGTGATTTATTTCACCTTTAGCATGATGTCTACAAGTTTCTTCCTTTTAAAGTCTGAATAATATTCCATTGTCTGAATAGTATTCCATTGTCTGAATAATAGTATTCCATTGTCTGGCCACATTTTGTCCTCCATCCATCCATCAGAGGATGTTTGTGCTGCTTCCGTGTTTTAGCTGGAACAATGCTGTTGTGAACAGAGGTATGCGGTGTCTGTGCAAGTCTCTGCTTTCAGCCCTTTTGGGAACCTTCCCGTGCCTGGCATTGCTGGACCATGCGGTTAATTCTGTGTTTAGCCCTTTGAGGCACTGCCATAGTGTTGTCAATGGCCCCTGCACCATCTTATCCCCACCAACAGAACACAAGTGATTGTTTCTCTACATCCTTGCCAACACTTATTATTTTATGGGTTTTTGGATCAGTACGAGGTATTTTAATGAACAGTTACCACCATGGGCACCAGGGGCACAGTCCTTCTGGGGTCTCTGGGAGGCACCTTGGAACTGTCCCCCTTAGGGGACAAAGAAGCTGGCATATTTCTCTACCAAATCCCGTCTTTTGGTTGAGGCCAACAGAGCTGTAGTGATGCTGGGAATATGATAGGACACAGACAGACAATGTTTCTTGCAGTCTCGTTTCAGGTCACCCGACTTCCTTAGAGCCTCAATTCAGTTCAGTTCAGTCGCTCAGTTGTATCCAACTCTTTGCGACCCCGTGAATTGCAGCATGCCAGGCCTCCCTGTCCATCACCATCTCCCAGAGTTCACTCAAACTCACGTCTATTGAGTCGGTGATGCCCTCCAGCCATCTCATCCTCTGTCGTCCCCGTTTCCTCCTGCCCCCAATCCCTCCCAGCTTTGGTAGCCCAGGAGTGAAATCACCACTTTAGTATCATGTATCATGAGATAGTCATAAGAACGAGTGTGGGAGCTTTGTAAACTGTAGAGTTCTCTCCACGTGGGAAGCGATCTGCTTCCTAGGAGACCTGCTGTGGGGGTTGATAAATTTCTGAGACTTGCTAGTAACTACAGGGAAACTGCAGATGGTCCTCTTGAGTTTGCAAGGGAAGCGCAAGCACTGTAGCTTTTCCTGGGCCGACTATTCAGTGCAGTGTCCCTGTGCTGGCTTGTGGCCTGAGTAGTTAAAGCTAGTTTTTTGTTAAGTAAGGGTGGCAAATACAACATATTATATTCAAGTCCTATCCTGGGACTTGGTGTAATTATAAGGAGATCTTCCTTTTAGTCTTGAATATCTAGGTTGGAGCAGGAGAGTCTGTGGTCCTCCTACTCATACATCATCAGCAGGTCATCTTCTTAACAAACTTAAGAGTTGCTACGTGTCTCTAAAACACACACACCAGTGCTTATATCGCAACTCATTCATGCATTCATTCATTCAAATTACATTGTGAGTGTCTGCTATGAGGCAGGCATTTGGCACAAGGGAAGGCCACTGCGGGAGGTAAGAGCTGGACTGAGCCTTGAGTGAGAAGGAGGAGGAGGAAGCCACGCAAAGAGCTGGGGGGAGGGACATCCTGGGCAAAGGGAGATGTGAGTGCAAAGGCCCTGAAATTAAAGTGCAGAGAGGTCACTGTGGCCAGAGCAGAGGGACTGAGGGGACAGTAGCCAGAAATGAGGTCAGAGAGTGACCAGGGGCCAGATGAACCCTGAAGGCCATATCAAAAGGTTTAGCTTTGTTTTCTTTTTTTTTTTTTTTAATATAGTAGATTTACTATGCTCTGTTAATTTCTGTGCCACAGAGTGATTCAGTTATACATACACATACATTCTTTTTCTAAATACTCTTTTCCATTCTGGTTTATTACAGGCTATTGAAGATGGTTTCCTGTGCTATACAGTAGGGCCTTATTGTTTATCCTTCCTGTTTAGAATAGTTTGCATCTGCTAATCCCAACAGTTTGAGTCCACCCCTTCTTCCCGCCAACCCCCTCAGCAGCCACCAGCCTGTTCTCTGTATCTATGATTCTGTTTCATACATTTGTTCATCTGTATCATATTTTAGAGTCCGTATTTAAGTGACATCATATGGCATTAGTCTTTGTCTGACTTACTTCACCTCGTATGATCATCTCTAGCTTAGGATTGGCTTGCAAAGGAGAATTATTGGAGAGCTGCTCACAGGCTCTAGTCTGCTGAATGGAGCATTGACCCATAGGTTTGAGAGTGGCCCCTGAGAGGCTGATGTGGTTGCCCCGGTGCCAGGTGGCACATGCGCCAGGATGGTGGTGCTGTTCCTTCTCTTTAGTTCAGATGCTCAAGATTTTATGAGCTAAAAAAAAAAAAAAGATTTTATGAGCTCAAGTACTTGCTTTTCATCTTTCCAAGGCCACAGAAGTTAGATTCTGATGTTAGTCTGAGTTTCTATGTAACTAAGAAGTGTCAGGGAGGGTCAGGGGAAAATCTAATAGAAGTTGCTCTTACAGGGCATCAAAAAGCAGAGTGTCTGTGTCTCCAAGAGCTGTGGAATATCCTGGGTATCATCAATCTTGGCTTCAGACATCTGACATCGATTCCCGTGGGCCCTTTTTGTAATAAAATGATGAAACGTCGTCTGAATAACAGTGCAGTGAGATGGAACTCCTTGTTAGCTGGACTTCTGGACTGGGGAGTGTTGATTTCTGCCTCTGGGAGGTCTTGGGTGGGCGGGGGATTGCTGCTGGTTTGTCCTGGTCAACGTTCTCTGCTAGGACTTGAAAAGTTTGGGTGGTGTGGATGTTTGTTTAACCTTTCTGTAGGCATCTTGGGCCAGGAAAGCTGAGTCACGGTTGGAAGACAGACTCACCATTCAGAGAGTCCCCTACTCAGGAAGTTCACAGCCTTTGTGCCGCCCTGCTCCTCTATCATTTAGTACATATCCACAAAACATGCACACGAATCAACCAGTGTGTGTGTACTGAGTCACTCAGTCATGTCCAGTTCTTTGGGACCCCATGGACTGCAGCCCATCAGCTTCCTCTGTCCTTGGAATTTTCCAGGCAAGAATATTGGAGTGGGTTCAGAGTGTAGTTTTAAATACGGGCGTCTAGATTCCACTCCTATTATGTCTAGGGAGGACAGAGATGAGTGATTTTCACAAGTGCTGAATGTGGACTTTAGAAGCATATAGGCCTGGGATCAAATCCAAACTCTACTATTGATTGTCCAGGTCAACATTTCTCAAACCACAGCACACGCCAATCAGCGGGAGAGCTTGTTGGAACGGATGACGATATAGTAGGATGGAGTGAAGCCCTGAGCTCTGCGTGTCTAACCAGCTCCTGGGTGATACTGGCGCTTCTGGTCCAGGGCCACATTCCCAAAGTCTCAGGGCTGTGATCAGCCTTGCTCAAGTACCTTCAGCTCTCAGAGCCCACTCCTTCCATTGGAGAAAAACAGAAAGTCATGTTGGTCAAGAGTGCATTGACTCCAGCTAACAGGAAGCAAACAGAGGAAACAACACCTGGGTTTATTTTTCTTACTTGAAAAGCAGTCCAGGGTTAAAGAGGCTGGGCCGGGGCCACTGCTAGGATAACCAGGCTCCTTCCCACTTCCTGCTTCACCAGTGCATGAAATTTGAGCCTCCAGGCTCTGAGACGGTGGGCAAAGGGCAAAGGCCATGTGTGATCTGTGACTCTGTTTTTAAAAAATCAGAATAAGTAATAACTTACCCTGAGCCCTTCCCAGATGACACACTGCTGGGATGTGGGTCAGGGGCACTCCTAACACTCCTAGCAGCACAGGTGTGTGACAGGGTGAGTATCCCGCTGGGTGTGTGGCAGATCTGAGACGATTGGAGGTTATTAGTAGGGAAGCAGGGAGCAGTGATGTCGGGCGGCCTCTAGCCGAGTCCGAAGCGAGTATCTATTTTGTGCCATTATAACGGGGTTTGTTGTTGTTCAGTCACTAAGTCATGTCCAGCTCTTTGCAACCCCATGGACTGCAGCACACCAGCCTCCCTGTCCTTCATCTCCCGGAGTTAACTCAAACTCATCTCCATTGAGTCCGTGATGCCATCCAACCATCTCATCCTCTGTCGTCCCCTTCTCCTCCCGCCCTCAATCTTTCCTAGCATCAGTGTCTTTTCAAATGAGTCAGCTCTTTGCATCAGGTGGCCAAAGTATTGGAGCTTTAGCTTCAGTCCTTCCAGTGAATAGTCAGGGTTGATTTCCTTTAGGATTGACTGGTTTGATCTCCTTATGGTGGGGATTAATAGGGCCCAGCCTAGCACCTACTACAGAGTAAACCCCAACAGGCCTGGCTTCCCTTCCCTTCTCTCCTGTGGTCTCCAGTGCATCTCCTCCAGGACTTGCTGAACCAGGACTGCTTCTCTTTGATGTCCCGAAAAAGCTAACATGTTGGCTTTTTCCCTTCGGCTTTCCCAATTTAGCTATCTCTCCTAGACTGAAAAACCCTCTCTCCCTGGCTTCTCCCCTCTCTCTCCCCACTGTCTTACACACTTTCTGATCCATTACCTTGACAACCATCTGCATTTAATGGGCTTAATTGCCCATCCCTCCCCTAAAACTGCATTCTCAAAAATCAGAACTGTCATCCTACCAACGGATTCCAACAGTCTCTGTCACTGTTCATCCCAGTGAACTTCCTGGCAGTATTGTGACATCACAGCACATACCTCCTCCCTGATATACCAGCCTCTTGTCTCTGAGGCGCTCCTCGCTCTGGTTCCCCGCCTTCCTCTGGAGATGCGTCTCTTTACTTCTCCCGCTCTTTCTCTGCCTTTTCCTTGGAAATAGGCATTTCCCAGCATCTCTTCTAGATGCTGTTTACCCTACATGCTCACTCATTTCATTTCATTCATTCCCCAGAGCCTAGAGCAGAGGTCACCAAGCTGCAGCCCACTGGACAGATTTCACCCTCCTCTCCTTTCCCCCCAACTCCCACTCAACTGAAACTTTTAAAAATAAAGTTCTATTGGGATATGGGCACACCCACATTATTTGCATAATCTATGGCTGCCTTTGCACAACAATGGCAGAGCTGCTACAGCTATCCTATGGTCCATAAGCCTGAAATATTTACTATTGCCCTTTACAGAACCTTGCCAACCTGTGCTCTAGACTCTTAAGAATGTCCAGACACACTTTGCTCCCTAGTGTTCACTCATGCACTCGTGCTGGGCGTCAACAGGATCTCCTCCAGCATCATTAATCCAAGTCCAAACTGTCTTCCTCCTCAGACCTGTTTCTGCTCTGGTTTTCATCAATTTCCATCAGTTACCTCACCCATGATCTACCTGTTATGAAACTGAAACTTTGTGGCCGATCTGTGGCATCAGGGCCACAGGGCTGTGAAGGGCCTCCAAGTTCAGACTTTCAGTAGTATCCATCCATCATGGACGCTGAACATTAAATGGTTTTGCATTTAAAAATCAGTGTGACATTAGCAAAACAAAACAAAACAAAATGACACGAATTCAGCTCCTTCTTCCCTTAAAATCTTTCTAAATCACAGTGCTGGCATACTCATTTTAAAGAGGTCTCCTATCTCCATAACAATAGAGGAGGCAAAATTCTATAAACATGATACTTATTTCTCTCCATTGACCTAAAGAGCAATCATTCCTAAATTCTAATTATTTGATTAGCTGTAAGACTGAATTATCTATTACTGAAGATAATATAAGGACCAACATGTCAACAGTACCACAGTCAAGTTCGTTCTATAATTTACTTTTCTACTTCCCCCAAACAATACCCTTCTTGATGTATTACTTCTCAAGTCATTGGAACATAATATAAATTACTTGACCTATTAAGTTCTGCTAAAGTATCCAGTGAACACACCAAGATCACTGGCAACGGTGAGCGTCCCTTGTAAAAGCTCTTTGAACTTCGCTGGCTTTTTAGCCAAAAGGATTAGGAAGACTTTCAAAGCATCAGTGAAGACAAAGAGTGACAGTTGCTGGCCCTTTGATTTGTCCTTTCATCTGTCAGATCCAGGATCTGTTATTTGTCAGGCACAGGCATGCACGTGCTGGGTGCTGGAGATGCCCTCCCGAGCAGACTTACATGGGCTCGATGAGTCCTGCTCACTTTGTAAAGTCAAATCCATGGGGCCACAGAGCAAGTGATTCATCATATTTATAGAATAAACGAATGCAGGAATGAGAGTCCCTGGATGTGACTTGCCATCAGTCACACAAAGAAAGAAGTGACCGTTTGGTGCCTGTTACTTGAAAAGTGTGGTATTGTTTCCTCAGTCTGCAGCCCAGGCTGCATAAAATCCTGAGCCTTGTCAGAGACTGATAGCAAGTTGAGAAATGGGTTGCAATGATTGGATTTCCACATACAGGGACTGTATCATCCTCTGTTATATGCTGGAAACAGTCTTCAGCTCCAGTGAGCTCTTGTTTGTATTTGAATGATTGTTCATAGTTTCAAAGCATTTTAAAATATGCCATATCTATATATGCTACTTGTTGCTGTTGTGCGTGCCTGCTCAGTCATGTCCAACTCTTTGCAACCCCATGGACTGTAGCCCACCAGGCTCCTCTCTCCGTGGAATATTCCAATCAAGAAATACTGGAGTGGGTTTTCATTTCCTTTTCCAGATCTTCCTGACCCAGGGATCCAACTCGTGTCTCTTGCACTGGCAGATAGATTCTTTACCACTTGTGCCACCAGGGCAGCTAGTAGGTATAAAATAAATGATTAATGAAAACATTATATTTTGTTCCAGTAACTCTATATAGAACAGAGAACTCTACTCAATGCTCTGTGGTGACCTAAATGAGAAGGAAATTCAAGGGAAAAGGGATGCATATATATGTATGGCTAATTTACTTTGCTGTACAGCAGAAACTAACATAAGATTGTAAAGTGACTATACTCAAATAAAAGCAATTTAGAAGTAAATAAAAAATCATTTAAATGATATATACCATATCTGTATTCCACCCATAAAGCTGTGGGATGTGTGTTTTCAGGGACTTCCCAGGTAGCGCTAGGGGTAAAGAACCTACCTGCCAGTGCGGGAGTATTGGGTCAGGTACTGGAGCCTAAGCTGCCTGCCTCTGAGTCTATAAACCTTGTCACCTGAATTTTCCAAAGAGTCACAGAGCTCCTGAGTGAGCAGGGAGCCGCTGCCGCTGCCTCATCTTGGGCCCAAGCTCCTTGCCAGACTGGCATTGGCACTTTCTCTCTCACTTTATTTTTTTAAGTGTGCCTTTTTGTTGTTGCTGTTTGGTTGGTTTTCAATATTTATTTTTACTTGTTTGGCTGCATCAGGCCTTAGTTGCCGCACATGGGATCTTAAATTGCAGCATGGAAACTTTTAGTTTCCTCATGTGGGATCTTAGTTCCCTGACCAGGGATTGAACCTGGGCCCCCTGCATTAGGAGCATGGAGTCTTAGCCACTTGGCCACCAGAGAAGTCCCTCTTTCTTACTTTTAAAGTTGGAAAGTAAAGTTTGGAAAGGAGACCTGTGATGCCATAGCACATCTCCTCCTCATGGCTAGTCAGTAAGAGTGAAATGGAAAAAATATAACAGTTAAGTAGTGACCAAAGCTCCCACACTGGGTCCCTTTGGGAGGAAGAGCATCCAAAGGGGCTGGAGTTTGGGCCCCAGCACGTCCCTAGCTGCAGAGCAATGGGCAGGGATCTTTCAGCTCCAGTGTCAGGCCACAGAGCCTTGGGACATCACAGGCAGCTCCTGCAGCAAGCCAACCCTAGGCAAGGCGGGAGGCCAGAAATCTCACACCTGGCTTCAGCTCTGTTGTCCCTGAGGCAGTCCATTCTTGGCCAAATTCACTCTATACTGTCTCTGAGTCCAGTCTCTGGCTTCCCTGCACAGGAAAATCAGAGGACCCTTCCCCACAAAGCTCAGCGAGGACCCTGGGGCCCTGCCCAACTGACTCAGCCATAACCACCCAAGGTTGGATATTCTTGAGTCAGCTGCCCAGCCAGCCTTTTGAACTAAAGGTGACTGACCCTCACATATGCTGAGAAGAGTTCCTAAAAGTGGAAAACAACTTCATCAAAGAGAAATACACAGACAGGACTTCTCTGGTGGTCCAGCAGTTAAAACTCTACCCTTCCAATATAGGGGGTGTGGGTTCAACCCCTGATGGGGAACTAAGATCCCACAGGCCACAAGGCATGGTAAAAAAAAAAAAAAAAAAAAAAAAAAAAAATTTAAATAAAAAAATAGAAATGGTTAAAAAAATAGACATGGCTAAGATGATAGATTCTACATTGTGAAAAAAGTTTTATTTATTTTTTAATATAAATTTATTTATTTTAATTGGAGGCTAATTACTTTACAATGCTGTATTGGTTTTGCCATACATTGACATGAATCCACCATGGGTCTACATGTGTTCCCCATCCTGAACCCCCCTCTACCTCCCTCCCCATCCCATCCCTCAGGGTCATCCCAGTGCACCAGCTCTGAGCACCCTGTCTCATGCATTGAACCTGGACTGGCGATTCGTTTCATATATGATAATATATATGTTTCAATGCCATTCTCCCAAATCATCCCACCCTCTCCCTCTCCCACAGAGTCCAAAAGACTGTTCTATACATCTGTGTCTCTTGCTGTCTCGCATACAGGGTTATCATTACCATCTTTATAAGTTCCATATATATGTGCATTAAACGGCAACCCACTCCAGTGTTCTTGCCTGGAGAATCCCAGGGACGGGGGAGCCTGGTGGGCTGCTGTCTATGGGGTCGCACAGAGTCGGACACGACTGAAGTGACTTAGCAGCAGTAGCAGCATTATACTGTACTGGTGTTTTTCTTTCTGGCTTACTTCACTCTGTATAATAGGCTCCAGTTTCATCCACCTCATTAGAACTGATTCAAATGTATTCTTTTTCTTTTAATGTATTTTTTTTCAAATGTATTCTTTTTAATGGCCGAGTAATATTCCATTGTGTATATGTATCACAGCTTTCTTATCCATTCATCTGCTGATGAACATCTAGGTTGCTTTCGTGTCCTGGGGCTTCCCTGGTGGCTCAGAGGTTAAAGCGTCTGTCTGCAATGTGGGAGACCTGGGTTTGATCTCTGGGTCGGGAAGATCCCTGGAGAAGGAAATGGCAATCCACTCCAGTATTCTTGCCTGGAGAATCCCATGGACGGAGGAGCCTGGAGGGCTACAGTCCATGGGGTCTCAAAGAGTCGGACACGACTGAGCGATTTCACTTTCTTTTCTCTTTCCGTGTCCTGGCTATCATAAACAGTGCTGCGATGAACACTGGGGTACACGTGTCTCTTTCAGTTCCGGTTTCCTCTGTGTGTAAGCCCAGCAGTGGGATTGCTGGGTCGTATGGCAGTTCTGTTTCCAGTTTTTTAAGGAATCTCCACACTGTTCTCCATAGTGGCATTCCCACCAACAGTGTAAGAGGGTTCCCTTTTCTCCACACCCTCTCCAGCATTTATTGCTTGTAGACTTTGGATGGCTGCCATTCTGACTGGCGTGAGATGTTACCTCATTGTGGTTTTGATTTGCGTTTCTCTGATAATGAGTGATATTGAGCATCTTTTCATGTGTTTGTTAGCCATCTGTATGTCTTCTTTGGAGAAATGTCTGTTTAGTTCTTTGGCCCATTTTTTGATTGGGTCATTTATTTTTCTGGAATTGAGCTGGAGGACTTGCTTGTATATTTTTGAGATTAATTCTTTGTCAGTTGCTTCATTACATTGTGAAAAAAAATTTTTAAAAGATAAATAACACGGAACTGGGTCTTCATGTCTCAGCCTCCCCGGAAAGATACTGAGCAAGCAATGAGGATCTCCTCCTTGTGGCCAGGCTCTCAGCAGCCACGTGGACCTGGCTCTTGGGTCTTCCACACATACAAATAAGAAGTCTGCTCGGTGAACTGGTCACTTAGATGAGCCTTTTCATCTGTGTGGTTTCAGTTTAAAACACAGACCAAGCCATCTTTGCAAAATGTTCTCTGGTATCTACCTCTTTCCATTCACTTAATTAATCTGCAATTGTCCTCAAAGTTGATGATGGGGAGAGTTTCTAAGAACTGAGATTCTTCTAAGAACTTGAGCTCACTGGCTTATTTGATTTGCCAAAAGCAACAAGGGAGCATTTTCTCTATGCGTTCTCAAGATTTATTTGGGGCTGCTAATTTATTCTCTGTTAAATTGGGCATCTCTAACCTGAGAAAGTTGTTAGAAATGAATAGAAGAGAGGGACGTGTGACCATCCTGTGTGAACAGAGTTCACTTGAATTGATGGAAACTTTTCACAAAGTTTCCCCAGGATTTTAGGATTAGCCGTGAACGAGGAATGGAGATGGAGCGTGAGATGAAGCTTCTCCCGGCACAGTGGTTTTCTCATCTTCTTGGACAGGCAATCAGCAAGCTCATTCCACTTTAGTGCACCCCACCAGGTAGGCACATAGTCAAGTCCACTAGTTCACACTTAAGCAGAAGAGGAGGAGGAGGAAGGTTCTGGCTGAATCAATGCCACCCATCCTGTCAATAGTTCATAAGAAGAGCAACAGTGTTGGCTCAGGTCCCCTCCTTGGTGGGAAGGGGTTAAGAATAGGAGCTTGGGAGCCAGACTTACAGGGTTCAATTCCCAGCTCCAGTTTCTCAAAAAACTAAAAAGATAACTACCGTATGACCCAGCAATTCCTCTCCTGGGTATATATCAGAAAAGAAAAGGAAAAAAAAAAAAACCTGAAACACTAATTTGAAAAGATCCATATGGCCCAATGTTCATAGCTGCATTATTTATAATTGCCAAGATATGGAAGCAACCTAAGTGTCCATCGACAGATGAATGGATAAAGAAGATGTGGTGCACACACACACACACACACACACACACACACACACACACACACGAGTGCTACTTAGCCATGGATGGATTTGCAGGATATGCTAAGTGAGATAAGTCAGACAGACAAAGAAAAATGCTGTATGAAATCCCCTATATGTGGAATCCAAACAAATGTAAGAAATGAGTGAAAAGCACAGGGAATATAGCCAATATTTTGTAATAACCATAAATGGAAATTAACCTTTAGAAGGGGCTTCCCAGGTGGTGCAGTGGTAAATAATCTACCTGCCAATGCAAGAGATGCTGGTTTTATCCCAGGGTTGGGAAGATCCCCTAGAGAAGGAAATGGCAACCCACTCCAGTATTCTTGCCTGGGAAATCCCATGGACAGAGGAGCCTGGCAGGCTATAGTCCACGGGGTCACAAGAGAGTTGGACATAACTTAGCAACTAAAACAACAACAACAACAAATTGCCTAAAAAGAAGAACAGCAAACTCTGTGATAGGAGAGGAAAGGTTAGAAGTAGTTAGAGATGCTCTTGGCTTTCCTTACAGTGTTGCTGTGGCCGCCCTGCCCAGAATTCTAGGTCAGCTCTCTGTCTGCCCCATGTCTACAGCCCAGCCTGAGGAGTGCTTGTGCTGGAGTTGGGATGTGAGGCACGCCTGGACCTCAGAGGTGGAGAACAGCAGGGAGGGTGCTCCTGGTCCAGAAAGGGGCCATACTGAGGATGGGAGGAGGTTGGGAGAGAAAGTGTCTCCGGTGGGCAGGAGATGGACACATGGCCGAGAGCTAAAGAAGGAAGGTCTCCAGAGACCCCCAAGGCGTGGTAAGATTTTATCCTGGTGTGGAAGAAGCCAACAACAGTTCTTATAAGAGCATCAGCTCTGCTTTTTGAAAGCTCATCTTGGCTTCTGAGTAGTAGATGATACATTGGAAGGGCAGAGGAGTGGAGAGACAGAAATGAGTGAGACTTGCTGGAAGGCAGATGCAACAGCCCGGGAGAGAGAACTTGGCTCCTCCATCCTGATCAGGAGACAACATTAGAAAAATTCATTCTTCTTATTCAGGCATCCATCTGTCATCTGAAAGATGATAGTTTGGGCTGTCAAAGGGTACTCAAAGGGAATATCGCTCCTCTGATAAAACAGTTTGAGGGCGGAAGCTGTAATGAGAGTATAACAAGCTGAAAGAGATGCCCTTTGACAAATCTCTGCATCCTATTTCACCAAATACATTTTAAAATTCTACTGTTAAAATAAGTTTCAATTCTGTGATGGAAAGAAATGTTTTCATCACCACTTTGATGGAAAGACTCAGAGGCAGGGAGATATTAGAAAAATGGATGAAGGGGTCTTGGTGTCTTTAATGAGGGGAGGCAGGCATGAATTTTTGTAGGTCCAGTGATTCTGGAAGACTATGGCCTGGGCTGTTCCTAGCGAACTGCTTCGTTTCTTTTCTTTTTAATTATTATTCATTTTTGGCTGTGCTGGGTCTTTGTTGCTGCCCAGACTTTTTCTGGTTGCGGTGCATGGGCTTCTCACTGTGCCGGCTTCTATTATCATGGAGCACAGGCTCTGTAGCACAAGCTCTGGAGCACGCGCAATAGTTGTGGCACACGGGCTTAGTTGCTGTGCAGCACCAAGGATCTTCCCAGACCAGGGATCAAACCTTGAATTGGCAGGCGGATTCTTTTTTTTTTTTAATGTTGAATTATTTTTAATTGGATGATAATTGCTTTACAATGTTGTGTTGGTTTCTGCCATACATCAACATGAATCAGCCATAGGTACACACATGTCCCCTCCCTCTTGAGTCTCTCTCCCACTTCCCACCCCTCTAGGCTGTCACAGAGCACCTGATTTGAGCTCCCTGACTCCTATAGCAAATTCCCACTGGCTGTCTACTTTACATATGCTAGTGTGTATGTTTCCGCGCTGCTCTCCCAGCTCATCCCTCCCTGCCCTTTCCTGCTGTGCCCACGGGTCTGTTCTCTCTGTCTGTGTCTCTGTTGCCCATGGGTAGATTCTTAACCACTGGGCCACCAGAGAAGTCCTGCTTCATTTCTTAAGGCCTCTGGTTTTCTAAATGCTACCTAGATCATGGACTCTATCACAGATATTAAGCATTGTAAGAGTTAATAAGACTCCACTGGTCAAAAACGGAGTGTTGGGGCCAATAAATAAAAGACCTTGGCAGACAGGACCATCTTTTAGGAAAGTCTGGCTTCCACAGACACTGTCAATTCACTGAAGGGCCCATATGGAAATTAATGGAAGCACTCTAACTGCAGTTGAACACAAAAATAGAATTCCAAGTGCTTTGAGAGAGAGGAAGTCTACTGTCAGAAAAATACTGCTAAATAACTAGACTCATTCTTTCCAGGAGAACTGGTGGCCATTGGGAACCGAGCATTAGGAGCTATGATTTTCCTCTAAGAATCCCTCTAAGGGAAAGGATCATCCATCATACCCAGGTTTTGCTTTGTTCTGGTCAGAAACCAAGAGCCATCCGAATGGCCTCAAGATATGCTGAAGGTATAAAAAATATTCTAATACTGTCTAACATTTTAAAGCCCTTACCCTGTTCTGGAGAAGGCAATGGCACCCCACTCCAGTACTCTTGCCTGGAAAATCCCATGGACGGAGGAGCCTGGTGGGCTGCAGTCCATGGGGTCACTAAGAGTCAGACACAACTGAGCGACTTCACTTTGACTTTTCACTTTCATGCCTTGAAGAAGGAAATGGCAACCCACTCCGGTGTTCTTGCCTGGAGAATCTCAGGGATGGGGGAGCCTGGTGGGCTGCCGTCTATGGGGTCACACAGAGTCGGACACGACTGAAGTGACTTAGCAGCAGCAGCAACCCTGTTCTGGAAACTGTGATAAGCCCCTCCTGTATCATTTAGGCCTTACAATAACCCTGTGAAGTTGACAACAGTATTCGCCCCACAAGGCAGAGATTGAAGTCCAGAGAAGTTAAGGGGCTTGCCTGAGGCTACACAGCTCCCATGAGCTCAGTAATTGCAGCACATAGGATCTTTGTTCCCAGGCTGGGGCTCGAACCCACATCCCCTGCATTGGAAGTTGAATTCTTAACCACTGGACCACTAGGGAAGTCCCTTGCCCAAGTGTTTACTCCAGAGTTTCCTCCTGTCTCTGGCCTGGTTTCTGGTTTCATGATGAAGTGAAAGTGAGTAAAAGTGTTAGTTGTTCAGCTGTGTTTGACTCTTTGTGACACCAAGGACTGTAGCCCACCAGGCTCCTCTGCCCATGGAATTTCCCAGGCAAGAATACTGGAGTGGGTCGCCATTTTCTTCTCCAGGGGATCTTCCTGACCCAGGGATTGAACCCGGGTTTCCTGAGTTGCAGTAGATTCTTTGGAGTCTGTCTGTTCAATCACAAACTCAGCCCATTCTGGCCCTTGAGATAAAGTAACCACAGTAACAAGCTATGGTGGCTGATCTCGAACTTCTCGGGTGTGATGTGGCGAGCAGCCCGAGCCAGGCCTCGGGGGCACGAGCAGCAGTGAAGAAGGTGTTCGCTGGGCGCCTGCTCTGGGTGGGGCTCTCGCCCTGCAAACCTAACGCCCCCCCGACCTGTGGCTGGCGGTGCTCAGCGCTGTCACTCATGCGGTCCCAGGCTGTACCGGCCCGGGCTGGCTCTTCCCTCAGGTGGGGTGTGCCGTAAAGTTCGTCTAAGCCTCAGCTGCTTTCCCCACAGACTAGGCTGAGGGTCTTCACCCACCCCCGCTGTCATATGGGGCCACTGAAAGATGACATGAGGCATCAGGGGTGGCAGCCTGGAGAGTGGAAAGCAGGCAACAAGCCTGCAATGCTATTGTGATTCAGGGCTGCAAGACTCCGCCTTTAGGCTTCCCTGGTGGTCTGGTGGTTACAAATCCACCTCCCAGTGCAGGAGACACCGGTTCAGCCCCTGGTACGGGAAGATATCACGTGCCGCGGGACAACCAAGCCGGTGCGCCACAACTATCGAGCCTGCGCTCTAGAGCCCGGGAACCACAACCACCGGGCGCACGTCCTGTAGCTCCTGAAGCCCGAGCGCCCTAGAATCCGGGCTCCACAGCAGAAGCCACTGCAGCGAGAAGCCCGTGCTCTGCAACTAGAGAGTAACCCTGGCCTGCACACACAGCAAAGAAGACCCAGCCCAGCCACAAACTTTATATACTTTTCTAAAAAGACTTTGCCTTCTGCTTCATTGCCAGTCTTGCTCGGTTCTGGTTTGAACTGAGCATTATGGTGACTACAGAACGGACTCCTGTGTGTTGAACCCCTCGTGTGTACCAGGAACCTTGATGATCTCATCTCACCAGCACAACAGCTCTACAGCCTGGGGATTCCTATGCTGGTCTCCACTTATCTAAGGAGGAGACTCAGATGCAGAGAGTTTGTGTCATTTGCTGCTGGTCCCAGAGCTGCAAGAGCGCTGTGGGGCAGTGACTTCAGAGCCCACGCTGAGCCACTGGGATCCGGGCTCTGAGAAGCAGCAGCTGTATTAGGGCTGGGAGCAGAGGGGCATGTTTAACTCACTGGACGCATCAGTGCTCAGACAAGCCTGAGGCATCCTTCCCTGGGTGTGTGCTTGAGAGGAAACCTCCCTGGCAGGAGTGGTTCTCCAAATACCACGCAGACGAGCAAGGACCCCTGAATTTGGAAAAGCAGATTTCCCTTTGTTTATATTAATAAGTGAAGTGTTAGTCGCTCAGTCGTATCTGACTCTTTGCGACAACATGGACTGTAGCCTGCCAGGCTCCTCTGTCCATGGGATTCTCCAGGCAACAATATTGGAGTGGGTTGCCATTTCCACCTCCAGGGGATCTTCCTGATCCAGGGATTGAACCTGGGTCTCCCTCATCGCAGGCAGCTTCATCTGAGCCACCGCAGACCCCAGGGTTGGGTGTGAACAGTGACCCCCCCCAACTTAGAAGCGCATATACCAAGCCTGCTTGGCTGGCACAATCTTGTCCGGTTACTAAAAAAAACAGTTCTGTTTGTGATACCTTAGATATTTGGCTTTGCTTTCAAGCTGGGTACTGTTGATGGCACAAGTTATTTTATAGCTTTTGCTATAAAATGCCATGTTCTGAGTAATGAAAGGTAATCTGTTGTCACAGCCATTCTGCAAGGCTTCTCCCTGGGTGCTGGGTCCCTTGTTCCTGCCTGAATCTGTTCAGTTCTAGAATGTTCCTCCTTGGCCTCAAAGAAAGAAAGGAAAAAAAAAACAAGCTGATATTTTGCCGAATTTGAATAGCAACCAGTAAAGAAGGTCAAGTTTTAAAAGAAGCAACATGGGAGGGGATTGTAATTAAATTCGTTCTGGGCTGGGTACAGATGATTCATCCCACACAACATACTGGAAAGCACGTGACCGAAGGTATTTTTCTAAATAACCTCAAGTGCTAGTCGAGTTATTCTTTAAATTGCATGCCAGCGACATCTCCAAACTGGTATTTCGCTTGGCAGGCGCTGAGCCTCTGCCATAGCCCAGATTTTCCAGCAGCCAGAACCCAGCCTTGTTTTGACAGTTGTTTCTGCTGGCTTCTACTTCTGCCTGGAAGGATGGCACAGCTCACAGGTCTGGGGAGGGAGGTGTGTGGTGGACTCCACATGGGCAGAGCACCTCTGCTTGGGTCCAAGGAGCTGCCCAGAGCCCTCAGATGGGCAGGATGAAGGCTTAGGTCTTTTCCGAATGATGGTACTGCTGAAATTCCTCTCTGGGGAAGATTCTATGGGGCACAGGTAGCGCACTCGGTACAGACTCCGCCTGCCACTGCAGGAGACCCGAGGGACCTGGGTTCCATCCCTGGGTTGGAAAGAGCCCCTGGAGCAGGAAATGGTCAACATGTTCCAGTGTTCTTGCCTAGGAAATCCCATGGAGAGAGGAGCCTGGAGGGCTACAGTCCATGTGGTCGCAGAGAGTCAGACACCACTGAGCACACACAGGCACACAAGAAGGTTCCGTTGACCCAGGAGCCCCCAGGCAAGTATGTGCCGAAAACCTCCTCCACTGGGAGGTGTCCCCACCCACCACACCACTCCTGACATTCCAAGCCTCCTCTGGTTAGTCCCCGTGATGCAGCTCCAGGTGGGTCCTGGCCCTAGAGCCTGACCCGAGCTGAGCCCACCAGAGTCCTTTCTTTTTTCAGAAATTGAAGTGTTATTGATTTACAACGTTGTGTCAGTTTCTGGTATACAATAAAGTGATTCAGTTGTACATCTATATAACTATTCCTTTTCATGTTCTTTTCCATTATGGTTTATTAAGAGGATATTGAATGTAGTTCCCTGTGCTATTCAGTAGGACCTTGTTGTTTACCTGTTTTATATAGTATATGTGGTCTCAGCACATGCAGACACACCCCTTCTTTGTCCTGACTGCATAGTATTCCATTGTATGGGGTAATGGGGTGAACTGCATCTCCCCTTAAAAGATATACTGGCATCCCACCTCCTAGTAACTTAGAATGTGAAACAGGGTCTTCACATTGACCATCAAGTTAAAGTGAGGTCATGAGAGTGGGTCCTAATCCAAAAATGACTGGTGTCCTTAAAGAAAGGGAACAGAGACAGTCACAAAGACCACCATTAACAAGAGACCTGGATGAGATCCTTCCCTCTAGGCTCTCAGAAAGAACCAGCTCTGCCAATACCTTCACCTTGGATTTCTAGCCTCCAGAACTATGAGACAATAAATTGCTATCATTTAAGAAAACCTAGACCCACTCCAGTACTCTTGCCTGGAAAATCCCATGGGTGGAGGAGCCTGATAGGCTACAGTCCATGGGGTCGCTAAGAGTTGGACACAACTGAGCGACTTCACTTTCACTCTTCACTTTCATGCATTGGAGAAGGACATGGCAACCCACTCCAGTGTTCTTGCCTGGAGAATCCCAGGGATGGAGGAGCCTGGTGGGCTGCCGTCTATGGGGTCGCACAGAGTTGGACACGACTGAAGCAACTTAGCAGCAGCAGTAGCAGTCTATAATGAAGTGAGAGTCACTCAGTTTTGTCTGACTCTGTGACCCTATGGACCATAGCCCACCAGGCTCCTCTGTTCAGGGGATTTCCCAGGCAAGAATACTGGAGGAGCTTGCCATTCCCTTCTCCGAGGGGATCTGAATAGTATGCAGTCAGGACAAAGAAGGGGGTGTATCTGCATGTGCTGAGACCACACATACTATGTGAAAAAGCCAATCTTTGTGTATTTATTTTATTGAAGTATAGCTGATTTACAATGTTGTGTTAATTTCTGCTATATAGCACAGTAATTCAGTTATATATACATAACATATGTATACTATATATATATATATTCTTTTCATGTTCTTTTCCATTATGGTTTATTACATGATACTGAATATTGTTCCCTGTGCTATAGAGTAGGACCTTTATTTTTGGAGGTGGGGTATCTGAGAGGTAATTGGGCTTAGATGAAGAAGTAGGACCTTCTTGTTTATCCATTCTATATATAATAGTTTGTATCTGCTAATTCCAAACTCCCATTTCATCCCTTCCCCACTCCCCTCCCCACTGGCAACCACAAATCTGTTCTTTATGCCTTTGACTGTTTCTGTCTCACAGATAAGTTTGCCTGTGCCTTGTTTTAGATTCCACATATAAGCAATATCATATGATACTTGGCTTTCTTTGACTGACTGACTTCACTCAGTAGGACAATATCTAGTTCCATCCAGGTTGCTGCAAATGGCATTATTTCCTTCTGTTTATGGCTGAGTAATATTCCATTTTCTATATGTGCCACCTCTTCTTTATCCATTTTCATCTATTGATGGACATTTGGGTTGTTTTCATGTCCTGGGTATTGTAAATAGTGCTGCAATGAAAGATACAGGGGTGCATGTATCTTTCTGAATTAAAGTTTGTCTGGGTATATGCCCAGGAGTTGGATTGCTGGGTCCTATGGTAACTCTCTTTTTAGTATTTTGAGGAACCTCTATACTGTTTTCCACAGTGGGTGCACCAACTTACATTTCCACCAACAGTGTAGGAGGGTTCCCTTTCCTCCACACCTTCTCCAGCATTTGTTATGTGTAGTATGTCTGCATATTTTGACCCCTCTGTAAAATATGTACATGTGAGTGTGTGAGTACTGACATTGACACATATAAGTGTAGTTCTTTAATTTCTGGAAGGAATCAAGACAAGTTCACAATAGTTATTTTGTTGGAGAGAGACCTGGAAAAGAAAGGGAAGACTGACTTTTGTATTTTGTTGACTTTCTATTTCTATGCTGTCTGAGTCTCACGTGCAGATACACATACATATGTGTTTGTGCGTGTATAAACATATATATGGGCTTCTCTAGTGGTTCAGACTGTAAAGAATCTGCCTGAAATGCAGGAGACCCAGGTTCAGTCCTTGGGGTGGGACGATCCCCTGGAGAAGAGAATGGCTACCCGCTCTAGTATTCTTGCCTGGAGAATTCGGTGGACAGAGGAGCCTGACCAGCTACAGTTCATGGGGCTGCAAAGAGTCGGACACGACTGAGCGACTAAGACTGACATACATACGTATATATAAAGAGACTTCTTTTCTTTCTTCCACTTTTCTATATTATATTAACAATGTAAGCTATATATTATCATTTTTTAAAAAAATTAATTTAATTGGAGGCTAGTTACTTTACAACATTGTAGTGGTTTTTGCTGTACATTGACATGAATCAGCCATGGGTGTACATGTGTTCCCCATCCTGAACCCCCTTCCCACCTCCCTCCCCTTAAATATGTGAGTTGATTTTTTTCTCAGAAATAGGTTTTATATGCCAAGCATGACCTACACTCTGTGTATGTGTCTGTAGTGGTAAGCTCTTAAAAGCTTGTGCTTGCTCTTGTCCTCATATGTGGTACTTAGCAAGAGCAGCCAGGAAATTAGGTCCTTTCTAGTGTTCTGGAGACAGCGATAGGGAGGATTATGGCAAAGGAAATCAAGGTTGGTCCTGGATTGGAGGCTGGATACAACTGCTTCCTTGGATGATGAAATAAAGGCTTTTTTGTTAAATACCAGAGATTCATCAGGCAAAGCCTTGAAGTTGCCACAGGCTTTTATTCCATTCTGATGCCTGTGGTGTTTTTGAAGCTCCAAGAGAAATTTCCTTGGAAGGAATGAGAAGGCTGAGATGCAATGTATCTTTTTTTTTCCTTTCTTTTTAAAGACCTGTTTTTAGGCCAGTTGTTTCTCAATCCTAGTTGCAGGAGAAAAGTAGACTGGGTATTAAAAAGCAGAGACATCACTTTGCCAACAAAGGTCCATATAATCAAAGCTATGGTTTTTCCACTAGTCATGTATGGATGTGAGAGTTGGACCAGAAAGAAGGCTGAGTGCCAAAGAATTAATGCTTTTGAACTCTAGTGCTAGAGAAGACCCTTGAGAGTCCCATGGACAGCAAGGGGATCAAACCAGTCAATCCTAAAGAAAATCAACCCTGATTATTCCTTGGAAGGACTGATGCTAAATGTAAAGCTCCAGTATGTGGCTACCGGATGCAAAGAGCCAACTCATTAGAAAAGACCCTGACGCTGGGAAAGATGGAGGGCCAGAGGAGAAGGGGGCATCAGAGGATGAGATGGTTGGATGGCATCATCGACTCATTTGCATGAGTTTGAGCAAACTTTGGGAGATAGTGAAGGACAGGGAAGTCTGGTGTGCTGCAGTCCATGGAGCTGCAAAGACCAAGGTGCCACAGAGCAACTGAACGACAACAGCAGCGGCAGTAAAGTACACAAAAGCACAATCACTTGTAGAGGATGCACATACATGAGACATGGAGCTGGCTCACATGATTAGACAGGTGAATGCACTTTGCATCTTTGAAAGCTCGCAATGTGAAGATTCATGTGTAGGAGACTTACAGTAAATAAACCCAAGCTTCAAAAAGCATCATTTGCTTCAGCCTGCAAGTTGAAAATAGTTTAACTCACAGAAGCAAGTGGGAAAGAAAGAGGTCACAGAATTGAAGGGTTGCACAAAATAGCATCTGAAAAGGCTGATTTTCATTTACCCTTTATATGAGGTGGTCATTCAGGCTGGCAATGTGCCTTTTATAAATGAAAGTTCACAGTTCTAATGGGTGAGAGTTGTAAATCACATAGGCGCTTGTCAGGCCTCCAAATTCGTGTTATTTCCATAGCTAATGCCATTTTTACAATCGTCTGCCTCATTTCTGTCAAGTAGGTGCATGTACTTTCTTCTGCTGTTGATACCAGCCACAGGAGGAAAGGCTAGAGATACTAAATAAGTTTTGAAAGCGTCTTCTTTGATATTTTTAGAGGACAGGCAGTTTTAATTTTTTAGGTTGTGTGAGACAGCCTGCAGGGCAGGGAGCTTGGCTTGCGTTGAGATTGCTCTCTGCATGGAAAAAAAGAGTTCTGTCCTCAGCCTGGCACTGTCTGCCCTGACAACGCTGACAAACAGTGTGTTATTGCAAAAGGTAACCTGAGTGAACCTCCTGCCCGTGTCTCTGGACGTAAGAATGACATGCCCGTCAGGGAGGGAGCCTTAGGTCTGTAACCTACCGTCTGTCATGACCCCGAAGCCACATATGAAAAGACGAGATGACTCTGGGTTTTGGGACAAAGATGTCTGTTCACTCTGAATAGAGAAGAAATAACGACTTCCTCTAGGAAAACTTAATGGGTCTTCCCAGCTGAAAACTGGACAAAATTCTGCTGACCGTTAGGAATTTAGTATTAAAAATGGCCTCGCCACTAAACATCAGAACAGAAAATTACCATATGGAAAAGTTATCAACGTGTCCTTTTTGGAAGCAGGAAATCACTGCAGTATGTTCAAGCATCAGAAAGAAAAAAAATCCATTAAACATGTTTCTGGGCATTTTTCCTCCCATATTGGCGGTGGGAATAGCATTCCCATTAATGGCAGAGTGAATATTCATGTTCTCAGAAGGGGCAGCACGCTGATTGTTTGCAAAAGGAATGGTATAAATTCAGATCAAGATCTGGGGCCCGGCTCTCACACCCATGCAGGCCCCATCCTATGGGTTCAGGCGCTCAGATGGAAGCTTTCCTTCTTTATTCCAGAAGCCCTAGTGGGTAGCCCAGGCCCCACGCATGAAGGGGCTGGATAACTATAATTTCCCAGCAGTGTCTGGTAACCTTCTCCCAGATCTGACTGTCAGGGAGTGGGAGGAGCAGGCAGCGAGCAGTGGGGGTGCAAGTCAGGATTTAAATCAAGCTTCGTTTCTTGAAATTGGCCTTATTTTCTTTCTATGGTTCCAGGGCTTGGCAGGTCTTTTCCATTTATCTTGTTAACAATGGTAGGGATCCCTAGGAAAGGAAGTTACCCATAATTCCTCTGACCCTGAGATGCTGCAACAGGTCATTGAACCTAAACAAACTCTAAGATCCTCAGTTCGGTGTCTAGGATATAGAATATGAGCTCTGATCCACTTGGAAACCCCTGAGAGTGTGTTGGGATTTTTTTTCCCCCCTCTTCTTCCAACGGGGTATTAATTTTTACATGAAACATCCTTTCTGTCAGTTCGGGAAAGCTACAACAGTCCCTACTTTAAAATATATATATAGAAAAAGTTGTTGAAATAAAATGTTTCGCTCTCAGACACAGTACAGCTTACATCCCGAAGCACATGAGGTTTAATTTAAGATGAGACATTTAAGTACGAGGTGCGGCAGGAAAGGCTGTGAATTCTGTGTCTTTGGGATGTCATCCTTTCCCTGCCAAAGCTAAGACCCAGGATATTTCCTTTGCCAAAGGCAAAGAGGGGTGTGTAAGGCTAGAGTCACCCACCTGGGGGCCATCGACGCACAGTAGGTGAGTAGACAGGACAGACAGCCATGAGGCTGTGTTGTTGGCTACAGGGTAGCCACCAGCTACCCAGCTGGGGAAGCAGAGCTGTTTTGCTGACTACATCCAAAGTAACCTTATAACAACTGGAAGATACTGGGTTATAAAAATTGAATATAGGCATTACCTGGTTAAGACTCTGCTGGCAGTGCAGGGGATGTGGTTTCAATCCCTGGTAAGGGAACTAAGATCCCGTATGTTGTACAGTGCAGCCAAATAAATAAAAATTAAAAAAATAAAATATGCTGTATGCAGTTTTTAAAAAATTGATTGTAACAGTACATTCAATTAGGGGCTTCCCTGGTGATTCAGGGGTAAAGATCCACCTGCCAATTCAGGAGATGCAAGAGACACAGATTTGACCCCTGGTCCGGGAAGATCCCACGTGCCGTGGAGTAGCTAAGCCGGTGAGCCGCAGCTATTTGGCCTCTGAGCTGCAACTACTGAGCCCATGCATCACAACTGCTAAAGCCCGCACATCTAGAGAGAGCAGCCCCTGCAGTGAGAAGCCCGCACACTGCAGCTAGAGCAGCCCCAGCTCGCCTCAGCTAGTGAGAAGCCTGCACCGCGACAAAGACCCAGCACAGCCAGTAAATCAATGAATAAAATTATAAATTAAACATTAAAAAATAATACATTTGTTCTATATAGTAATATATACAATAAATACATAAAATATACACATATCTAAAATGCATATATAGCATATGTAAGAAATATATATCAGTTCAGTTCAGTCGCTCAGTTGTGTCCGACTCATTGTGACCCCATGAACCGCAGCACACCAGGCCTCCATATCCATCACCAACTCCCGGAGTCCACCCAAACCCGTGTCCATCGATTCGGTGATGCCATCCAACCATCTCATCCTCTGTTGTCCCCTTCTCCTCCTGGCTTCAATCTTTCCCAGCATCAGGGTCTTTTCAAATGAGTCAGCTCTTCTCATCAGGTGGCCAAAGTATTGGAGTTTCAGCTTCAACATCAGTCCTTTCAGTGAACACCCAGGACTGATCTTTTTTAGGATGGACTGGTTGGATCTCCTTGCAGTCCAAGGGACTCTCAAGAGTCTTCTCCAACACCACAGTTCAAAAGCATCAATTCTTCGGTGCTCAGCTTTCTTTATAGTCCAACTCTCACATCATACATGACTACTGGAAAAATCATAGCCTTGACTAGACGGACCTTTGTTGACAAAGTAATGTCTCTGCTTTTTAATAGGCTATCTAGTTTGGTCATTAGAGATGGCAATGGCACCCCACTCTAGTACACTTGCCTGGAAAATCCCGTGGAAGGAAGAGCCTGGTGGGCTTCCGTCTACGAGGTCACACAGAGTCAGACACGACTGAGCGACTTCCCTTTCACTTTTCACTTTCACTCATTGGAGAAGGACATGGCAGCCCACTCCAGTGTTCTTACCTGGAGAATCCCAGGGACGGGGGAGCCTGGCGGGCTGCCATCTATGGGATCACAAAGAGTCGGACACGACTGAAACGACTTAGCAGCAGTAGCAGCAGGTTGGTCATAACTTTTCTTCCAAGGAGTAAGCATCTTTTAATTTCATGGCTTCAATCACCATCTGCAGTGATTTTGGAGCCCAGAAAAATAAAGTCAGCCACTGTTTCCCCATCTATTTGCCATGAAGTGATGGGACCAGAGGCCATGATCTTAGTTTTCTAAATGTTGAGTTTTAAGCCAACTTTTTCACTCTCCTCTTTCACTTTCATCAAGAGGCT
>SJYQ01000824.1:1249961-1279652 GCA_006410935.1 Redunca redunca
CCCAGGTTGGATGCCAGCGCGTTGTTTTGTTGGGAGGTGTGCTCCCTCCCCCGAGCCGAGGAAGGAGGCTTACCTTTGACCTTTCCAGAGATCTGGACGGGGCGGGTAACCTGGGGGTAGGGCCGTGTACCAAAAGGCCAAATTAAAAACCAACCCCTCTTCTCTTTCTGCCACTCCTTAACTGCTTAAGGTAAGAAAGTTTGTTTTCAGCCCCGTGATTCATAAATAATTAGTAACCAGCTCTGTTGATTAAACAAGATGGAAACCTTAAAAATACACACGCACTTCCAGAAAGTCTAAAAGCTTCCAAGGTTATATCCAGGAGGCTTTAGTTCGCAAAGTTGAAAGCCCCTGGGTTCAACAGGTGTTCAGAAGGGGTCTGGAAAGAGAGAACTCGGTGAGTTTGGTCTTTAATGCCTACACCTTTGATTCATTATATTGATTGGCCTATTTCTTTACAGCAAAATATGGAGTAGTTATTAAATTAACTTAGTTAGCAGGGACAACTGGTCATAGCTGATCATTTAGAACCGGAACCTTTTTTTTTTTTTTCTTAATAGGAGGGTTTTCCCCGTTTGGACTTTGCAGTTAATTAGTTCTAAGGCAGTTCCTGGCAGAGTTCAGCTCTGTCCTTCCCTCTGTCTAGGAGACACAAACACTCAGTCCCTGATCGGTGAACTGACCAACTCATTATGAGGTGCATTAAAAACACAGCAAGTTTTAATTGTTCTTCCTTGGGAGGTGCAAGTTCAAAATTCAAGGGCAAGTTGTAACTCTGGCTTTCTGTCCAGAAGATTTCTTAAAGGAGAAGTTTGCCAAAAATTAACCCCCAAAGGTATTTTAAAATAACTGCAATAAATAGGATGTTTAAAAGAGCTATTCAGGCTTGGATCACTATTTTGCAAAAGCAAAAGATCTGTTTGATTGCACAGCTAAAGCAGGACCGGTAGAAGTATTGGCATTTCTCAGCAGTCTACTTAAAGATTTAGTTAAAAATAAAGTGTACGCAGCAAAGGCTTTCAATAATCGTCTTCCGTCTCACAGAGAGATGCGAAGTGTGGCTTAGAGGAATTGTAAATATGCTGCTTTTAGCCATTTTCTCCTTGGAAATCGATGCATATATTTATTTGCTGATCTGTCCCACTGCAGCAGATGTAAAATCAGTTTGATTCTCACTGCTCCCCATAGTGACTCCCATGGAGGCCAGAGAAGGGAATATAGTCTAGAGGAAATATGTTACAAATAAAATGTTACCTCCCAAAGAGTTAAACATGCCCAGAAAAGAACCAAGTGAGTCTTCACTACTTAGCATGTTGGAAAAAAAAAAAAAAAATTCCCTGATTGGAGAAGTGAGTGTTCAGATGGTGGCTCAAGAATTCATCTTTCTGTAGAAAATAACAATTGTTTTAAGCTCATTTGATTCTTGTTAAGAGTTTGGGCCCTTTTTACTATTTCTGGCTATGTAATAATGAAAATGATAAAATAATAAAAACAGTTTAAAATGACACATATCATCTGTTATATGTCATGATGAAGTTGAATTTATCTTATTTTTTGGAACAGCCTTTCTTAACTCTTGGTAATCTTTATAGCTGGCTGTTAGTACTGCTACTAATTTTTAGATTACACATTCAAAATTAGTGATTTCTTTCAGATTAAAATAACAATGCATGCATATGTTCTTTATACCTTTATATGGTCCTTTATATGGTCCTCCATATACCTATATACGGTCATTTTTCAGAAGTCTGGCTTTTAAACCTTAAGCTTCTAGAGGGCTAAGTCCTTTTTCTTGATTTTTAAAACAAGCATATATTTTATTCTTTCCATGAAAAGTCGGCTTTTCCATGGTGATCCGAGCACTGACTGTCCCATGCCGCTCTCGGGCACAGAGAGGCATTTCTTTCCCAAGAGAGGTCAGACTGTGAGGTGTTGAAAATAGCCCAGTAACATGGTATTCTTGGCTTTCTTAAGGCCACGGTCTAATTGGCTGCATCAAAGAAGCGTCTGATGGAATTTTGTATCTAAGTAGTGTCAATGATACACATTACTTGCTTACAGAAATGTTTGACTAGCAGGTTCCTGATCTTCACTCTATGTGTAGCAAAGATAGGAGACCACATTCATATTCCATCCAGCATCTCATCCCTAGGAGGCCTTGTTCATCACTGATGCTCAATAATAAGTAGGTGGAGGAAACAAGCTGACTTGTGGATGACAGTTATCCAAAGGGTAGAAATTGCTGAATGCTAATGGGGTGCTTAACTCTGAGTAATTCTAGTTTAAATCTGAAGATGATTAATAGCACCTTAGAGCACTAAATAAACACTTATTAAATGTGAACATATGTTTAAAGGGGGAATGTTTTTAATGCAGTCTTTAAGGCACTACTGTTTCTCACTGAATTCTTTGAGGCTGGGGACCACTTGGCATTGTAAGCAATCTCTTAGGGGAAGTTCCCCCAGAGATCACTTGAACTTCTGTGGGTCATAAGACAATGTGTGGTTTTCCATAAGATGATTCAGAATAGAAACGAGAGTTTAATCTTCTATGTTGATGTGAAACAAAGCAAAACAAAAATGTATTAAAAAAGAGGAAGGTGCAGAAGATGGTATGTCAAACTTTATAGTGTAGAGTAGCATTGATTGTCTGGGGACCTTGTCAAGGGCAGGTGCTGACTCAGCAGGTCTAGGTTGGAACCTAAGAGCCTGCATTTCTTAAAAGCTCCCACGTGCTCCTGAGACTATGACACTCTAGAAGGTTCTGGAATATTCTCAATTCAGTCTGTGTAGCATCTACTGCGTAAGAGGACCAGGTGATAGAAAAAGAAAGAACATGGGTCCTCCCTGCCCTTGAGGAACTGACGCAATGAGGAAGAGAGAGTCTTTCTAGACTGAACTGAGGCTCCAGGACACTCCTCTTCAGTGTGGTGGTGGCTTGAGAGGGGCCCAGGAAAGAGGTTTTTTCGGGTAGGGCTCCCACGCTGGCCACCCTTGACCTCTAGTTTTCTTTGAATGAGAAGCTCTGTGACTCAACAGGAAATAAAATGCAGGTACTGAAATCACATCTGGGATAGCCTTCCTGCTCAGCTACCGTGTGACTTGGGGCGACTTTTTCTTTAACCTTCCTGAGCCTCAGTGTCCTGGTTAGAAGAATAGTGGGAATAACACTTACCTCATCAAGGCAGGTAGAATGACCAGTGGGGGAGACACATCAGATAGAACAGAAAAGCGTGTGCTAGTCACTCATTCACGTCCGGCTCTCGGTGACCCCCTGGTCTGTAGCATGCCGGATCCTCTGTCCATGGGATTCTCCAGGCAAGCATACTGGAGTGGGTTGCAGGGTTGCTTTTATTGCTGCTGATGGGAGAGGAGAGGCTTGCTAGGCATGGAGGAAGAAGAGGTTCCTAAAAATATTTTTGCACGTAGTTCACCAATTAGAGATTCCATTTGGTTAATCAGCAAACCCAGGGCTGGCAGGAGAGAACCCGGCCTGGGGCTGGAGCGCGGGCAGCCGTGCAAGGTAATGGATGCAAAATGGGCTGATGAGGAGCACCGACTTCTCCACTCTTCTGCAGGACCCTGGCTTCTCGTGAGCCCTGCTGGTACCCTTCTAGCAATGTATTTACCCGAGGCTGTTCCTGGTACTCACCCTGTAGGTTCTGTTGATCAAGACCAACTGGTGTTGGTGGTAACCAGGCACGCCTTAACAATATGTTTCAGAGGGAAGGGCGCTGGTGTGTCCCTTGCTGGGCCCTTTTAAGGGCCAGAGCCATCCATCGGCCCTCTTCAGTTTAGTGGGAGTTCCCTGAAGGCAGTGCAGGGTGAGTGGGAATTCACCACCCTGCACTTTATACTTCATGCTCCGAGGTGATTACTTCCTCCTGACTTCTGGGGAAGGCAGATGTTCCAAGGGAGAAGTCTCCTTCACCCTGATCTTAGGGGAAGTCATCTGGATTTCCCAGTTGGCACAAATGGTAAAGAACCTGCCTGCCGGTACAAGAGATGTAAGAGGTGCAGGTTCGATCCCTGGGTCGGGAAGATCCCCTGGAGGAGGAAATGGCAACCCATTCCAGTATTCGTAGAGCCTGGAGAATCCCATGGCCAGAGGAGCCTGGAGGGCTACAGTCTGGGGGGTTGCAAAGAGTTGGACTCAGCACGCAAACTGGGTGGCCCTCAAAACACCACCGCTGTTGCTGTCACGTGTGTTTGTGAGCTCTGCTTATTGTTTACAAAGGACACGTCTCTGCTCCCATTCCCCCTCCATGCTCCGCCAAAATAAACCTTGAAAACCAAGTGCAAGAGAACGGCAACGGGCTTGTGACCCTGTGATGTATATGAGGGAAGGACTAGTGATTGAACCCAAGGCCATGAAGGGGGTATGATAACGAGGGAAGTGTCAGGGAATACTCAAAATGGAAACCAGAGCAGAGGCGGGAGCCAGGGTTCCAACTCCGTGGGCGTTGATGCTTTGCTGAAACCATGGAGAATTATGTCCCAGGTCACTGAAAACCGTCCGGGCTTCCCGTGGACACAAGCCCCCGTAAAGGAAAGCAGGTGACTGAACCTAGCTGAGTGATCCTTCCAGCCTCTTCTGAACCAAAACCCACACCGGGCAATCTCAGGAGGAATCTCTGTACCCCGTGAGAGTCATAATATTGAGAACTGGAGAACATCGTAAATGTTATTTTTCTGTTTTAAATGTATACTTACTTTTTGGCAAGTAAGGAAATGGAGATTACCCACAATCTCAAGGTGTATTACCCTTCACTCTTTTTTCTATGCTTTAAAATGTTTTTTTTTAATGTTAAATTAAAAAAAATAATATGATCTTATAAAAATTTCACATAATCCAAAACCACTTCTAGTAAAAAGATCCCCTTCACCCTCTGGCCCTACTAAAGTTCAGTCACCAAGTCGTGTCCGACTCTTTTTGACCTCATGGACTGCAGCACGTGGGGCTTCCTTGTCCCTCACCATCTCCTGTAGTTTGCCCAAGTTCCTGTCCATTGAGTCAGTGATGCCATCCAACCATCTCACCCTCTGTCGCCCTCTTCTCCTTCTGCCTTCAGTCTTTCCCAGCATCAGGGTCTTTTCCAGTGAGTCAGCTGTTTGCATCAGGTGGCCAAAGTATTGGAGCTTCATCAGTCCTTCCAATGAGTATTGAGGGTTGATTTCCTTTAAGACTGACTGGTTTGATCTCCTTGCTTTTCAAGGGACTCTTGAGAGTCCCTTCTCCAGCACCACAGGTCCAAAGCATCAATTCTTCCACATTCTGCCTTCTTTATTGTCCAGCATTTTTTCTGCCTGGTAGAAACTTGATTTAGCTCAGGGGTCCACTCTCCTCCACCTGTCTCAGGGGTAAATCCTGATTGGCTGAGCAACTGCTGGTGGGCCTGCAGTCTCACCAGTGATTGGCTTAGGGTGAGCAGGTGGCCCTCCTGATCAATCAAACATGAGGGTAACTTTGTGGGCGGCTTTCCTGACTCTTAAAAAGAGATGTAGGAGGAACCAGCCACTTTTTTTCTTCTGGACACAATGAGTGTAAGTGGGGCAGCTGTCAGCCAACAGAACGGGCTGGGCCAGGTCCCAACTGACCTGCCAAAGAATGCAAAGGTGAAGAATGGGGCCTCCAGAGTGCCCCTGACCTTCTGAATTACCCAAGAGGAAACTGATTTGGGACCTTCCTAAGCAGAGAAGGCAATGGCACCCCACTCCAGTACTCTTGCCTGGAAAATCCCATGGGTGCAGAGCCTGGTAGGCTGCAGTCCATGGGGTCGCTAAGAGTCGAACATGGCTGAGTGACTTCACTTTCACTTTTCACCTTCATGCATTGGAGAAGGAACTGGCAACCCACTCCAATACTCTTGCCTGGAGAATCCCAGGGATGGGGGAGCCTGGCTAGCTTCCATCTATGGGATCGCACAGAGTCAGACATGACTGAAGCGACATAGCAGCAGCAGCAGCAACCTCTTAAAGGAGGTCAAGTTGGATTTTTTTGACAGTTGTAACCAAAAGCATCCTAACTGACCCATCCCTCAGCTCTTCTCCCTATTGGAGAGTTGATTGTTGTAATCTGCTCGTCATTTTCACTGCATTTACATGTATACCGTGTATGTACATTTTCTTTTTAAACTAACATAATTCATTTTGCACATTTTATTTAGTTACTTTTGTGTGTGTGTGGCATGAAATTTGGGGGTGTCATTTTTTTATATCTACTTTATTCTTTTTAAAGGTTACATAATAACACTCAGAGGTATGGCTGACACATAGTTGATTTAACCCATTCCCTACTGTTAAACATTTATTGTTCTTTATTTCTTATCGTTCAGTCGCTCAGTCATGTCCGACTCTTCTTGAGCCCAAGGACTCCAGCACACCAGGCTTCCCTGGCCTTCACTAGCTCCCTGAGCTTGCTCAAACTCATGTCCATCAAGTCGGTGATGCCATCCAACCATCTCGTCCTCTGTCATCCCCTTCTCCTCCTGCCCTCAATCTTTCCCAACATCAGGGTTTTTTCCAATGAGTCAGCTTTTCGCATCAGGTGGCCAAAGTATTGGAGCTTCAGCTTCAACATCAATCCTTCCAATTAATATTCAGGGTTGATTTCTTCAGGATTGACTGAGTTGATCTCCTTGCTGTCCAAGGAACTGTCAAGAGTCTTCTCCAGCACCATAGTTTGAAAGCATCAATTCTTCAGTGTTCAACCTTCATTATGGTTTAACTCTCACATCCATGCGTGAATACTGGAAAAACCATAGCTTTGACTGTACAGACCTTTGTCCACAAAGTAGTATCTCTGCTTTTTAATATGCTGTCTAGGTTTGTCATAGCTTCTCTTCTAAGGAACAAGCGTCTTCTTTTAATTTCATGGCCACAGTCACCATCTGCAGTGATTTTTGAGCCCGAGAAAATAGTCTCTCACTATTTTCATTGTTTCTCCATCATTTTGCTGTGAAGTGATGGGACCAGATGTTATGATCTTCATTTTTTGAATGTTGGGTTTTAAGCCAGCTTTTCGCTCTCCTTTTTCACCTTCATCAAGAGGCTCTTTAGTTCCTCTTTGCTTTCTGCCGTGAGTGTGGTGTCATCTGCATATCTGAGGTTGTTGATATTTCTCCCGGCAACACTGATTCCAGCTGTGCTTCATCCATTTTGCCTGATGTACTCTGCATATAAGTTTAAATAAATAGGGTGACAATATACAGCCTTGTTGTACTTTCAAAATTTTGAACCAGTCTGTTGTTCCATCTCCAGTTCTAACTGTTGCTTCTTGACATGCATACAGGTTTCTCAGGAGGCAGGTAAGATGGTCTGATATTCCCATCTCTTTAACAATTTTCCACAGTTTGTTGTGATCCACACAGTCAAAGGCTTTAGTGTAGTCAATGAAGCAGAAGTAGATGTTTTCCCAGAATTCTCTTGCTTTTTCTATGATCCAACGGATGTTGGCAATTTGATCTTTGGTTCCTCTGCCTTTTCTAGATCCAGCTTGTACATCTGGAAGTCCTTAGTTCTTATACTGTTGAAGCCTGGCTTG
The DNA here is from genome assembly GCA_006410935.1 of Redunca redunca. Lineage (NCBI taxonomy): Eukaryota > Metazoa > Chordata > Mammalia > Artiodactyla > Bovidae > Redunca > Redunca redunca. Next base: position 1,257,504 of record SJYQ01000824.1, read on the forward strand.
GAGAATTTTTTTTTTTAATTTTTATTTTAACTTTAGTTTACTTTACAATACTGTATTGGTTTTGCCAAACATTGACATGAATTCACCACGAGTATACATGCGTTCCCAAACATGAATCCCCTCCCACCTCCCACCCCAGAATTTTGAGCGTTACTTTGCTAGCATGTGAAAGGAGTGCAGTTGTGCAGTAGTTTGAACACTCTTTGGCATTGCCCTTCTTTGGGATTGGAATGAAAACTGACTTTTTCCAGTTCGGTGGCCACTGCTAAGTTTTCCAAATTTGCTGGCATACTGAGTGCAGCACTTTCACAGCATCATCTTTCAGGATTTGAAATAGCTCAACTGGAATTCCATCACCTCCACTAGCTTTGTTTGTAGTGATGCTTTCTAAGGCCCACTTGACTTCACATTCCAGAGTGTCTGGCTCTAGGTGGGTGATCACACTATCGTGGTTATCTGGGTCATTAAGATCTTTGTTGTATAGTTCTTCTGTGTATTCTTGCCACCTCTTCTTAATATCCTCTGCTTCTGTTAGGTCCATACAATTTCTGTCCTTTATTGTGTGCATCTTTGCATGAAATGTTCCCTTGGTATCTCAAATTTTCTTGAAGAGATCTCTAGTCTTTCCAATTCTATTGTTTTCTTTTATTTCTTTGCCTTGGTCACTTAGGAAAGATTTCTTATCTCTCCTTGCTATTCTTTGCAACTCTGCATTCAGATGGATATATCTTTCCTTTTCTCCTTTGCTTTCCCTTCTCAGCTCTTTGTAAGGCCAGGACTGTTTCCCAGGGAACCACGACTTTATTTCTACTTATTGACTATTATGAACATTTTATTAACTTCCTGATCTGTACATTTTCAGATACATTTCAGATTTTCCTCTGGGATTACTAGTGGAGTATTCCTGGGTAAAGAGCCATACCGCTTTGAAAGACTGATAGATGCTGCCAGGTAGATGGCTAAAACAGTGTTGAAGGGTGCCGTGTTCCCATGTCTTAAGCCTACATGCTCAGTTGTGTCCAACTCTTTGAGACCCCATGTACTGTAGCCTGCCAGGCTTCTCTGTCCATGGGATTCTCCAGGCTAGAATTCTCTGGAGTGGGTTGCCATTCCCTTTTCCAGGGGATCTTCCTGACCCAGGGATCAAACCCCCATCCCCTGAACTGGCAAGCAGATTCTTTAACACTAGCCCCACCTGGGAAGCCATGTCTTAACCAAAATCCAAATCATTGAACATTAAATGTATATGTAATTTTAATGGCTACATAATAGCCCATGATAATTGTTGTTGGAGTGTTTCATTGGCTTATGAAGACACACAAGAGAATATTGAGATGGAGGCTATGAAAACTGAATAGACGTAATTAACCTTGCTGTAATCTACAGAGAGTCCTAAAATGGTGTTAGGAGACACACTCCTCCAGTGATCTATTTCCAAGAAAACTGGAAGGAGACAGCCTTCCAGACCCTTCTCAATCCAGTCAGATGGTGTCCAAGCATCTTTATTAAAAAAAATTTTTTTTATTTATTTTTAATTGGAGGATAATTACAATATTGTGTTGGTTTCTGCCATACATCAACATGAATCAGCCATAGGTATACAGATGTCCCCTCCCTCTTGAACCTCCCTCTCACCTCCCACCCCATCCCACCTCTCTAGGTTGTCATGCCCAAGCATTTCTAAGAAGCTTTGTTGTTTCTGGGATCCACAGAGTTTTTAACTCTGATAGGCGTTTGTTCACTGAATAAACAGTAGTCATTTAAATGAAGATTTCATGCATTGCATGAAATGTAGCTGAAATATGAGTTTGCTGTATGAAATTTTCCAGTTCTGTAAGAAAACAGAGGAAAGCAAATGGGATGGATGAAACTCATAAGACATGCTAGTCACATTTTTCCACCTTAATGCAGAGAAGAAAATCTAATGTTTCAAGGAAGTTCCCAGGGACAGGGTGATTCCATTTCAAGTGTGGTGCCTAATCATCAGTCCTCCAGTGGGCCTACAGGTCTTTGGAGGTAGTGTCACTAATAGCCTGTTTCAGGGAAATTCAGATATGTCTTTAACTAGAAAATCCCAGTACTTTTTCAATTTCAGACTTGATAGCTTCGATTTTCCTCTGAGTTCATTCTGCAAGGGTAAGGCCTACTTAGAAATAAGCAACATGATCAGTGTGTTCATGTCACAGTGTGAACACTCGACCTGCCTGTTGTCAGTGTCGGGGGAGGGTCAGACATTGCTGAGCCACCCAAGAAATTTTTGTGAGGAGGTGGGTTGGAGTGAGACAGGGAAGAATCCATCAGGCTACTGTGTTGATCCAACAAATCGTGTTGCATCAACATCTCCGTGTGTGTGTGTGTGTGTATGTTTGTATGTGTGTGTGTGTGTGCGTCTCTTTGCAACCCCATAGACTGTAGCCCATCAGGCTCCTCTGTCCATGGAATTTTTCAGGCAAGAATACTGAAATGTTTTGCCATTTCTTATTCCAGGGGATCTTCCAAACCCAGGGATCAAACCCGAGTCTCTTTGTCTCCTGCTTTGGCAGGCGGATTCCTTACCACTAGTGCCACCTGGGAAGCCCTCTGTCTACAAAAGGCATGACCTGTGGGGGATGGGTTGGAGTGAGGGATAGATTGGGAGTTTGGGATTGATATATACACACTGCTATATTTAAAATAGGTTATCAACCAGGACAAAACAGGTTATCAACCAGGACCTGTATAGCATAGGAAACTCTGCTTCAGTTCAGTTCAGTCGCTCACTCATGTCCAACTCTTTGTGATCCCATGGACTGCAGCATGCCAGGCTTCCCTGTCCATCACCAACTCCCAGAGCCTACTCAAACTCATGTCCATCATGTTGGTGATACCATCCAACCACTTCATCCTCTGTTGTCCGCTTCTCCTTCTACCTTCAATCTTTCCCAGCATCAGGATCTTTTCTGTGAGTTGGTTCTTCGCATCAGGTGGCCATGTTTTGGAATTTCAGCTTCAGCATCAGTCCTTCCAATGAATATTCAGGATTGATTTCCTTTAGCATAGACTGGTTGAATCTCCTTCCAGTCCAAGGGACTCCTAAGAGTCTTCTCCAACAACACAGTTTGAAAGCATCAGTTCTTTGGCGCTCAGCTTTCTTTATCATCCAACTCTCATATCCATACATGACTACTGGAAAAACCATAGCGTTGACTAGACAGACCTTTGTTAGTAAAGTAATGTCTCTGCTTTTTAATATACTGTCTAGGTTGGTCATAGCTTTTCTTCCAAGGAGCAAGCATCTTTTAATTTCATGGCTGAAGTACTCTGTTTAGTACTCTGTAATAACTGAACTTGGAAAAGAAAAAGAAAAGATCTGTGTATATGTACCACTGAATCACTGTTGTTGTACACCTGAAATTAACACAACATTGTTAATCAACTGTACTCCAATAAGAAATTTTTTAAGAAGGAAATTGAAAAATAAAAGAGAATTCCTCAAAAAAAAAAAAGAAAGAAAAGAAAAAAGGATGGAATTAACAAATTAAAAGACATGGCCCCCGGAGTCGTCATCATTAACTACATAAGATATCTGTTTCCCTGAAGATCGTGTTCGAATAAAACTATGAAGAAAATGTAAAACCCCCAGCGTTGGTGTGTGTGTGGCAAGGCTGGAGTGTTGCCGAGAATGAGCTGTTGGGTAGCTCTGGACTGTCAGTTCCTCCAAAGCAGAGATTGCTCTTGACCTCGCCAAGGTTTTCTTCATGGTCAGGCAGGACTGTATTTCCGTGGTCTCTCCTTGCTTCCCTTTTGCAGGGATGGTCAGAGAGACAAACCCATTCACAGCAAATTTGCATGGCAGTTTTGTAGAGGTTTTACGATCTCTACAGCTAGAGGTTTCTCCTAGTTCCAAACTTGTGGAGCCCTTGGCTGATAAAAATCTCTGGGATTTATGGCTGAAGACAAACTGATGTCGTCTGGGGGAAGAGAGCTTCCAATTTTTCAGCCACTTCCAGGTCTTCCCCACTCTGGCCTGTGGCTCTCAGCTCTCAACACTGAGAGGGTGAGGTGGCCCTGCTCTGTGTAGTCCCGGGATCACTTGTCACCCCTCCACTCCCTCTTGGAGAATCTGTTGCTCACTCCCAAACACCAGGTCTACCAACAGAGGGTGGCAGCTCGGAAAAAACCCTCCACCCTCTGACTGTCGCTCGCCTTCACTTTGTTTGGATCTGGGGAGGCTCCACCTTTGGCGACAGTGTCCAGGGCAGTCACAAGACCCCTCAATTTTAGAGTTAAGTGAAGGTGGTGGCCTTGATGAGCACAGACCCCTCCCCTGCACCTCACGGCCTGGTCCTGCCTTCTCCACTAGCTCAGGTCCACTTTTTCACCCTCGTGGCTGTCATTCACCCCTCGGCATGCTGACTCTTTGTTCCCAGAGCCCCGAGCCCTTCACTTGCTCTCGGGTGACTCCCAGGATACTTCCAGGCAGGGCTGCAGCCTTCACTCTCTAACAGTTCGGTTAGGACCCAGTGGTCCGCATGCATGAGTGTCATTTTCATGACTGAGCCTGAGCTCTGACTGGTGTGTGAGCCCCCTGCACTCCACACCACCCGCAGGACCTGCAGATGGGCCATCAGGAGGCTCAGTGGGAGAAACAAGAGAAGACTGTTGACGTTGGTTCCTGGCTGCTAAATACAGCAGATGTGGTCGGCTCAGCAGTGTTCAAGGAAACGCGGCAGCACCCAGCTTCCTGCACAGGGGCCCCTGGCAGCTTTTGGTCCTCTTCACACCTGTGGGCAACAACTCATTCATCTTCATCCTGGGTGTCTAGGTGCTTCCTGGGAGGAGTTGGAGGCTGGATCTGCCCTGGCGGGTCCTCCTCCTCCTTGGCCAGGGCCTCCATCCGTCGTGCTCTGAGAGCAGACACCCATGTCTGGACAGCAAGATATCCATCCCATTTGTGCGTATGTAGGAGGACCTGTGCCGCTGGCTCGTGTGGAGTTACGGGGTGGGCGTGGTCTGTTTCTCCGCTCATCTTCCCTGGGCCTCGACTGCAAAGGCCTGGGATTTGTGGGGGCTTTCCTCGTAGCTCAGCTGGTAAAGAATCTGCCTGCAATGCAGGAGACCCCGATTCCTGGGTCAGGAAGATCTCCTGGAGAAGGGATAGGCTACCCACTCCAGTATTCTTGGGCTTCTCCAGTGGCTCAGATGATAAAGAATCCGCCTGCAATACAGGAGACCTGGGTTCAGTCTCTAGGTTGGGAAGACCCCCTGGAGGATGGCATGGGAACCCACCCCAATATTCTTGCCTGGAGAATCCCTATGGACAGAGGAGCCTGGTGGGCTACAGTCCATGGGGTTTCGAAGAGTCAGACATGGCTGAGAAACTAAGCACACTACATTTTACAAGGAAGAATAGTTCCTTTTGTGATCCTAGTTTCTCTGAAGCTGTGCTGAGTTTGCACCAGTCAGCTGTGCAGAGTGGTCCGCCGCCTAACCTCTGCTTTTATGGACCAAACCCCTGCTTTCCATGGGCACCACATGTCTGTGCTCTTGTCTTTTTGTTACGCAGCAGAGTCTAGTCTACCGGGTCGTGGGGCGGCTTCGTTAGGATGAACTCACTTGAGGCTGTGTTTGTGTTTTCTAACAGCACAGGTTGGCAGCTCTTATATGTGTGTTCTGGTCTGTTTATATGAGACACCTATGAAAGCCAGAAACCTTTTCCTCCCACGTGGCAGTGCTGACCTATGACCCGATTTTCGACCACAGCATGGGAGTGGTCATCGCTGTGTGGGTCAGCGGCATTTCTTTTTCGTCTTTTTTCATGCATAGTTGATGTATAATGTCATATGGGTTCCTGGTGTACAACAAAGTGATTCGGCTATACATACATACAGAGTCTTGCTCACGTTCTTGCTTTTCCTTTATGGTCTATCACAGGATGCTGAATAGAGCTCCCTGTGCTGGATCTTAGGATTCAGCTGTTTATCCATCCTATGTACCCGCCTTGGCGGGTGGAGGAGTCTGTTCTGTCTGTGAGTCTGTTTCTGTTTCATAGATAAGTTGATTTGTGTCCTATTTGAGATCCCATGGGTAAGTGATACCATGTGGCATTTGTCTTTCTCTGTGTGATTACTTTGCTTGATATGATCATTTCTAGGCCCATCCATGTTGCTGCATGTTCTTTTGTATGGCCAGTCAGCATCATTTGACACTGACTTTCTGAGGACAGTTTGTGGCCAGTAGCAGAAAGTCTTGACACCCTGACACAGTCACGGTGGCCAGCTGACCCAGGCAAGCCACATACACCCCAGAGCCCCATCTTTTCATCTTAACAGAGAGGCGTTGGTACTGAAGGCTCAGGGGAGAGAAAGGATCTGCCTGCCAAACAGGAGACGCAGGTTCGATCCCTGGGTCGAGAAGACCCCCTGGAGGAGGAAGTGGCACCCCACTCCAGTACTCTTGCCTGGAGAATCCCATGGACAGAGGAGCCTGGTGGGCTACAGTCCATGGGATTGCAAAGAGTTGGGCATGACTTAGCCACTAAACAACAACATTGATACTGAATGGGGAGAACCAGGAGAAGAGAATGTTTATGAAAGAGTTCCATAAAAATGAAAAGTTGTAGTACTGTTCTTATTACTCACTGCTGTGACCAGCTTGTCATTCAAGCTTCCCCACCTCCAGCTGGGTACATGCCAGCCTCAAGGTGATTGCTTTTTGAATGAAGTACTTAGTTTGTTGTTTTTTTTTCCCCCCATACAAGGTACATGCTAACAATTAAAAACACAATATAGGCCGGTGTTCTCTTGAAAGCTAACGTCATGGGAAAAAGTGAAATCCTTCAACTGTAGATGCCAGACACTTAGGATGTCTTGGCAATTGCTTGGCATTGCAGTTTGCTTTCGAAAGCTTTTGCCATTTATAAGAACAAAGTAGGCTGATAACCTTTGGTGTCCGAAAATTCAAACTAAATCAAATAGACTCTGTGTATTCCCATGAAATCTAAGACTTTATGGGATATGTGGGACATTTCACCATGATAAATGTGATGTGCTGTTTCTTGTGACCTTTAGTCTTCTTTTTTTTTAATGTAATTTCATGCAATTTTATTTACGTTTTAAATTGGCATGTAATTGCTTTACAATGTTGTGTTAATTTCTGCTGTACTACAGTGAGCATCAGTTATACATACATACATACATATATATATCCCTCCCTAAAGAGGGTTGACCAAGGGAATTGGGGCTCAGCTCTGATCACCCTGGAAGGATCCTGTTACTTTCTTCCTATGGCAGAATTTGTTATAGACCTAGGAGTGGTAGTGGGTTTAGCCACCAAGTCGTGTACGACTCTTTGAGATCTCATGTAGCCCACCAGAGTTCTTTGTTTATAGGATTTCCCAGGCAAGAATACCAGAGTGGGTTGCCATTCCCTTCTCCAGAGGATCTTTCCAAACCAGAGATCGAACCCATGTGTCCTGCGGCCCCTGCACTGCAGGCAGATTCTTTATAGCTGAGCCACCGGGGAAGCGCTAGGAGACCGAGACAGGGCCTCAAAGATCATCCAGCACAAGGCAGCTCATCTTTTTCCGTATGAAAATCAGAGGTTCCGAAAGCAGATGGGACTCTCCCGCTCCCAGGGCCCAGGTCCCACAGCCTGGCAGACCTGCTGACCCTTCCAGAAGTTTCCATACTTCCCTTTCTCCCTGAGACCTGAGGCTGTTGCTTCTCAGCTGAAATCCAGGCCGTCGCAAGGGTGAGGCTTTCCCTGGCCTCGGCTGGCAGTCACTGCCCAGAAGTCCTGGGAGGGGGGAGGCCTGCAGCCCGGAAGGCCAGCCTCACCCCAGATCCGTCTTATCTTTCTGGGCGCCACACAATCTGCTTGTGACAGTCAGATAAGAGTGTCAGAGTCCCGGGCTGCCGGGAACAGGGAGGGATAGGCAGTGGCAGGACACAGACCGTCACTTTCACTTCTGGAACCTACTCTGTCTGGTAGCTGCTGACATCCAACTTCCTTCCAGATAAAAGCACAGAGCCCACTCAGGATGGACGAAATGCCTCCTTGTTTGAACAACTTCCCAAAGAGCTTCTCATGTCTGGGTGGCGGGGGGCTGTGGGGGTGTGTGTTGACCGTAGTACCTTCCCACTCTTGAACTTGGTCACCTGCACCCCCTGGGCCTCTGTATCACAAGTGCTCAGTCGCTTCATCATGCCCAACTGTTCGAGGTCCCATTGACTGTACCTGCCAGGCTCCCCTGTCCATGGGATTTTCCAGGCAAGAATACTGGAGTGGGTTGCCATTTCTTCCTGACCCAGGGATGGAACCCATGTCTTCTGCGTCTCCTGTGTGGCAGGTGGATTATTCCCTGCTGAGCTGCCTGAGAAGTGCCCTCCTCATTCCAAGGGCTGAGCCCCTCTGTTCACAGACCTTGGCTCCTCAAAACACAGTCCTCTGTCTTCTCACTTCGTACCCCAGCCTCTCCTCTACAGACTTTCTTCTTGTCTTAACCCTCTCCAGCCCGACGTTCCCGAGACTTTGTGGGTTAGAACCTCGAATCCCAGATCAGATCTCAGAGAACGTCGGGTGCCTCTGAAATCACGTGTCCCGTCGCGGTGGGAAAAGGAGCACTGCAAACCACATCCATCAGAGAAGGTCGCACAGGCTGGGTGGAAAGAGCATGTGACAAAAGGCAGTCGGATTCCATGTTAGTTAAAACACGGGAGAATGAAAGGAATGAACTTCCTGTCAAATAGATGCACGGGGCGGTGGGTGATGGCGGTGGGTGAACACAGTGCTTACAAGTCAGGGGGTTAGTGTGTGGGCTGTGCTTGGTTGCTCAGTCACGTCCAACTCTCTGTGACCCTATGGACTGTAGCCGGCCAGGCTCCTCTGTCCATGGGGATTCTCCAGGCAAGAATACTACAGTGGGTTGCCATGCCTTCCTCCAGGGGATCTTGCCAACCCAGGGACTGAACCCAGGTCTCCTGCATTGCAGGCAGATTCTTCACTGCCTGAGCCACCAGGGAAGCCCAAGAATACCCGAGTGGGTAGCCTACCCTTTCTCCAGGGGATTTTCCTGACCTAGGGATTGATCCAGGTGGATTCTTTACCAGCTGAGCTACCTGAAAAGCCCAGTGTGTGGGCTACTTGCATTTAAATCCAGCTCTTTTGACCAGCTAAGTGCAACTTAGGAAAGTGGCTGAAACCCAGACTCTCCGTTTCTTCCTGTGACCCATAGGGATATGGTGGTGCCTACTTCTTGCTGTTGTCCTGACGCCTAGCTGAGAGGCTGAGGTGGTACCTACTCCTTCCTGTTGTTCTGAGGCTTAGCTGAGATGCTGTAAGCAGAGCCCCTAGAGTTGTTCTGACTCACAGGAAGCAAACCGTGCCATTTGTGGTCATTATTCCATTCTCTACAGTGATCGTGTGTACTGGGGCCAGTTAGACCCATGAAAATGTTGGGGAAAGCATCAAAAGTTTGGAGAAAGCAAGAAAGCATGATCTCCACCTGCATGGCTGGAATTGGCATAGGGCTGTGTAGGGGACAGGAGGCTCGACCAGTGACTGGTGACTAGAGCAATAGTCAGACCCTGCAGAGCACCACCTGGACGCATGCACGTGCACATACACACACACACAGACACACACACAGACACACACACACACACACACACACAGGACTGAGCCTGCAGGTGCCAGGAAAACTGGTGTGTGGTCTCCCTGGGTATTTACATGCCCAAGGAGATGAGAAATATCTCAGGGTCATAAAAGCCCAGACACAGGAGACTCTCTGATTCCTGGAGATATTTTATTTACATTCCTGTAGGTCAAGGGAAGAACCCAAAGTCCTTTCCCTCCCATCTCAAGGGAGCAAAGATTTCTTTGCCTCCTTCCCAGAGGCAGAGGGAAGCGCACGTAAGCAGACAGAAGCCTTGGTTTCCCCTCCTACATCTCTGGGGTATCAGCTGCACGTGCAGGAAGTTCCCATTGGTTCTCATCACTGAGCGCTGGAATTTGGGTCTGGGGGTGGACACTCTGGCTGTCGGTCTGTGTGTTTGAGCATAGCGCCCCTTCCTGGCCCTGGCTGCCTCTGTTCCTGCAGTGTTCATGTGTATAAAGCACAGAGCTGGGAGTGGGCAACATCTTAGACCTTGTGCTGTTTGACAGGCAGCCCGTGTAAATGGGTGCTTTGCAGGCCCAGAGGACCCTGAGTCCCTGTCTGAAGGACGTGACTGAGGGCCGAGGGAGCTGGCTCAGCACCCAGGGTGCAGGTGGCTCCAGGTGGGCTCACCGGTGTTCTTTCTTTTACCAAAGAGACCCAGACAGCAGTAAATAGCCAAGGTTTACCAGTAATAGCTGGATTCTTTAACAGTAAAGCACAGGCCTAATGAAATGACTCTGCCCCAAGCTGTTCATGAAAGGAGTGAAAAAATGCTGGTGTTTCCATTTTTGATCAGCCTCATCTGGGAATTTAATACGTTTTCTGATCAAAGTCCAAAGTCTCTGCTTTGCTTCAGCTTTAATCTTTGGTTATAAAGACACACACACACACACACACACACACACACACAGACTCACTCCAGGTTACAGCCAAACACACACACACATGCTCCAGGTTACAGCCAAACTGATTTCATTTGTAGGCTTAGAGTGGTGGATAGGGAAGACATATCTAGATAGAGAGGTAATCACTGACTTCATGATGGGAAGGTGTTTGGACAGTGCAGGTAAATGTTAACAATGTTTTCAATGTGAAGTATTTGGTATGTTTGAGATTATTTTATTCTATATACTGCAATGGCACCCCACTCCAGTCCTCTTGCCTGGAAAACCCCATGGATGGAGGAGCCTGGTAGGCTGAAGTCCATGGGGTCGCTAAGAGTCGGACACGACTGAGCGACTTCACTTCACTTTCACTTTTCACTTTCATGCATTGGAGAAGGAAATGGCAACCCACTCCAGTATTCTTGCCTGGAGAATCCTAGGGACGGGGGAGCTTGGTGGGCTGCTGTCTATGGGGTTGCACAGAGTCGGACACGACTGAAGTGACTTTGCAGCAACAGCATTTTATTCATTGTTGATATGGCCTGGAGCCATGTTTTCTGTTAATGCTTACGTCAAAAAAAGGAAGGAAAATAAATTAATTCAAAAGCTTTTCAAACTCCAATATTAACTTCATTTAATTAAAAAAAAATGTTTGTTTCCCTTAAGGAAGAAGGTGACATTTATAAAAAGGAGTCTAAAGGATCCCTTTACAAAGGACAATGGATGGACTTATGAAGGACTTCTGTGTGGCCGAGCTTGGCTCTCAGAACTTCCTTTATCATCAGTGAGTTGTTTGGACTGGTGGGAAGACAGAGTCTTGAGAAGCTGCTCCAGAACTAAACAGGCCAACTTCAGTGTCCTACCTTTCCAGAGGGAGACAGAGGTGGATGGTGCAGGAAGTCAGCTGCCCCCCAGAAGGAGAACAAGAAAGTGGCCTGCCTGACCTGGCACGGCCAGAGATGGCCTTGACTTTCAGATAGAAGGCCACGTCAGCTTCCGCATCTGCAAGCACAGAGCCTTGCCAGCTAATCTTTCCTTTTGTTGTTGTTTAGTCCCTAAGTCGTGTCCGACTCTTTTGTGACCCCAGGGACTGTAGCCTGCCAGGCTCCTCTGTCCATGGAATTCTCTAGGCAAGAACACTGGAGTGGGTTGCTATCTCCTTCTCTGGGGGATCTTCCCAACCCAGGAACTGAACCTGAGTCTTCTGCTTTGGCAGCCGTATTGTTTACCACTGAACCACAGGGGAAGCCCAAGTTTTTCCTTTAGTTCTGACCTAATTAATGTATGGTTTGTGTCCTTAGGTCCATAGTCAATAAAGTAGTTTAACTACTCAACTCACCCAGCATTTATAGGTTTCCACTGTTCCAGGTGCTGGGGTGCCCCTGAAGGTGGGCCCCCACAGGGCTGGGATGAAGAGGCTTGGTACTCAGAGGAGCCTAGGATGCTTGGAGACTCAGAGCAGCAAGTAATTTTTTTTTTTTTTTTTGTAGGGGGAGTTTGGTTTTTAATTTTTATCATGTTGTGTTGGTTTCTGCCATACAATAAGGCAAATCAGCCCTCTAGAGCCTCCCCTTTCCCACCTCCCTCCCCTCGAGGTCATCACAGAGCCCCCAGACTGGGCTCCCTGTGTTATAGTGCCATACAGCAATTTCTTTCCAGCTGTCCACTTGGCACACGATAGTGTATATATGTTGATGCTACTTTCTCCATTCGTCCCACTCTCTCCCTCCCCCACTGGGTCCACAAGTCCATTTTCTACATCTCTGTCTCCGTTCCTTCCCTGCAAAGAGGCTCATCAGTACCATTTTTCTAGATTCCATAGATATGTGTTAATATACAATATTTGTCTTTCTGACTTACTTCACTCTGTATAACAGGCTCTAGGTTTGTCTACCTCAGTTCAGCTGACTCAGATTCATTCCTTTTATGGCTGAGTAATATTCCATTGTGTATATGTACCATATCTTTTTTATCCATTCATCTGTCAATGGACATCTAGGTTGCTCCCACGTCCTGGCTATTGTAAATAGTGCTGCTATGAACATTGGGGTACATGTGTCTTTTTCAGCTATGGTTTTCTCAGAGTGTATGCCTTGTAGTGGGGTTTCTGGGTCATATGGTGGCTTTATTCCAGGTTTTTAAAGAAACCTCCATACTGTTCTCCATCAGTTCAGTTGCTCAGTCGTGTCTGACTCTTTGTGACCCTATGAATTGTAGCACGCCAGGCCGCCCTGTCTATCACCAACTCCCGGAGTTCACTCAAATCCATGTCCATCGAGTTGGTGATGCCATCCTGCCATCTCATCCTCTGTCGTCCCCTTCTCCTCCTGCCCCCAATCCCTCCCAGCATCAGAGTCTTTTCCAGTGAGTCAACTCTTCACATGAGGTGGCCAAAGTATTGGAGTTTCAGCTTTAGCATCATTCCTTCCAAAGAACATCCAGGACTGATCTCCTTTAGAATGGACTGGTTGGATCTCCTTGCAGTCCAAGGGACTCTCAAGAGTTTTCTCCAACACCACAGTTCAAAAGCATCAATTCTTCGGTGCTCAGCCTTCTTCACAGTCCAACTCTCACATCCGTACATGACTACTGGGAAAACTATAGCCTTGACTAGAGAGACCTTTGTTGGCAAAGTAATATCTCTGCTTTTTAATATGCTATCTAGGTTGGTCATAACTGTTCTCAATAATGACGATCAATTTACATTCCCACCATCAGTGCAAGAGGGTTCCCTTTTCTCGACTCCCTCTCTAGCATTTACTGTTTGTAGACATTTTGATGATGGCCATCCTGACTGGTGTTAGGTGATACCTCATTGTAGCTTTGATTTGCATTTCTCTAATAATCAGTGACTTTGTGCATCTTTTCATGTGTTTATTGGACAACATGTCTTCTTTGGAGAAATGTTTGTTTCAGTCTTCTGCCCATTTTTTGATTGGGCTGTTTGTTTTCCTGATATTGAGCTGTATGAGGAGCAGCAAGTATTTTGATATTCTCCTTAAACATATTTCATACTTGAAACACCACGTTTCTGAGAACTAGAAGCAGTAGGTATGCACAAACTCTCCTAAAAAGCTCACCTTTCTTTGCTCACTTGGGGCTGAGGAGCTGATGCTTCTGAGTCCCGTTCTGCATGATTCCTGTTGGTTTCACAGGTAAAAGATGTTGAGTATCCTGCAGATGCACTCAGGCCCCAAGGTCCATTTTGAAACAAATCTGTAATATCTTTCCTTTTCACTTGGCTCTCATGCTTGATGAGTACAGAGGAACTTCCAGTTGCTCCAGTTCTAGATGAGTGGGAACTCACCACTGATGCACTGCAGGAAAGTTACATATATGATTGGGAAATAGGGAACAACTGTCTTGTGACTGTGTGTGGTTCTGCAGCTGCACCATTTTCCAGGGCAGTGGCTCACCTTTCACGGAAATGTGTTCATCTACCTCATGCCACTTTGATTGGAGAGGCAAGGATGGGCTTGCTGTTCACTGGGCAGGGCCAGCCCCGTTCTGGCTTTTAATTCATGTTTGGTAGTGACCGGTTGTCTTCATCATCCAAGGATGCCTCTGAGAATAAAAGATTCACTTATGTGTCATTTCAGGCCTGCTCTCAGTCCTGACATGGCAGAAGTTTCTCTGACCAGGAGTGGAGTATTTTAGATAGCTCTGGAATTTCTTCAGCAATTTCCTCCTTCTTTAGCAATTTCCTCCTTCTTTAGTCAATCTGTTGCCACTCCTGGAATGCCATGGAGTTTGATGCCATGACCTCCCCGCTCTGGGTGCTTTATCTGGCTTAAAAAAGATGGCTTTATCCACAGTGGCTTAGCAGAGTCCAGGCCAGGCTTCAGTGACACTGTCACTGCTGGCAGGCTGTGTGGAGTCCTCTAAGGTGGCTCCCCTGTGCAAGCTTTTTTGTTTATATATTTGATAGAATTTTGCTCTGGCGTTTATGGAAAACTCCTAGGTGGTGACATCGTGGATAGCCAAAGACAATCCTGGAATCTTTGACTTTTCTAGAACTGAACAAAAAAAGTTTTCAGGCTATTATAACATCGTTTTATATCAAATGTGCCTAAAGTATGCGAGTTTATAAAAAAACTCTAAAAATATTATGTAAGGTTTTGAAAGACATCTGCAGGTTTTGAAGAGAGGATGGTTTTAAAAGGCATCTGTTCCCTTGCCTTTGTGTGTGTTTGCACTTTTAAATTAAATGACATCCTTTGAGTGTAGGAGTTAAGTCAAAGCTGTCAAGATTTTTTTCCCTCCTAATAACAACTCTTGTGCCATTGACTACCAAGAATAACAATAAGCCTTTTCTTAAGTTGAAAAAGAGTATTTATTTTTATCACTGGAAGAACAACAATTGTTCATGACTTTAAGTTATTTAAAGTATTTTTGTGAATTCTGAGAATAAGTATTTGGAAGTTCAGCCACACAAAATGAAAATGCTTTAAATAAACAGGTTCTCTACCTGAAATATTTTGGTTGGTGGATTGTGGCTTTTCAATAATAAAAGTTAGCTATTTAGGGAAGACTGGTCCATGACGTTCTTTTTTGGATATGCTTTAAAAATATTAACTCATTTATTTCTCATTTTACCCTCACTTTATAGTTTGTACACTTAGAACCAGAAAGGTTCAGCCACATGTCCGAGGTCATGCCTGAGGTCACACAGCCATGATTTTGACCTCAGTCATCCCAGGTGGTGCTAGTGATAAACAATCCTCCTGCCAACACAAGAGACGCAAGAGACACCAGTTCGATCCCTGGGGCAGGAAGATCCCCTGGCGTAGGAAATGGCAAACCGCTCCGGTAGTCCTGCCTGAAAAATTCCATGGACAGAGGAGCCTAACGGGCTACAGTCCGTGGGGTCACAGAGTTGGATTTGAATGAGTGACTGAGCACATCAGACGTCTACTGTAAGCCTGTGTTGACCCTAGAAGCTTCTTTCTGCACTCTATAAAGGCATTTAGTTTCTCTCTGGTTTTTCAGCAAAACATAAATTTGGAGAGATAAAGAAACACTTACCATTCATGTGTTTAGCTCAGAAACCTTCACGCTTTTGAAGTCGAAGAAATGATCATTAGACCTTTTCTTGAAATTTGACCAAACTGTCACAGATATAGTTGTTGCTGCTTTTTGCTGTTTCTAGACCTAAATTTGAGAAAAGACNGAAGAAATGATCATTAGACCTTTTTTTGAAATTTGACCAAACTGTCACAGATATAGTTGTTGCTGCTTTTTGCTGTTTCTAGACCTAAATTTGAGAAAAGACAAATGAAAAAAGGGAGGATGATGGTAATAAAAATAATTGAGGATCATCTTATCTTGGAATTCTTTTTTTAAAATAAGTTTCTTGTACACTTAGTATTTTTTTTTATTGTGGCAAAATACTTAATACTACTGAACTGTGCACTTAAAAATGGTTACACTGCCATAAAGACCTGCCCTATAGCACAGGGAACTCTGCTCAATGTTATGTGGCAGCCTGGATGGGAGGGGAGTTTGGGGGAAAATGGATACATGTATATGTATGGCTGAGTCCCTTTGCCATCCCCCTGAAACTGTTACAACATTGTTAATTGGCAATAACTCAATACAAAATAAAACGGGTTTTAAAAAAAGAAAGGAACACAATTTATAAAAGTGAATACAGTGACCAGAATTAATTCTGCACTATTATTAACTAAAAAGACATTACCTTTCTCCATCTTTTAAACATTAAAACGTCTCACAAAAAATGATTGAAATGGTCAACTTTATGTTATATAGTTTTATCACAATAAATAAATATGTTTAAAATTTTATTTTAATCCAACGAGCTCATGGATGACTCCTCAATAAGGTGTGATGTCTGTAGGTTTCACAGATTACGTTGGCTGGTGTGAGCTTTTCCTCAGTTGTTACTGTTCTGCCTTGATCTCACAAGGGATGAGAAAGCCTTAGTAGGATATGAGACCTTTAGAAAAAAGCCAAGAATAGTGTAGAAGTGCCTTCTTTTGGAGCAAGAAGTGGCTGATTTAGTAGCTTAAGAACCACTTCATTTCCTGCTGTGTTTGGGGAGTTACAAGCGCAGATAGACAGTGGGAAGAAGCGTCCTCCTGTGCCCACACGAAGGAAAACAAAGCCTTGCTGGAGAAGGGGACCCCAGGCCAGAGCTTTAAATTTTGATGATCGTCTCTTTCAGAAGTGAATGTCTCTGAGGACTTTCCTCCCCCGAGAAGGAAGCACAGTTCAGGGAGGAAGACTGTCGAGCCACGATGCCGCCAACGGGCCCAGGAGATTCCGCTGGGCTTGCGTTCTTACAAGGATTGTTGCCAATTTTTCTAAGATTCTAGTTAGTAAGTCCCGTGGGTCCTCAGTGGTCGGTGCCCACCCTATTTTGTTCATAAGCCCTGGTTTTTCGTAGGGTGCAGTTTTTCAGGATCACATAGATCATATTGTAGAAGAAACATCTGCATCTTACTTGGGAGGGAAATGCCATGAAAATCGCTTATAGTAAAAGGGAAAGGTCAAGCTCTGAATCAGAGCTTGAGTCATTGCCATTCTGGGCTCCAAGGAAACTCAACAGACGGTGAAAAGAGAATTTCCAGAGCCTTGAATTCCCCCCTCCCCAGCTTGGCAAAGGGCTAAACCAGGTCACCTTAACATGGTCATCTCTATATCTACAGCATAAGCTATTTTTCAAAAGCATCCTGGAGAATAATAGGTGTACACATGTGCCACCAGGGCTTGAAAAGTCATCTTTTGCTTAAATACGTGGGTGCTTGAGAGAGTTACTTGTATAATCGGAGATCATAGAACTGGAGACACCTAAGGAGACAGTTTATTCTACTCAGTGAGCATGTAGATTAGAGCTGGGAATTAGTTTAACATTCATGCTGTCAAGAAAGGTGCTCCTTTGTCCAATAAGAAGACTTTCTCTAGTTTATTTTTTAAAACATTTAAAAATATTTCTTTGTGCATTTATTTGGCTATATTGGGTCTTAAAGTTGCAGCACTCGGGATCCTTGCTGCATCATTTGGAATCTTTGTCTGAGGGTTTAGTTGCCCTGAGGCATGTGAGATCTTAGTTCCCAGACCAGGGATCAAACCTGTGTCCCCTGCATTGGAAGGTGGATTCTGAACCATTGGACTACCAGGGAAGTCCTTCTACTTAACTTGAGGCTGGATACTGGTAAAAAAAATTATTCTGTTGGGGAAAAGCTCGTTGTCGTTTGTCCCACATCACCCTGATACCCCTCCTCTTCCTCGAGTCATTTTGTCACAAGTCCGTGGGCTGGGCAGATGGCCAGCATACAGGGCCAGCTGTGGCAGGACATCTGACAGCCTTTCCCAAGGTTGTCAGGAATATGAGTTTCCTGTAAAATCTTTTTAAAAATATAAATTTATTTATTTTAATTGGAGGCTAATTACTCTATAATATTGTATTGGTTTTGCCATACATCAACATGTATCCGCCACGAGTGTACACGTGTTCCCCATCCTGAACCCCCCTCCCTCCTCCCTCCCCGTACCATCCCTCTGGGTCATCCCAGTGCACCAGCCCCAAGCATCCTGTCTCATGCATTGAACCTGGACTGGTGATTCATTTCTTATATTATACATGTTTCAATGCCATTCTCCCAAATCATCCCACCCTCTCCCTCTCCCACAGGGTCCAAAAGACTGTTCTGTACATCTGGGTCTCTGTTGCTGTCTCGCATCCTGCACATTTTAATCTAAGTGTAAGCTGAGTTTTGAGACCTACTGGGAGAGGGACATAGGCAGCTTCCTTCCCCATCAGCTCTTACACGATGCATCTTTTCTCGGTGGATTCTTCCCGAAGCATTTCTTCTAGACTAATGGGGTGTGTCAGCTGAACATTAGCTCTCCTTTCTCTGGTTTGGAGGGTAGTTGGGTATTTTGGTTTTGTGTAGCCGAGCATGTCGACAAAAGTAATTAAGAGACCATAAATAGTGTCTTTAGATAAACTGTCACCTCCTGCTTAACTGTAACCGCCAATAAATTCTGGAAAGGAGGGACTGATGGCAGCAAGTCAGTGGGGGGAACACAGTTGTAAGCAGAGGCCAGTGGTAAATTCCAGCCCCATCTCCCATTGTGTTGTGCTTAGTCGCTCAGTTGTGTCTGACTCTTTGTGACCCCACGGACTGTGGCCTGCCAGGCTCCTCCGTCCATGGGATTTCCCAGGCAAGAATACTGGAGTGGGTTGTCATTCCCTTCTCCAGGGGATCTTCTCCACCAGGGATCGAACCAGGGTCTCCCCCATCCCAGGTAGGTTCTTTACCATCCCAGCCATATGCTGCAGGAGCTTGAGCAGCACACTGTATGTCTCTGGGCGTCCGTTTCCTCACAGGGACTAAACTACAGGTAGATGATCCTGAACGTCTCTTCAGCTTTAAAAATCTCTGTCATTCAAACCACAAGATTCTTAGAAAGTGATCAACATGACTTTATAATACCTAATATAACAGACTACCTTTGGGAAGCATGATTAGGTATTAGAATGCATTTCCAAGTCACATGTAGAAAGAAATCAAAATTGTTAAACAGTTAACTTTGCTTTCAAGCAAGGTTGCAGAAGTCTTTGGATACCGGGAGTTTTCTCAAGGCTAAAAAGAAAAGTGAAAGTGCAAGTCACTCAGTCTTGTGTGACTCTCTTGGAATTCTCCAGGCCAGAAAACTGGAGTGGGTTGCCATTCCTTTATCCAGGGCATCTTCCCAACCCAGGGATCAAACCCAGGTCTCCTGCATTGCAGGCAGATTCTTTACCAGCTGAGCCACAAGGGAAGCCCAGGAATACTGGAGTGGATAGCCTATCCTTTCTCCAGCAGATCTTCCCAACCCAGGAATTGAACTGGGGTTTCCTGTATTACATGCAGATTCTTTACCAACTGAGCTATCAGGGAAGTCCAAGTTCAGGACAAAAAAGTTTTGACAACCCGGAGAGAGGTAGGCGAGATGGAGAGCACACAGGGGTCTACCTGCATCGGAGGCCCCACTGTCTGCGTAGGGTACAAGGAGGATGTCAACTTTAAATTCTGTCTTTCAAAATTTGTAACCATGCTCCCTCTCACCTACACAGGATAATCTGTCCCTCCCTCAATGTCTCTTGATGCCTCTTTTAGCCTCCATCAAATTTTTAAAATTTCTTTCTTTCTTTTTGGTTCTGCTGGGTCTTTGCTGTTGCACAGGCTTTTTCTAGTTGCAGTGCACGGGATTCTGATTGTGCCGGCTTCTCTTGTTGGGGCTCCCGGGCTTAAGAGCGCAGGCTCAGTAGTTTTGGCACATGGGCTTCGTTGTTCCTTGGCATGTGGAATCTTCCTGAGCCAAGGATCAAACCCATGTCTCCTGCATTGGCAGGCAGATTCTTATCCACTGTGCCACCAGGGAAGTCCTTAGCCTCCATCAAAGTTTTACTACAGTCATTAGACATTTTGGAAAACACAATTCAACATTCATCTCCTCCCTTTACCCTAAATAGCCAACTTCAAATAAATAAACAGTGACACTTTTTCAAAAAGCAGGTGAAAAATAGAAAAAGGAACCCTTGCAAAGCTCTGAGGGTAAAGAATTTCTAAGCTGAGAAGAGCAAAAAGAAATCGCAAAAGGAAATATTGACAGATTTGACTTGAACTCCTGTGCTTCATTAAAAAGTAATAAAAATGTAAAGATGGATACATCTGGAAAAGATATTTGCAGTAAAGAATGAAATCTTCAGTATAAGGAAAACCTGAGGAAGTGATTTCAAGCTAACCCTCTAATCCAAAATTTTTCCAATTCTGGCCCAAGAAACACTTGCATCAGCACTAATTAAAAATGTAGTTTCCCATCGCCTGCCAAATGCTTCCATCAATTTCCAGTGCACTAAAGGGGTTCATTACCCTCCCAAAAAAGAGCCACAAAAGAGGAATGCTTAACAGGAAAATGGTCCCTTGAGAACTGAAGAAGTGCAAAGCAACATGAGACCATTTTCCTCAATCAAGTTATCAGAAAGTGCTAAAAGATAATCCCCAGGGAGGTGAAAAGTGTGTCACTTATGAGATGAATTCAAGGAGAGCCACCTGTAGGAGGAGTCAAGAGAAATTGACATCTTGACACCTTGAGCCCTTCTAGAACTTTTCCTAAGGGGATACGCTCGACTGAAGAAAAGCCATGCTGACCACAGTGTGGTCATGTTAGCAAGAAGTTGGCAACCGAAACGTCTGGAAAGTTGGGTGTGGTTCAGTCAACCCTGAGAAACCACTGGGTGGAATAAAATGCAGCTAGTACAAGGATTATTTCTGGGGATGACAGAGTAACGTAGGAAAACGCAAATCATGTTAAGTGAGAAAAGAACTCTACCAAGTGATAGCCACAGCGTGATCTCAATTCTGTAAAATGCACCCAGGCTTAGGAAAAGAAATGCCCGATGTTCATAGTGGTTATCATGGGTCGTGAATCCATGGAAGAGTTGATTTTTATTTCTCTACTTTCCTGGGTCCTCCAGGTTTTTGAATGGGTATTCTTATTTATAGGGGAAGAGGTGGGAACACCCTCAAAAATGACCCTCAGTGAAGGAGAGTGAAGAAGTGATGACCTGCTGCTTGCAAGTGAGTGGAGGAGGCAGCTCAGGGGATCTTGCATTATCTTGGCATGGCGGGGAGGGGGGTGGTCCTTGTGTTATGGACCAGGGTTCTTTCCCAGTCAATAGAGACTGACACGTGGGCAGACAAGAAGTTCAGGCAAGACTTACTAACCGGGGCCTCTGCTGCAACAAGGGGAGCAAGAATAAAACAACAGGTTCCCTTGCTTGCTCACTCCCTGGGGGCGGGGGGCAAAGTGTTCCTTATATGGGGTGAGAGTGGGGGTGTGTCCAGCGGTCGGGCTGGAGGAGTGGCTTAGGTGGTTTGCCCACCCCTTAGGCATTATTGTGTGCAGGGGGCATGCCCGTACCCTGCTTTTGCTCCAGGCTCTTCAAAATTGGCAGTTGGGTTTTTTGGTCTCTGTTATCTTTTGCCCAGAATTTGTCCCAGCTGCAGTTATTTTTAGTCCCATACAGTTTTTTGGTGTATTATTGCTCATGGATAGGTGTGTCCAGGTATAAGCATTGCAACTCTGCAGCCCTTCTGGTTTTTGAGTGAGTAATCTTATTTATATTGGGGTTTCCCTGGTGGCTCAGATGGTAAAGAAATAGCCTGCAATGCGGGAGACTTGGGTTTGCTCCCTGGGTCTGGAAGATCCCCTGGAGAAGGGAATGGCAACCCACTCCAGTATTCTTGTCTGGAGAATCCCATGGACAGGGGAGCCAGTTCCATGAGGTCGCAAAAAGTTGGACACAACTCTTTGAGCAACTAACACTTCACTTCTTCACAATCTTATTTATAGTGGAGGAGGTGGGAACACCCTCAAAAATAACCCTAGGTGAAGGAAAATAAGGATGTGATGAGCTGCTGCCCACAGGCCAGTGGAGATGGCAGTTCTCCGGAGTGACCTCGGGTGGCCCTTCACGGCAGCTGCACCAGGGAGACACGGTTGTGCTCCCACTTTGAAGATGAGAAAGTGACTCAGGCAGGGTAGATAACTTGCCTTGGGTTCCTTAGCAAGAAAGAGTTTTGTGGACTCCTTCCCCTCCATCCCCACCCCCCCTCC
>SJYQ01000824.1:1279665-1332424 GCA_006410935.1 Redunca redunca
CCCACCCACCGCGAAGGGATCCTCTGGCCATATGGAGGCAAGAATTTTTCCCACGGGTCTCTACCCACCAGTGTCAGAACAGAACCTAATTGGACAGATGTTTGCAACTTCAGAGATCTCAGGGCAGCACATGATAGCCCATCAGACCCACAAACCTGTCATCGCATTCAAGTAAGTAAGTGGGAACCTGGGAGGGGACATAGTGAGGAGGACATTCAGACCCGCAAATTACAGATGCCTTGGGGAGACCAGGGGCTACTCGTGGCCCTGCTCTTCACATCTGAAGGAGGATGATGTGCAGGACAGCAAGAGCATCCATCTGTGGTCTGTTCTCTTCAGAAGCCTCCTGGTTAGTTAGCGCTGGTTCCTGGCATAGGAGTTCAGTGATGCAAAAGCAGTAATGGCTCATGGGAATTTCACTCATGACTTTTGCATATCCCTTAAAAATTAAGCACGTTGAAGCATTCATTAGCTCACAGAACTTCCTACAAGGAACAGGAGTAATCTGATCTGTGAATTTTAATTACCTGTCTTATGAATGTCTTCTGCCGTGTGGGGCGGAGAGAAGAGACCCCCATCTTTACATGTGGGATTCAAATGATCCAGTGCCTGAAGGCAAGGCCCTCCGCTTTCTCTGAAACTCGCTCGGGAAAGGATAAAAACGAATCTGGAGTCCAGGGAGCATGAATAAGTACTTAGCTTAATGATGGTTTCTCCCAGAATTCATCGTAGCAAAACGCGCATAGGGTGTCAACTTCAATTTACATTTAATACAATTCTCTCAGTAAATCATCCTCTACCATGGGGTCAAGGCCAGGCTGGGCTTCATCCCCACAGTCCCCCAAGAGGCTGTTCACCAGGGACCTACATGGCAGGTCATCGCTTCCTGGTGAGCGGACTTGCTGTTATGCTGAGCATATCTGTGCAAATCCCATGCCACGCAGAGGAGGGATTGTCAGCTTTGTGTTTATAACCTTTGGCCTGGAACAGTCTCCTTTTGTGCTCGGCTGATTCGAGAAGGCCAGTGCTTCAGAATGGGCTATTCACACAGTTCATGAGGAGGCCAGTGGGAGGCTGTAGTGGAAAGGCAAACCAGGATACCATGCTGCTTCTTGAGGCGGGATGCACGAAAAGGGAAAGGAAGGAAGACGCAGACACGTGGAGTCTGGCCACCGGGCCCTCTTTGGCCTGGGATGCGATCTTAGAGCTGGCCCTTGGCGCGTGGTGGGAGAATGTGGCACTGAGCCAGAGTTGTGGCTTGGCCTGGATCATGGCTAAAATATCACTCAAATTATGTGGAACAAATGAGAGCAAGTACTGGAAGGATGTGGGATAGATGCAGAATTCACATAAGAAAGATCCCAAGTCAGGGCCACAGGGCTTGCTCGCAACCCCATCCTAGACAGGCTCTCCCTGGGATGCGGAGAACCCTCAGATCACACCCGGGCATCCCCAGGGGAGAGAGAAAGCCCTTCTCTCTGGGTCCTGGATATCAGTCCCAGAGAAGGATTCTAATTGGCCTGGCCTGGTCACGTGCCCATCTCTTGGCCCACGGCAGTGGCGTGAATTTTGGTTGGAAAGCCAGGGTCATGGGCTCAGCCTGGGAATCAGGGGTTAGGCACCATGAATTAAGCCTCATCAGAACCACATGGCATGGTACTTCCCTGGTGGTCCAGTGGTAAAGAATCCACCTTCCAATGCAGGGAACATGGGAAACTAAGATCCCACGTGCTGCTGGGCAGTTAAGCCCCTGTGCTACAGCTAGAGAAGCCCCCAAGCCCCAGTGAAGACCCAGCACAGCCAATAAATAAAGTTGTTTTTTAAAAAAAAAAAACTCACATGGCAGGATTGGCAGAGGCTTGAATAGACCTAGAGACTGTCATACAGAATGAAAAAGTCAGGAAGAGAAAAAGCCCTATTAATGCTTACATGTTGAATAGAAAAGTGGTACATGTGCTTAGCCTCTCAGGTGTCCCACTCTTTGCAACCCCATGGACTGTGGCCTACGAGGCTCCTCTGTCATGGGGATTCTCCAAGCAAGAATAGTGGAGTGGGTTCCCATTCCCTACCCCAGGGGTACAGATGAACCTATTTGCAAAGCAGAAATAGAGACACATGTAGAGAACAAACTTATGGATACCGAGGGGAAGAGGTGAGAGGGGAGGAGCTGGGAGATTGGGGTTGACATATACACACTGCTGCTGCTGCTGCTGCTGCTGCTAAGTGGCTTCAGCCGTGTCCTACTCTGTGTGACCCTGTAGAAGCCAGCCCACCAGGCTGCCCCGTCCCTGGAATTCTCCAGGCAAGAACACTGGAGTGGGTTGCCATTTCCTTCTCCAATGCCTGAAAGTGAAAAGTGAAAGTGAAGTTGCTCAGTCATGTCCGACTCTCAGTGACCCCATGGACTGCAGCCCTTCAGGCTCCTCTGTTCATGGGATTTTCCAGGCAAGAGTGCTGGAGTGGGTGCCATCGCCTCCTCCATGCATGAAAGTGAACTGCTGTGTGTAAAATAGATGACGAATGAGAACCTGCTGCACAGCACGGGGACCTCTGCTCAGTGCTCTGTGGGGACCTGAATGGGAAGGAAATCCAAAAAAGTGGGGGTCTGTGTCTACACACAGCTGATTCACTTTGCTGTACAACAGAAACTAACACAACATTGGAAGGTGATTATACTCCAATAAACCCCAACATGGCAGGAACCCCAAGGAAGTAAGAAGCCAGAGTGACCGAACCCCCACGGAGGGGCAGACCCCAACCCCGCGCCCTCAAGTGATGCTCAGTTTGTCCCATCTGTCCTCCTGGGCCTGTGCAGGCGGTGTGTGGCCGTCAGCTGCCTACATCTCTTGAGCCCATAGAACGCGGTGAGTCTGGACTATGTGCGTGAATGTAAATTGCATCCCGGCTGTCAAAGATTTAATAGGACAAAAAGCATGTAACTTAAAAAAAAATTATGATAATATTTTGTATGTTGGCTTAAACAACGTATATGATCAAAATGACCTCTCTCATTTTACTTTTTCCAAAGTGAAGTATGGGTGATATACAATATTATGTAAGGTGCAGGTGTACAGTATAGTGATTCAGAATTTTTAAAGGTTTATACTCCATTTATAGTTCTTATAAAATATTGGCTATAGTCCCCATGTTGTACAGTATATCCTTGTAGCTTGTTTTACACATAAATAACTTGCACCTCTTATCCCCCTAGCCCTTTATTGCCCCCACCCGTCCCCTCTCCCCACTGGTAACTGCTAGTTTGCTCTCTATATCTGTGAGTCTGCTGCTTTTTTGTTATATTTATAGTTTGTTATATTTGTTTGACTTTTTAAATGTGGCTACTAGACACTTTAAATGATGTAGGCAGCTCATGTTATATTCCTCTTGACAGCGTTACAGACTGTTGTTCTTATCTCTATCTTGAGGGGCGGTTCCTGTGATGAATAGCAGTTAATCCTTAAACTCACCACCCACTGGTACTTTTATTTTCCCTGAAATCATCTCCTGAAACTTCAGTGTGTGCTGCCTATTTGAATGTTTGGGGGTTTTAGTGAGTAAGTCATTGTTTACCCTTCATGATTTGCAGACAGAAGTCTCCCAAATTGTTTAGTCTGTCTCCCCAGGGTCCAGACTATGGAGGAAGCTGGGACCTCATTGGGTTCAAGGAGTAACTGTGACTGACAGATGTCACGACTTATGTACAGAATCTCATTCTTGGATGCTGTCAGCGAAGGCTTGCATCTCCATTAAAACCACTAGTATTTTGGGAGTTCCCTGGCAGTCCAGCAGTTAAGACTCTGAGCTTCCACTGCAGGGACACAGGTTCAATCCCCGGCTGGGGAACTAAGATCCCACCAAAAAACAGAAAAATAAACGGCAACAGCAAAACACCAGCATTCTGAGTTGCTTTGTTTTTGCTGTTACGAGTTTTTAACCTCCTTTGTTGAGTCACCTCTGTAATTTAGTCTGTAATCTCTGCATTTAGCCCATAATACAGATGTAAGAAGATGTTTCCGAGTTTAATCACAGTGGAAGCTCTCTGCCCGCTTGCAGGTCTCACTCTTGCCTCCCTCCATCCGTGCATCCTTCTATCCTTCCACATACCCACTTCGTTCACAAGTGGTCACACCCCAGCTGTTGCTCAGGCACTGGGCAGCCTTCTGGGAGCACAATAGTGAGCCAACCAGGCCATTCTCTGCCTCTGTTTTCCTTCACATATGGTGAATCAGTGACTTGAAGCTGATTTTCCCCAAACCCTTTGCAGAAAAAATACAGTGCCTCTTACAGCTCGAATGGAATGGAGAAGGTGAGGATAAGGGGAAGGGTCCGGGCTGTGTGCATGTTCTATCGATAAGTTGTGTCTGACTCTTTTGCGACCCCATGGACTGTAGCCTACCAGGCTCCTCTGTCCATGGGATTTCCCAGGCAAGAACACTGGAGTGGGTTGTCATTTCCCCCTCCAGGGGAGCTTCCTGCCCCAGGGATGGAACTCGAGTCTCTTGCATCTTCTGCATTGGCAGCCAGGTTCTTTAACACTGTTGCTACCTGGGAAGCCCTCTCCAAGCATGTTTTACATACTATATCTTCCTGTGATACATTTTGATTAGATGGGTTAGAGTTAAGATCCCTACTTAATTAAGCAAAATTAAGGAGCTTTCCTGAAATTGACATATTGAGAGAAATAGATCCCCAAACAAAACAAAACAAACAGGAAGTAGATCCAGGCCTGTCTGGGTTCTTTGGAATGTTTTCTCTAGGACAGGAAATAGAGTTCAGATAATTCTTCCTCTGATATGTGAATAACAAATAAAAATCAGGCAAAACTGTAAGTTAGGATATCTTTTAAGTGACACACATTTATTTGGCTTGCTATTACTCATTTTTCTTCTCCTGGATTAAACACATAGTTAATTTGCTTCAGTGATAAGAAGTGATTCATTAAGCCAGTACCCACTTTGGGAGCAAAAGTTCCCAGCACTGTGTTCTCTGCCTGCCTTTCCCACGAACCCAGGTCAGCTATACAGATCCAATCACAGGGCACCCTTTCACCTAATGGTGGAGGAACATCCTTTGATAAGCATGTCAGTATATCCCATTTAGACCCATTTAGACATCACTTTCGGAGAAGGCAATGGCACCTCACTCCAGTACTCTTGCCTGGAAAATCCCATGGGTGGAGGAGCCTGGTGGGCTGCAGTCCATAGGGTCGAGAAGAGTTGGACACGACTGAGCGACTTCCCTTTCACTTTCATGCATTGGAGAAGGAAATGGCAACCCACTCCAGTGTTCTTGCCTGGAGAATCCCAGGGACAGGGGAGCCTGGTAGGCTACCATCTATGGGGTCACACAGAGTCGGATACGACTGAAGTGACTTAGCAGCAGCAGCAGCAGACATCACTTTGCCAACAAAGGTCCGTCTAGTCAAAGCTATGGTTTTTCCAGTAGCCATTATACAGATGTGAAAGTTTGACCATAAAGAAGGCTGAGGGCAGAAGAATTGATGCTTTTGAACTGTGGTGTTAGAGAAGACTCCTGAGGGTCCCTTGGACAGCAAGGAGATCAAGCTAGTCAATCCTAAAGGAAACCAACCCTGAATACTCATTGGAAGGACTAATGCTGAAGCTGAAACTCCAGTACTCTGGCCACTTGGTGTGAAGAGCCAACTCATTGGAAAAGACCCTGATGCTGGGAAAGAGTGAGGGCAGGAGGAGAAAGGGGTGACAGATGGTTGGATGGCACCACCGACTCAATGGACATGAGTTTAAGCACACTGGGAGATGGTGAAGGACAGGAAAGCCTGGTGTGCTGCAGTCCATGGGTTGCAGAGTTGGACATGACTTAGCAACTGAACAATGACCCATGTGTGCAGTTTTGGACAGGAGGTGGGGAGCAAGTTATGGGGAGGTGGCTTATTTGCTCTCCTTTGCTACCTCTCAAAGCTTTGGCTGCAGCTGACAATGCTTCTCACCATAAAAGCTGCAGGTCACTGGCCTCAGACTCTGTCTTCCAGGGTCCAGGATACTGTCCACATTTAAAACCTGCAGCCTAGAGAAAGTGAGATCTGGAGAGAGAACGTGATCTTCCGGGCTACCAAGTGGTGATAGTCTTTCAACTTGAACTTGGATCTCTTGCCTTTTTGTTTATTAAATACTGTCTGTCTCCATTTTGTCCTCCCCTTTAGACTTTTTTTAAATACAGAGAAGAACCTCCTATTTCCAAAATATGCTTTTGCATGTGTTAATTACTTAATTTCCTCTCTGAGCAAAGAATCTGTGGTCACACTAGGTTTAACTGTGTAAGCAGCTGTTTCTGGTTCTCTCTGTTCTCCCTTTGTCTGGGGAGAAGGCGGACCTGATGGGGGTAGCTGAATGGAGAGAGAGGCTCCAGAATCAAGGAGTCATTCTAGAGAAGGTGATGGAAACCCCAGGATGCGCATAAAAATTAATTACAGAAAATACATCATTAACATCAGCTCTCACAGGAGGCCCCAGGGTGACTCTTATGTAAAATTAATTAGTCTTTACTTATTTTTAAGCCATCTTCTCTGTACTGTGAAGAGTCCTAATTACTGATATCGTGCACGTGTGCTGAGTCACTTCGGTTGTGTCCACCTCTTTGCGACCCCATGGACGGTAACCTGCCAGGCTCCTCTGTCTATGGGATTTCCCAGGCAAGAATACTGGAGTGGGTTGCCATGCCCTCCTCCAGGGGCATCTTCCAGACTCAGGGATCAGACCCACGTCTCTTACGTCTCCTGCATTGGCAGGTGGATTCTTTACCACTGAGCCACCTGGGAGTGGTAGGAGTTGGCAATCTTCTTGGATGAGGAACTTTTCTTCTCCCTATTCACTCATTCATTCATTCCTTTGAATCAGTAAGATTTCAGGGATTCCTGTTTTACTCAGTAAATCAGTTTTTTTTTAAATGTAGCATTGACCTTTATATGTGCTGTATGTACATTTTTTTAAATTTATTTTTTATTGGAGGATAATAGCTTTACAATGTTGCATTGGTTTCTGCTGTTCAACAAAATGAATCAATCATAAGTATATATATATATCCCCTCCCTCGTGAGCATCCCTCCCATCCACCACCGCCCCCCCTCCCCCCATCCTAGCTCTAGGTTGTCACAGAGCACTGTGACACAATTATTTTTATAAAAATTTATTTCTGTATCCAGCTGCACTGGGTGTCTGCCGTGGCATTTGAGATCTTCATTGCAGCACTCAGGATCTCTG
Organism: Redunca redunca; assembly: GCA_006410935.1. Taxonomy (NCBI): domain Eukaryota; kingdom Metazoa; phylum Chordata; class Mammalia; order Artiodactyla; family Bovidae; genus Redunca; species Redunca redunca. Next base: position 1,286,904 of record SJYQ01000824.1, read on the forward strand.
GTTGCAGCTTGTGAACTCTTAGATGTGGTATGTGGGATCTAGCTTCCTGGCCAGGGATTGAACTTGGGGCCCCTCTGCCTTGGGAGTGCAGAGTACCACCAGGGAAGTCCCAATAAATTACAGTTTGGCTGTGTTCATATCGCCCCCAGGTTTGATCCAGAACCTCTGGAGGTGGTTTTGCACGTGTCCCCATCGATCTTGAGTACGTCTCACTTTCTGGCAGGATAAGCTGTTGCAGGCCCACCTCATCCTTTCTCTGCTTCCTCTAAGCCAAGAGCATCCCACTGAAGGGCCCTGAGCCACAGATTGGTCTGATCTGACAGGCATTTTAAAAAATATTACTGTGGCGGCCTTTGAGGGCTGCTGTGAAGGGACAGTGGAGAAGGAAATGGCAACCCACTCCAGTGTTCTTGCCTGGAGAATCCCAGGGATGGCGGAGGCTGGTGGGCTGCCTTCTACAGGGTCGCACAGAGTCAGACATGACTGAAGCCACTTAGCAGCAGCAGCAATAGTGAAGGGACAGAAAAGAGAATCGGGGCAGCCCTGGGGAATATTCGACTGTCGCTCAGTCTGGGGACTCCAGCAAGATCATGACAGTACAGGCGGAAAATGCAGATGGGTGGAAGGAAGATTTTAAAGCTAGGACTGACAGCTGACGGTGGGATATGGGGAGTGACCCAGGGGGAGAATGGAGGTACCCTTTCTTGGAATAGGAAAGATGGAGGGAGTTCCCTGGCAGTTCAGGGGTTAAGACTTTGCCTTCTAATGCAGGGGGTGCGGGTTCCATCCCTGCTTGGGGAGCCAAGAGCCCAGGTTGCCTTTGGGTCAAAAATACCCAAAACATAAAACAGAAGCAATGTTGTAACAAGTTCAATAGAGAAAGAAAGGGAGGAAGAAAGAAGGAAGGAGGGAGGGAGGGAAGGAGGCCGGGGAGGAGCCGCCTGGAGCCGGGAAGATCACTCCCAGGTTCCTGTTTAGGTCTGGGAACCAGGGGAGGAGGAACCTGGGACTCAGGCGAGAGGCCTGGGCTGGAGCGGTGGTCCCGAGACTCAGGAATTTTGGCCACATGTCTGAGGGCCTCATGGGTGGCCTTTGAATCCGGGCTTTCTGGTTGCCTCGGTGTCTCCCGCAGGCTTCAATCTGCCTCTTTCTCTCTGTAGATCTGGGCAAGCGCTTGGCATTTTCACAACATGTTTCAAAGCCCAGGCGCCTGTTTTCTGAACTGGCCTTTGATCCATTTATCAAAAAAGAGGAGTATAAACAGATTTCCTCCCCTCCAGTTACTGGTGACAACCTGACCCCCAGAGACCAGGGGAGGCATGCACAGTAGTTGTCACATTTTGTGTGTTAAGGGTTCCATACTGAACTATATGCGTATTAAGGGGAAAAAAGAATGTATGTGTGTCTGTGTACACATACGCATACATATAGAAAGGGGAAAAAGTGGAAGCAATGATAGGTTTTATTTTCTTGGGCTCCAAAATCACTGTAGATGGTGATGCAGCCACAAAATTAAAAGAAGCTTGCTCCTTGGAAGAAAAGCTATGACAAACCTATACAGTATATTAAAAAGTAGAGATAGCACTTTGCTGACAAAGGTCCATATAGTCAAAGCTGTGGTTTTTCCAGTGGTCATGTATGGATGTGAGAGCTGGACCATAAGGAAAGCCGAGTGCCAAAGAATTGATGTTTTCAAGTTGTGGTGCTGGAGAAGACTCTCGAGAGTCCCTTGGACAGCCAGGAGATCAAACCAGTCAATATTAAAGGCAGTCAACCCTGAATATTCATTGGGAGGACTGATGCTGAAGCTGAAGCTCCAGTACTTCAGCCACCTGATGCAAAGAGCCAACTCATGGAAGAAGACTCTGATGCTGGGAAAGATTGAAGGCAAAAGGAGAAGAGGAAGTAAATTAAAAGACTGAAAAGGAGAACGGGGTGGCAGAGGATGAGAGGATTAGATAACATCCCTGCCTCCATGGACATGAATTTGAGCAAACTTCAGTAGATAGTAGAGGACGGAGGAGCCAGGCGTGCTGCCGTCCATGGGGTTGCAAAGAGCTGGACACAACTTAGTGGCTGAACAATAACAACAAATGTAAATATAGGCAGTTCCTAAAATGATTGCTGTGAAAAAACACATTTTCTTAAAATTAAGCTTGACAAGGGATTACTGAAAAGCAGAATGTAGATAAAGAATCCCTAATAAGAAGATTGTAATCATGACTGTACCACCACCCATCAGAGGGTGAAAGGAAGATACTGGAAGCAGGGTGCCTGCCAACCACGGGAGGCCAGTGTCAGAGCTGCCACCGCATGGATGCTTTTTTCGCAAACACGTGGTGGTTTTGTCACCCAAGACTTGCCCCTCAGACCACAGGCAGGGAGCTGGCTTTTCAGGCACTAAGTTCAGCCATCCCAGTGGAGACAGATGCTGTTTGTTTTGGCATTTTTGCTAATGTTTTTGGAGTTATTTTTGTCTCTAAATCAGAAACAGCTTGTTTGACTGATGTTCGTGGGGCTGCTTTTAAGGTTGACTTTTGTCTGAAAAGTGAAATCGAGAGCTTTCCGCTCCTCTTACGTTAAATTTTACTTTAAAAAATCAAGGACTGGCATTAACTGCAGCCTAGCAAGCTGGCAGCCTGGCTGGAAGGCTGTGGCCGGTGCTGTGGCCAGACAGTGGTCCATGGAGACTGCGTAGTGGTGGAGGGGGTCCTGGGGATGCAGTCCATGGCCCAGTGACCAACTATTCCAACATGTCCTTATCGTGACCCTCCTGAATCCTTGGGAGACTAGGAAGGAGGTTTTCCTATTTTGCTGAGATATTTTACATTGTCCACAGGCATCCTTTTTTTCCTAGTGGCTCAGTCAGTAACAAATCTGCCTGTATTGTAGGAGACCCGAGTTCAATCCCTGGGTTGGGAAGATCCCCTGGAGAAGGGCATGGCAACCTACTCCAGTATTCTTGCCTGGAGCATCCCCCTGGACAGGGGAACGTGGCAGGCTATATAGTCCATGGAGTCACAAAGAGTCAAACACAGCTGAACAACTAATAGTTTCTTTCACGTCGTTCTTTTTTCCGCAAGTCACAGAGTCACTGCTTCTGGGCATGCCCACCTGAACTGTGTGTAGGGTCTGGTTTCTAAGTGTATCAGTTTGACTGGGAGATCTGTGGGGAAAGTTGCAGGCAGTGCCTCACTCACCCTTCTCGAGAGCCTCCCTTTATGGGAGTCGGTGTGTACAGATCCAATTTTCTCTCTGCACCACCCAAGATAAGGCTGCTGTCTGGGCCCCACGTGACTTTCTCCTAGCAGCATTAGTAACTAGCAACAGCTGCTTGTCGAGTTGTCAGTGAGACAGTTACCGGGTCATGGTGGGGATGGGTGTAAGCTGGGCCTTGGGATGGGGTGATGTCCTCTCTATTGAGGAAGGACCTGTATAACACTCACTTCTCTAGCTGGGACTTTGGCTCATTCAGAGCACGTCTGGTTGTCCTGATGCCTCTGAAAGCATACTCTGAAATAGCGCACATACACACACCCGAAACAAGAGTGGGGAGCAGGAGCAACTCGTCTGTAGCTCACAGATGCTTAGCACAAAGAACGCAGTCGTGTGACTTTGCTAGTCAGCCACGCTGGTCTTATTCATGCAGGAAGCAACCATCACTGGTTGGTTGGTTGATGGGTTGGTTGGTGGGTTGGTCTGTTGGTTGATTAGTGGGTTGGATGAGGGCTGAGTGGGTTGGTGGGTGGGTTGTTTGATGGCTGGTTGGGTTAGTTGGTGAGTGGGTTGATTGATAACTGGGTGGGTTGGTTGATAGCTGAGTGGGTTGATGGCTGGGTTGGTTGGTGGGTGGGTTGGTTGATGGCTAGGTTGGTGGGTTCGTAGGTTTGTTGATGGGTTGGTTTGATGAAAACCCCATGTGTTTACCCACAAGCCCCTTCCTGGGTTACTCATTGTGTCTCAGAGGGAGAGACTCTGGCAGGTAGAAAGAGTTCACATAGCTGTGAGCTCTAATGGCTTTTGCTAATACCAGGGGGTTGGGGGTGGTAACAGCTCACCTTCCTGGTTTTGGGGCTTCCCGGGTGGCACAGTTGGTAAAGAACCCACCTCCCAATGCAGGAGACTCAGGAGACGTAGGTTTAATCCCTGGGTTGGGAAGATCCCCAGAGAAGGAAATGGCAACCCACTCCAGTATTCTTGCCTGAAAAATTCCAAGGACAGAGGAGCCTGGTGGGCTACAGTTCACAGGGTTGCAAAGAGTCAGACACAACTGAAGCAACAGCATGCACGCAAGTATCTAATTCTTCGGGACTCCCTGGATTTCATTCTGTAGTGTTATCATTGCTTGCATGTCTCTCTCATAGACTTTACCCTTCCTGAAGACACACTCTGGACCTAAAGCACATCTTAATTTGTCACACTCCCTAATCTAAACTGAACACAACACAGCAGTGAGGAACTGCCTGAAATGAACGAATGAAAATGTTTCTGCTACATTAAGACTAGTCTTGTGAAAACGCTTTGCCGAGATGTTGTCAAGAAGGGATATGTATTGCACTTGAAATATCAGAAGCTAGATGCTTTTAGTGGGAATTTGGTTCTTATATTATTATGACTTAGCATCATATTTCTTTGGAAGTTATGAATAATTCAGGGCACATATGGAATACCTTTTATCTTTTCAGGCTTGTTGATTTGTGGGTAGTTATTATGCCTAATAAAATATGAGAAGAAGAATGAGAGCTTATCTGAATGTCAACTCAACATTTTGTGGTTGTTGTCTGAGTAATTATCAAGTTACCGTAAATCCTAGAGCCAGTAGCCCATCAAGATAACGTATTAGGGGGGGTATATCTGAATTGCTCATAAATCTCCTTGGTATTTCCCAAAATATTGTGATATAGTAAGATTATCTGCTTCCTAGGAAGATATAAATAAAGCCTCTACAGCATCTGATGGTGATGAGCCGAGAATAAGGGGCCCATATGACCAGCCAACAACTCCCTGGAATAAATAATTCCATGAGAACCCTGCTTTAGAACACAGGTGTGGAGTGTCTGGCTTTAAAATTGTGGAGCCATTTCTGAGACAGAAGGAAAATGACATTGAAAAATGGTTGCTGAGCCATTTATATTGCTCATTCATCTGCATGGTCGGAAAAGGTAGCAGAGCACTACCTTATGTTGCAAAGAGATGGCTATTTCAGGTGACTGTCAGGGCTTGGAACCAGGACTTAGTGAAAATATAGAGTAGCAGTCCTCAGATTCATGGAGCATTCTTAAAAACTAGTGAGCATCCCAGAGTTTTCATTTCTATGGCTTGTATCCATGGATATTTACCATCTTGGAAATTAAAACTAAAATTAAAATTAAAAATTTTAAATAATTTTTAACTCAGTTAAAAACAGCAGTGATAAATGCATTGCATTATAATGTAAGAATAAGGTAATTATGTTTCCCAAAATGATATACTTGAGTAAAAAGAGTGATATTGTTTGAGCTTTTGCAAATCTTTTTATTGTCCGACTTACTAGAAGGAGGTATCAGCTGTTAGTATCATTTGAGAGAGTCCATGGCACGCTCTTAAGAAAATGATATTGAAAAAGACAATTAATGTCTTTGTATTATTATAAAATGGCTTTGACTCTGTTGTTGTTTAGTAGTCACTAAGTTGTGTCTGAATCTTTGCGACCCCATGGCCTGCAGCTTACCAGACTCCCCTGTCCTTCACTATCTCCTGGAGTTTGCTCAGACTCATGTTCATTGAGTTGATGATGCCACCCAACCATCTCATCCTTTGTTACCCTCTTCTCCTCCTGCCCTCTATCTTTCCCAGCATCAGGGTCTTTTCCAATGAGTTGACTCTTCACATCAGGTGGCCAAAGGACTGGAGCTTTAACTTCAGCATCAGTCCTTCCAGTGAATATTCAGGGTTGATTTCCTTTAGGACTGACTGCTTTCATCTCCTTGCTGTCCAAGGGACTCTCAAGAGTCTTCTCCAGCACCACAATTCAAAAGCATCAATTCTTTGGTGCTCAGCCTTCTGTATGGTCCAACTCTCACATCCATACATGACTACTGGAAAAACTGTAGCTTTGACTATAATGACCTTTATCGGCAAAGTAATGTCTCTGATTTTTAATATGCTGTCTAGGTTTGTCATGAAAGGGTTTGACTATGTGGACTCCTTGAAAAGATCATGAGCACCCAAGGGGTCATTGATCTCCTCTTTGAAAACTGCTAATAGAGAGTAATTAGTTGAACCAGGATACACACACACACACACAAACACACACACACACACACACACACACACACCCCTGAACTCAATACAAAGTCTGTTCTTTGTGCCAAGGTGTTGGCAGTCCCTGAGAGGATCTGTGCTGTGCTGTCTGCCCAAGCTGGTGTGATCTTTTGGACGCTTTCAAACCCCCCTCTGTCCTGGGGACACAGTCTGGCTCCCTGTCTTCTCAGGGTGGTGCCTGCTCTTGTCCTCTGGGCAGCTCACATGATTCACATGGTTCCCCAACCAGGGACCACTGACCTGTTCTACTTTGTATGACCTTTCTGCTTGGCTCGGGTAACCTGGTCACACAGATCACCACTGTGACACCAGTTACCATCAGAAGGGGAACTCTCAAACAGATGAGCCTTAGTCAAAACCCCAACTCTTAGACCCTGTCTCAGAGAAGAATTTAGAAAGGAGGCCATTCCAGGATCTTGTTGCTGTTGACTGACCCTTCAACCAGCGTGCTCCAGGTCATGCTTCTGCTTGACTCAGCCGACCAAGGGCTGTCTGTCCAGGAAGGGCCACTGGCATTTGGGGGAGTAAGGAATCTCCCGTTTGGACCAAGACTTTGTCAGTTTTGAAACGCCAGACATGAAGCTGCAGAGGGGGAACCTTGAGCTGCCTCCAGCCAGAATTGTTGACCTTCCCAAGTGCTTGCCCAGACCCTGGGCCTGATAACTGCTTATTCCTGCTTCTTCACTGACTTTGACTCCAGCTCCACCCCCAGCCTAACTCCCCATCTACACCCCTATCCACATTCACACTCAGTTCTTCACCTTGTGAATGGACCATTTCTCTCCTCATTTCCTGCTGTGTAAACATACACTCAGCTGGAAGCGAGTTCTGCCATCAGTTGGGGCTAGAATTTTGGACCTGGAGTGAGCAGCATAACAAAGGAGTTGAGGCCAGAAAGGATGCAAGAGAACAGTTGGTCAGTGCCAAGTATTCTTGTCCATCATCTGCTTTTCTCCTTGGATGCTCCAGTTTGTCAAGAGTAGGCCACTCATGAGTCACTTGTTGACTGTGTGATTTCATTCCCCTCCCTGGAAGAAAAACACTAGGCAAGTGGAGCTGAGTTCATGTTCCCTGTACCCAGCCTACTTTCTGCTTTCCCAGCAAGATTTACCCCCATTCACAGGTCCCAGATATTTCCATCAAGGCATCTCTTTGTCCAGCAGTCTCAGAGTTGACTTGGCACACTGAGATGAACACGGATCCTGTGTGCTTTCTTTTTGAAAATCATGTCTGGGCCTGCGGGCAGGATGACTAGGCTACTCACTTGCCAAATAGAACGTACACCACAAAAGGTGCAGGGTCATCACAGTGCCCCGAGGGGAGGCAAGAGGACACCAGGTGGTAGGGTGTTGTTTTTGTTCATGTCTGTCCCCCGTCGTTTGGGCTTCTCAGGTGGCTCAGTGGTAAAAGAATCTGCCTGCCAATGCAGGAGCCGTAGGAGACTCGGGTTTGATCCTTGGGTTGGGGAGATCCCCTGGAGAAGGAAATGGCAACCCACTCCAGTATTCTTGCCTGGGAAATCCCATGGACAGAGGAGCCTTGTGGGCTACAGTCCATGGGGTCGCAGAAGAGTCAGACCCAACTGAGCACAAGCATCCCATCATTCAAACATATGAACAGAGAGCCAAAACGTGCCAGACACTGATACATGGGCAAAGAAAACAGAGATTCTTGCTCCCATGCTATTTACATTCTAGACAGCAATACGTCATCATCCATCAGGATTCTGGATGAGCTCTATCTTTCCTCTAGGGTCTCAGGCATCATTTTGGTTGGTGTAGCTTTGATACTGTTTCTTGTTTGCTTTGAGGGAGATGTCCAGGGAGCTGAGTATGAGTGACGAAAATAGCGCTTGTTCTCTTGGTAACGTCAGGTTTACAGATTTAGTCATTTTTTAACTAGTGTGGTATCTAGTCACCCTACAATGAGTTGTATTTGAAATCGTTGCTCCAGATCTTCTGTTGAGAGTGAAAGTGTTAGTCATTCAGTCAAGTCCAAGTCTTTGCCACCCCAAGGACTGTAGCCTGCAAGGCTCCTCTGTCCATGGAATTCTCCAGGCAAGAATACTGACAGGAGCGGGTTGCCATTTCCTTCTCCAGGGGACCTTCCTGACCCAGGGATCGAACCCAGGTCTCCTGCACTGCAGGCAGATTCTTTATCATCTGAGCCACCAGCGACGCCCACAATCTTCTGTTAGGAGCACTGAAATGCTCCTATATCTGAAATCATTTTGATATAAAACATCTGACTTTGCTGGTTATTGTTTCTAACAGGTGGCCTTTTTCCTTGCACACTTTGTGAGTTTCGACTGGGTTTATATTCCTTGGAGCTTGATCTGTGCAATGTTTTTGAAGCTTGAGTTAAAGTTACTTTCCTCTGAAGAGGATTTGTGTTTGTTGTACTCGGTACATGAGTGCTGTCAACCCAAAACTACTTGAAATTCTCTCTTGGGGATTTTCAAACCACACAGGGCCTGAAATCTATTTGAAGGCCGTCTCCTGGTTATGACTGTTCGGGGGAGATTATTTTTCTCCTTGGCGCTGAAAAAGGAAGCCTTCTTGTCCATTCTGTGTAATCCCTCTTGTTCCCATCCACGCGGATTAGAGCCCTGCTTTGAGATCAAGCTTCACGTAAGGGTCTCCTAGTGGGTCCCAGCATGGACAGGGTGCCACTGTCCTTCTGTCTCGACCTGCACAGCATTTCATCAACACTCCATGTCGCCAGGGTTCGCCTCCTGGAAGAACCTAGCTTCAGCCTCCCAGGACCCCTGCCTCCACTGTGCGTTTGGTCTGCACAGACTCCTGCTGTCTTATCGGTTCTATGATAATTCTGGTATTTTCTTAAATCCTTCTTTTGTCCTTCGTTTTAGTTGACTTTAGTGGAGGGTGGTCCAAGATGTCTGGGCGTAGAACCATATACAGTTAATCAGCGTTCTGTGAAGGCCAAGGGTCACCATCTAGCCTGCCACAGATGCCACATCCACTGTCCAGCTGCTCGGCCCAAGGAGGATGTGGACAGGCCCCGTCGTCTTCCACTTTGCCTCACCCAGGCTGGAGACATGGTCTCTGCTTCACAGACTGGCTCCTAACCTAGAATTTTAGTTGCTCTAATACCAGGTTCCAGGCCATAGCCCCAGGGAGGCGAGGGTGGGGGGGGCGCGCGGAGTGGATGGGCCCTTATGGCTGTGTGGGGAGCCTTCTGCTGGATAATTTGTCTATTAAAATTGTAGCTATTGAAACTGAGGATGGAATCCTAGACATATTGGCAGGTTGAAAAGAATTATTTTCATCATTTGTAGAATCAAAAACTTAAGCACATGTGTCAGATACATGGAATATTTTAAAAATTTATTTATTTTAATTGGAGGATAATTGCAATATTGTGATGGTTTTTGCCATCCCTCACATGAATTGGCCATTGGTATACATGTGTCCCCTCCACCAGAACCCCCGCCCCCGCTTCCCTCCCCACCATATTCCTCCAGGTTGTTGCAGGGCACTGGCTTTGGTGCCCTGTGTCATACATCAAACACTCACTGGCTATCTGCTTCACATGGGTGATGTATATGTTTCAGTGCTCTTCTCTCAAGTCATCCCACCCTCTCCTGCCTGAGTCCAAAAGTCTCTCCTTTGTGTCTGCCTGCATGGGAATATCATGCAGCCATGAAAAGGAGGGAAATTCTGACACATGCTGCAGCTTGGACAGACCATGAAGATGTTGTGCCGAGTGAGAGAAGCCAGACGCAGGAGGAGAGTGCTGCACAATCCCACTTCTATGAGGTTCCTACGTTTGTCAGATTCGCAGGGACAGAAGATACAATGGTGGCTGCCCGTGGCTGATGGGGGGAGGGGTGGAGAATTCATGTTTAACGGCTACAGAGTTTCAGCTTTGGGTGCTGAAAAAATTCAGGAGATGGTTGGTGGTGATAGCGATGCAGCCTCGTGAATGTGTTTAATGCCACTGAAGTATGCCCTTGAAGGTTAAGATGGTAAATTTTATGTTGTATATGCGTGCATGCATCCTCAGTCACTTCAGTTGTATCTGACCTGACTCTTTGCAATCCTGTGGACTGTAGCCTACCAGGCTCCTCTGTCCATGGGGATTCTCCGGGCAAGAATGCTGGAGTGGGCTGCCATGCCCTCCTCCAGGGGGTCTTCTCGACCCAGGGATTGAACCCACATCTCCTGTGCCTCCTGTACTGCAAGCGGATTCTCTACCTGCTGAACCACCAGGGAAGCCCCATGTTATGTACATTTTACCACAATTGGAAAGAAAGCTTGAGTTCACACACCCACAACATTGGAGGGATCATGCAGGTGTGGTTACGAAACCTTATTATGTGGGTTCTCAGAAGGGTAACCAGGGGTAGCCCCTTTCTCGAGGCTGGACAGACTCAGGCCTGTGGGACCCCTGGAAGTGTCTGCACTTGTTGAAACTTGGAAGTGTGGGCAGGGCTGTGTTCTGCTGGCTTTGTAGACCGGGGGTCACTTACTTTGGCATTTTTAACAAAGATTTAAAGCTTAGGGAATTTGCCAGTTGGCCTGGTCTTAAGGCCCCACTGAAGCAACATGTACTTTTTTTTTTTTTTTTTACTTAAATACAGAACAATAGCAGAAGGCACAAAAGCTCTCCCAGGGCTGGTTTTCCCTTGAAGTAACACAAAGGAAGACGGATGCAGGGAAAAACACCCACATGGAATCAAATACCGCAGAAAACACATTTCACACCGCATGATGTTACCACAGAAGGAAATGGAGATGGGTTAAAACCATGTGAAGTGCAGAAAGTTCAGGAGTGAGGGCGCTCGAGCTATTTTTAGCATCAATGATGCAATAAATCCTGTTTTCCAGTGACACTCTGGTGAATCGAATTATTTGCCTTTCTCTGCATTTGCCATACTAATTGTTGTGTGTGATGGAATCAGAGTGGGCCCAGCTGAGGGCTGCTGACCTCAGGGGGAGAGGCCTCCTTTGGGGTCAGCTGGGCATCGCCAGCCCACTGATATCCTCTGGGTATCTGGTCCTTGTAGTGACATACTGGAGCCACAGATGCGCTTTTCAGCATTTCACCAGGGCAGTTGGTACAGTGGAAGTTTTTGAACCTAAAGATTCCCTGGAGGAGGGCATGGCAACCCACTCCAGTATTCTTGCCTGGAGAATCCCATGGACAGAGGAGCCTGGAGGGCTACAGTCATGGGCTTGCAAAGAGTCAGACGTGACTGACCCGACTGAGCATGCACGCACATGGCTGGTACCATTTTTGCCGGACCAGAACGTGCTGCCTGGAGAAGTGTGTGGTCCCAGGCTGGCCACTAGGGGTGTCTCCACTGCTCTGGACACGTGGTCAGTGGGGGTCTCTGCTTCCCTCCCTTCTGCTGAGTCCTCGGGACACGTGGAATCAGGTATTGGCCTGGCCTCTTCCTTCTAAACCTGGCTCCCTGACGAGGCTCAGACTCTCTCAGGGACCCGGGACTCTGCATTTTAGTGGCTCTCCAGCTAGTTCTACTGCCAAGGGAGATCTGGGAATCACAGCTTTCATCAGTGGTAATGAATAAAGAGCTTAAACGGGAAGCCGATGGGTGGTTGGTGGGGCGGGAGCGGTTGGGAGTGGAGGGTGGTTACTGGGGCAGAGGCAGGCCGTGTGCTTCTGGCACAGCTCAGGTCTCAGCCCTGACATCCATCTCCTTGGCTGCCTCACCTGCCTGTTAGTCGCTTCAGTCATGTCCGACTCTTGGCAACACCATGGGCTGTAGCCTGCCAGGCTCCTCTGTCCATGGGATTCTCCAGGCAAGAATACTGGAGTGGGTTGCCATTTCCTTCTCCAGATCTTCCAGACCCAGGGCTCAGACTCGGGTCTCCTGCGTTCCCAGGGCCACCTGCTGAGCTCCTCCGGCATGCGGAGATCTCAGCATCGGAGGAGGCGGTCACCTGCTCAGGGAACAAGTGCTGCGAAGGTGGGCAGGGGGCCCAGGGACCAGAGAAGCTGATGGCAGAATAGAAGCTTGGTGTTCCAGGGACACTTGACTTTGCACTCAGTCACCAGCCAGGAGCCTGCTCCCAGAATATTCCTTGTCACGATCATCTTGACGACCCTGGGCCTCCAGGTAGAGGTCACGGGTATGTTCACTTCATTCCTCGGAGGCCCACAGGAAGGTGTGCGATCACTGTGGGAACTGCTCCATACAAAAGGGATAAAATGAGAGAACTTTCTGGACCAGTTTGGCTCTGAGGGTTACTCTCCTACACAGCTGAGCTTTGCAAGGGCTGGCCTGCAAAAACCCATCAGACTCCCTGGCCCTGGGAGGGGCCCTGCAGCCCCGAGCCTTCCCAGCTTCTCATTCGAGAACAGCTACAGGCACCGTCTCACCATTTCACATGGAGCCACATCTCCTGACGCTTCTACACCCTGTGACCATCGTTCCAGCCTTCAGTGGTGACTACGTCATGAGCCTTGGTTCTGCATCTTCCTAACATGTCTTAGGGAGTGCCTTCAATTTACTTAAATTCAACTTTATCTTCAGTAGATGGACCCTCCTGATTTTGCTCCATGAACCACAATGGAAGAACCTTGGGACAATACCAGAGACCACGGAAAATGGATTTATTAAATGTGGCTGAAAGCCAGAGAAATGTGAAAACTCTTATAGCCAGGGGACTTCAGACCTTGTCAGTTAACCAGTGGTACAGCTAAGCCCAGAAACGCTGTGCGTTGAGGGCCCTCTGGACTCCTACACAGATTGCAAAATGTGGTGACAATTCAGAGTTACCTGGCGTCCATGGAAGGTTCTCTGGCAGCAGCTGAGATGGGCAGCCCCAGAGGACCATCTCCAGGAACCAGTTGAGAGCAAGTGGCTGCGCAGGGGTCAGTGGCCGTTGGACTCCAGATGCTAAGGAAGGCTGAGTAGGAGGAAGAGAGACTCTAGAGGACTGTCCCAGGAGCTCAGCTAGGAGATGGGAGCAAGAGAGGCAGTTTTCCTGATACTTATGCCTGCTCAAGTGTTCTGCAGGCCGAGAAGAGATGGGGTCACCTATGACAAATTGGGCATGCTCTGAAAACAGCTGAGAACCCAGAAAACTAGTAGCTCATCTTTCCAACTTTGGGTGAAAACAAGAGAAAGATCCACAGCCACCAGCTACTGGGGGGAAAAAAAAAGCTACCCGTAAATCTGTAAAAAGAAAGGAACAGATTTGGCTGCTTCATTTCTTCTTTAACGATCACGTGGCTTTAAACATCATCTGAAACGTGCATTAGGCTCCTTCAGTAATCCACCAACAGTGTCAAGGTAACTGCCTTGCTTTGTTTGCGAGAAATCTTTGCTAATCTTGTTTTGGTGTTGCTTTTTGTTGATCCTCGTTGATACCCATCTGTAAGTGTTTACTTGTTTGAAATGTTTCTGAGTTCAAATGATGTAACCTGGGTTTTAAATGCTCACCATTGATTTTTTTTTTTTAAAGGAAGGGATTGTGAATTATTTAGAGGAAAAATGCCCTCTAAATCTTTTAATGGAAGTCAATAGAAAATATCTCTGGGGCACGTATGGGTAGAGAGGAATAATTTGCTTCTTTGATGGTATTGAAATGTTCACAATGTTGTGGATCATGTTTAAATGAAGTTAAGTGAATTTCAGCTCAATTTAAAACATAATAGTCTGATCTGAGGGCTGTCATTCTATGTCGCTCTTGAACACATAGAATTAATGAGTAGAAGGCCAGGGCTTGAAGAGACAGGTATTTCGGCTTAATAGGAAGAATTTTCTAGTAAGTTCAACAAACAGGATCTAGCAGAGGCTGCCAGAGAGAGTAGTGCGTCCTGTTTCCATGGAGACGGACGGCACTGTCTGGGATGCTATGGGTGGCATTCAGGCTCCAGAGCAGGGGTTCTCCCCTAGCAGTGGTTCTGGGCGCATGGGAGTCACCCCTTCCAGGGGAAGGGTGGTAGAGTCAGGCAGGGCCCAGCCCCAGTGGGCAGTTAATGTTAACACCATTGGTCTGAGGCACAGCCTGGGGTCCCAAACCAAGGGGCCCCGGTGTCCGCCTGCTTTTGATAGAAGCGGGTGACACTTAGCCTCCCTCCCACCACTCATGCCCAGCAATCTTCATACACCTGCAGCTTCATACCATGAGGCGCTGCTTAGAAACACAGAACTTCAGCCCCACCCAGACCCTCCTGCTCAGAATTGCACTTTAACAAGATTTTCAGTGATGTGGGTGTCCATGGGCATCTGAGAAGCACTGCCACAGACCTTGATTTATAAAGCATTTTGGACTGCTTTTTCTTGTTTTTGATTTATTTTAATTTAATTATATTTTTTTATAGATGGTTTTCAAGTTTATTTATTTATTTACTTTACAATATTGTATTGGTTTTGCCATACATCAACATGAATCCGACACAGGTATACACATGTTCCCCATCCTGAATCCCCCCTCCCACCTCCCTCCCCGTACCATCCCTCTGGGTCATGCCAGTGCACCAGCCCCAAGCATCCTGTATCATGCATCGAACCTGGACTGGCGATTCGTTTCATATATGATATTATACATGTTTCAATGCCATTCTCCCAAATCATCCCACTCTCTCCCTCTCCCACAGAGTCCAAAAGACTGTTCTATACATCTGTGTCTCTTTTGCTGTCTCACATACAGGGTTATCATTACCATCTTTCTAAATTCCATATATATGCGTTAGTATACTGTATTGGTGTTTTTCTTTCTGGCTTACTTCACTCTGTATAATCGGCTCCAGTTTCATCCACCTCATTAGAACTGATTCACATGTATTCTTTTTAATGGCTGAGTAATACTCCATTGTGTATATGTACCACAGCTTTCATACCCATTCGTCTGCTGATGGACATCTAGGTTGCTTCCATGTCCTGGCTATTATAAACACTGTTTATAATTTATTTTTTGAGGCAAGCTGTGGGTCACGTGAGATCTTGGTTCCCAGACCTGGGATTGAACCTGTGCCCCCTACAATGGAAGCTTGGAGTCTTAACTGCTGAACCACCAGGGAAGTCCCTGCTTTTTTATCATTTTATCTTGTGAAGGTGGCGCTCGTGGTAAAGAACCTGCCTGCCAGTACAGGAGACATAAGAGACGTGGGTTCAATTCCCTGGAGGAGGGCATGGCAACCCACTCCAGTATTCTTGCCTGAAGAATCCTTTGCGACTGCATGAACTGTAGCCTGCCAGGCTCCTCTGTCCTGGGATTTCCCAGGTAAGAATATTGGAGTATTCTAGGGTTAGGAGAGGGTTGCCATTTCCTCTTCCAGGAGATCTTCGAAACTCAGGGATCAAACCCACTCCTCCTGCTTGGCAGGCAGCTTACTTACCATTGAGCCCCCAGGGAAGCCCTTGCTATTTTACCTCTTTGATATTATTAATACATTTCAGACAGACGGGTTAATTTTGTTCAGTCCTAGTCCAGACCGAGACCTGCTGGGTCCAGATATGGTCCTCCGTGACAGGGTTGATGCCAGACCACTGGCACACTCGGTCACAGGTGGCACAGATAGGATCCCAGGGGCAGACTGGGCTCACGGCCGTGTCCTTGCCACTGACAGCATCGGCGCCCGACAGACCGGAGGGCAGGTCTCTGAGCTACGTCTGACTCACGGGCAGAGAGCCACAGACCTGAGCTTCAGGCACCACCCCTGTCCCAGAGTCTTAAGGATTTATGTGCACAGTTAAAAGCAGAGCAGACGAGCACGAATGGCCCTGCTGGCCACCATGGCACAGTCGTGGACAGAGAATGCTCCGTTGTAGCCAGGCTCTCCCCATCCTATCTCCGTGAGAGAATGCTCTGATGTAGCCCGGCTCTCCCCATCCTATCTCCGTGTCGCCTATCTGGACACCTGGGCAGGCAATTCACACGCAGAAGAGTACGTGGGCAAAATTACTATCCTCAAGTAATCAGAAGGCCACATTTTCTTCCTACTTTAAACTTTTTATTTTTCTTTTGGGGTATAACTGATTAACAACATCGTGATAGTTTCAGGTAAACGGTGAAGGGACCCAGCCATACATATACATGTATCCATTCTCCTGCAAACTCCCCTCCCATCCTGGCTGCCAGGTAACACTGACCAGAACTCCACGTGCTCTACAGGAGGACCTTGTGAAGACCACATTTTTAAAAGTTGAAGTATAGTTGACTTTAAATGTTGATCACGTCAGTCTGTTGTTGTTTGGTCCCTAAGTCATGTCTGACTCTTTGTGACCCCATGGACTGCAGCATGCCAGGCTTCCCTGTCCTTCCCAGAGTTGGCTCAAACTCGTGTCCATTGAGTCAGTGATGTCATCCAACCATTTCGTCCTCTGTCACCCCCTTCTCCTTCTGCTCTCAATCTTTCCCAGCATCAGAGTCTTCTCCAGTGAGTTCGCTCTTTGCATCAGGTGGCCAAAGTATTGGAGCTTCAGCTTCAGCATCAGTCCTTCCAGTGAATATTCAGGGTTGATTTCCTTTAGGATGGACTGGTTTGATCTCCTTGTAGTCCACAGTTTTATTTACACACACACACACTTTTTTATATTCTTTTCCGTTATGGTTTATCACAGAATATTGAATAGAGTCCCCTGTGCTATACAGTAGGACCTTGTGTTTATCCATTTTGTATATAATAGTTTGCATCTAGTAATCTTGAGCTCCCAATCCGTCCCTCCCCTACCCCCACCGCCCCCTTGGCAGCCACAGTCTGTTTCTGTTTCATAGATAAGTTTATTTATGGAATATTTCAGATTACACATAGAAATGATTATCTTATTTGTCTTTGACTTACTTAGTATGATCTCTAGGGCCATCTATGTTGCTGCATATAGCATTATTTCACTCTCTTTATGGCTGAATAATATTCCACTTTGTGTGTGTTTGTAGTGGGGTGGAGTGTTGGCCAAAAGGTTCATTCAAGAAAACCCACATCATCTGTATACACCACATCTCCTTTATTCATCTGCCAGTGGATATTTAGGTTGTTTCCATGGAGAAGACCACATTTTATACAGTATTCTATTACAGAGTTATTTCTTATTCCACCAAAGGAAGAAACCACAGTTGGAAAGAAAAGCAGGAGGTTGCCTGAGGTCATCCAGCCTGTCGGTGACGGAGCCAACCCCAGAGTCCACAGAAGCCTCTTGGTTCCATGTCCCCACTGATTGAGGCCCTCCCACACCGAGCAGTCTTCCTGTGTGGCCCTGGAGGGTGGCACGCAGCCCTCAGCATTTTGTGGTTTGTGGGAGGCGGCTAGGCAGCCCCTGGTTCCATGGGAACCCCCCCATTCCAGACTCCTCGCTGCTCATCCTTCCCACTCTCCAGGTCCCCCTAAAACAGGCAGGCACTTGAGAGAGCTTGACCCTGGTTCTGGATTCCAAGCCAGCTCTGGCTACAGTCGCATAGGGCATCTTTCAGGATGCTTGCTTTTGAGTAAAGAGAAGTCGTTCAGTCGTGTCAGACTCTTTGTGACCCCCAGGACTGTAGCCCACCAGGCTCCTCCATCCATGGGATTTTCCAGGCAAGAGTACTGGAGTGGGGTGCCATTTCCTTCTGCAGGGGATCTTCCTGACCCAGGGATTGAACCCAGGTCTCCGGCATTGCAAGCAGACACTCTACCATCTGAGCCACCAGGGAAGCTCTTGAGTAAAACCATGATTTTTTCAGGCTTCCTTGGTGACTCAGTGGTGAAGAATCCACCTTCCAATGCAGGAGACTCAAGAGACACGAGTTCGATCCCTGGGTCAGGAAGATTCCCTGGAGTAGGAAATGGAAGCCTGCTCCAATATTCTTGCCTGGAGAATGCCATGGACAGAGGAGCCCGGCAGGCTACAGTCCGTGTGTTACCAGAAGGTGTGGGGGGGTCAGCTGCTCGCTGCCCAAAAGCCAATTAACAGGCCAGGCTGATGGAAAGGAAATTTGCTTTATTTTCAGATGCTGACCCTGGAGGGGAGGGGTGGCAGACGCCTGTCCAAAGGCCAACTTCCCCCCACCACTGGCAACCAGTCAAGCAGGAGATTTTATAGACAGAGGTTGGGGTGGGGGGAACTACATGCACAGTCAGCTCTGACAGTCAGCTCCAGATTGGTCATCGGTGGTTTGACCAGTGTCATCTTGGTTGTTTCAAGTACAGTTAATCTTTGGTTCCAGTCCATTTGTTCCCATTGCTTTGAGGTCATTTCTCCGAATTGTGGCAGCCTGTGTCGTGGGTCTAGTCTGGTTATCATGCAGTTAATTTCTCCCACCTGGGGTTTCAGTCTCTGTAAGACAGCTCACGGGATATGGCTGAGAATATTATCTAAAGCCCTTGAGAAGGAACTGAAGCCCTTGAGAAGTCAAGGAACTCCTTGACTAGGCTTAATGACTACTTTTGATTATTTGGTCTCCTTTTACTGTTTTTCTTTGTATGTTCTCATTTCTCTGATTAAACTTATTATTCGACTAAAGTTTTCCATGGACAAAAGGCAGGCTGGGAACTTGGGGGTGGGGGCATGGGGCTTCCACCCTAGGTGGATTCCCTAGGGTCCTGCTCCATTTCACACAGGGTTGCAAAGAGTCGGACCCAACTGAGCACGCGTGCACACACACACATGCGCGCGATATTTTTCAGTATTTTAAAGTTTCCATGAGTCTCTTCTTCCCGATTTGGTTCCTTCCTCTCTAAATCCGTGTCACGCTCTCGCCTTCTCCCTGTGGGCATCTGAGGGCACTTAGGAGCTTATCAGAAAGCAAACAGTACCTCTGGAAGACAGAACATTCCTTCATTGCCTTGGTTCCATCTGTTTTTCTGCAGCCAAGATAAGAGACGACAGAAAGAGGAAAGCAGATGCTTTGTGCAGCTTATCAGAATCCTGCCTCTGATATGGACGTGCTCTTCCTGCCCCTGGGATTCTTGGTCCCACGGTGCTATAGACCCTCCAGTGGTGCCGCCTTATCGTGTTGCCACGCAACACGTATGAGCATGTGGACGCAGGCACACACATACACACACAGCCGCACATCGTTAAATCGTAGCTGATAAAGGCTTTGTTGTTGTTAATTTTTCATGGCCTCAAAATGTGAGCATGTGCAGGGCTAGGAACAGACTACTCAGTGTGAGCTGGGCTGTCATTCTGACATAGACATGAACTTGACTTCTACTCTGGAACACAGGAGTAAACAGTTGAAATCATGTGAAGGAAGAAAAAATTTTGAATGAGTAATTCAGTGAGTATAGGTAAAAAAGAGACAATATTTCTAGAACAAACAGTTCAGAAAGATTTATTTTTTTATAGTTGTATATATTAATACTATATTTGTTGTCCAGTCAGTCATGCCCTACTCTTTGGGACCCCATGGACCACAGTACACGAGGCTCCTCTGTCCTCCTCTATCTCCTGGAAAGAAAAAGTGTTAGTCACTCAGTGGTGTCCAACTCTGCGATCCCATGGACTGTAGCCTGCCAGGCTCCTCTGTCCATGGAATTCTTCCAGCAAGAATACTGGAGTGGGTAGCCATTCCTTTCTCCAGGGGATCTTCCCAACCCAGAAACTGAACCTAGGTCTTCCTCGGAGTTTGCTGAAATTCATGTCCATTGAGTCAGTGATGCTATCTAACCATCCCATCCTCTGCCACCGCCTTTTCAATAATGAATGGTATTTTACCCAATGAAAAATGGCCTAAGATCTTGACTCTTCCATTCTGAAAGAAAGCAGGAAGAGGTTACTATAAACATGCATTGCTTCTCCCTCTGAAAACAATGAACTACCTTTCTAATATTTTCACATAAGCTGGACCATCTCCTTTTGTTTCCTTTGTTGGTTGTTTCCTTTTCTCTCAGACAAGAGAAACGTGAAAATGAAACGTTTTTCTGTTTATAACATTCCCAAATCTGAGTGTGGCCTTGGAATAATGATTTTGTTCTGTTCTAAAGAATCTGATAGCTTTTTTCATGGACTCAAGAATTTAGCATATTCTAAGGACTGAAGGCTTCATGACCCAGGTAAAGATAAGAATAGAGCACCAGCAAGGAAAAAGAATTTGAAAATGTTTATACATATATATGTATATATGTAACTGAATGACTTGGCCATAAACCTGAAACTAATACAACGTTGCAGATCAACCATACTTCAATATAAAATAAAAATTTAAAAAAAAAAACAGTGCTTCTACAAAAAAAGAGAGTGTAACACCAGTACATATACTGAATTGCTTAGTTAAGTAAGCAAGTAATTGGAACATGCTTTGCGATAAAACTGCATTGATTAATAAATGCACTGAAGAGTAGTTTGGACTCACAGGGTCAACTGATTTGAAGAGCATTTCACTCTCCCCTTTGCTAAATTTGGCTAAACATATAAAATAAATTATTTAAAAATTTTTAAAGTATCCAAACTTTCTCCCATTTTACCCAGGATTTCAAAGTTTAGAAGTTGTTAGTTGTGGCCTCATGGAAACCAGGTGTGTGATAGTCTGCTAAGGAGACTAAGGGGTGGTGATGAGCTTTGCTTTGCAAAAGGGTCTGGAAGAAAGGGCGGGACTCATGGTCCTCAAGCGGGTGGGCCGTGAGCCACTCACACACGTAAAGTATGATTCAGTTCACAGAAATGTTGTTTATCACCTGCTCTTTGGGGAAAATGCTATTATGCAATCCGATATCCCTGTATGGGAACCTTTGGGATTGCAAGGGATGTTTGAAAGGGCTTGCCTTGCAGGTTCCCTGGGAGCTGGTAAATATGTTTGGAATTTGAAAATGAAGGTAACTGACGTCCGTGGTTAGCATCTGTTACTGAGATGAGGGCCAGCACCTTTTGAAGGCTTCCTGGATTGCTCTAATAATCCCACCCATCTGAGCTAACCTGCCTTGCCCTTTTACTCCCAGCTCCCCATCTAGGTGTTTGACAGGTATTAGGTCCTTAAATCTCAGCTGCCCTGTGAAGGTGGGAGTGGGCGCAGAGAGAGGATCAGAGACTTGCCTGCGGTCACTGGCGAGTTAAAACAGAGTCACATTTTGAATGTGTTGGATCTTCACTGCCGGCTGGGTGCCTGGGAAGGGGCGCCAGGCCACAGCATGTGTGCTGAACAAGCACGTGAAGAAAGACCTGAGGGCCAGGAAGAGGAGGAGGGGCTGTGTCGAGGCCCCATGATGCTCTGGCCCCTGCCTTACTGTTCTCGAGAGAACTTTTCAGAGAAGGTCGTGGCTGAAAGAGTCTGGGCGAACATTCCCAAAGTTGTGGGTTTTAGATATGAACATATCTCAAAATATTCTTGACAAAACCTTCTGATGCCTATGTTACAGCAATGAAACATGGGGGAAACAATGCCCAACATCTTACACATCTGCGCTTACAGACCTGGTCACCACGGGCCACGAGGCCACTGCTCTGCTGGGAAACTTCCAAGGTACTCCAAGCTGACTTAGGTCTGCTCCTGCTCCGGGGGCACCAGTGAGCTTTCTCTGGGGGTGAGCTAGCGGCCCTGTCCTTCCTGGGAGCCCTGGGGAGCAGGATCTGGCCCCCTGCTCGGGGACCCCAGCATCAGCCTCCAGGTTTGTGCTGAGACTTCAGACACCAGGACCTGGAAGCAGGTTAGATCACCCAGGCCTCGAGGGAGCCTCTCTCACATTGTCGGATGCTTCATCCAGCTTCTGAGCCCAAGAGGCCGAAGGGGAGGCCTTTCCATCTGTGCAGCTGCAGCCTCACTGAACACAGGCATCGCAGGGACACTGCGGGGCCTGCCCTCCAGCCTGGGATCCGGGGCCCGCTGGTCTTGGCACCGCTGACTCAAGCCCATCCTTACCCCTAGTGAGTGCCCAGTGATTACCAGCAGTGAGGGGTGGAGGGAGCCTGCTCCACGGATGGCGTGCAGCGTTCATGTGCATTGTCAAGAGGGCACACTTTGTCAGAGTGCAGGGTGGTGTCTGTTAGGGCCGTCCAGGGGAAAAGCATAGGATGAGACAGTCACGATCGATTAAGCTGATGCGGAAAATGAGAAGCAGGGCTTTTGTTGTTGTTCAGTCTCTCAGTTTTTGTGTCCGACTCTTTGTGACCCCGTGGACTGTAGCACACCAGGCTCCCCTGTCCTTCACCACCTCCTAGAGTTTGCTGAGACTCATGACCATGGAGTTGGTGATGCCATCCAACCATCTCATCCTCTGTCGTCCCCTCTCCTCCTGCTCTCAGTGTTTCCCAGCATCACGGTCTTTTCCAGTGAGTCAGCTCTTCACATCAGGTGGCCAAAGTCTTGGAGCTTCAGCATCAGTCCTTCCAGTGAATATTCAGGGTTGATTTCCTTTAGAAGTGAGTGGTTTGTGCTTCACCTGAAGTTTCCATGACTAACTCATGTACCAGGTACCCAGCACAACGCCTCCCAAAAGATGTTCTGGGATTGCTCTCTCTTACCCCAAGACCTGGCTGAGCGTCCTGAGGAGAGGTCGTGTCTTGCCTTCTCCCTGACCCCCTGAAGCCTGCACCCGGGCTTCAGAGCCGTGAGAGGAGCAGTTTATTCCACCACGGTTTTGTCTTTGAAGGCAGGGAAGTCAGGGTACACCCTGTTCTCGTCCTGCAGTTTGTTTTGTTTCAAGAACCACTTTCTCTACACTTGCTTTGAGTTTTCCTCACTCCCTGGGTCTCTGTCTGTCCCCGATGGCTCTCTGAGCCCCTGGGCGGTGCCCAGAGCGTCCACGGGAGGGGATGGCCTGGGTGGAGGAGAGCTGGGGAGGCGCTGCCCCTCTCTCGCTGCTGCCCTGCCTTCGAGCCACTGGTTCTTCACCGGGGAAGAACCGTGTTGCTGAGCTGACCTACTTTTCCTGTTTGCCTACAGCAGGCTAAGCCTGTTTAGCACCGTCCAGAGGGGCCAGGCGGAGCAAGGAGCTTTCTGAGTCGTACAGATGGCAATCTTCGGAGGAACGTGATTTAATCTGGTTGTCCCGTTTTCCGTTAGTCTGAAGAGTTAGGACCCGAGGCCTGAGGTGACCTAGGGCCAGCACCCCAACACAGGGCTGCGCAGCTCTGGAGAATCCCACGGACAGAGGAGCCGGGCAGGCTGCAGTCCATGGGGTCGCAGAGAGTTTGACATGACTGAGCAACTAAAAGTTTCACTTTCAAATTTTATTTTACTGCAGTAGAGTCGATTTATGGTGTGTTTAACGTCTGCTGTACAGTGTAGTGGTTCAGGTATACATGTCTAGCCATTCTTGTTCATGTTTTCCATTATGGCTTATCGCAGGACATTGAATAGAGTTCTCCGTGCTGTACAGAAGGACCTGGTTCTGTGTGTCTGCTAATCCCAGCCTCCTGGTCCCGCCCTCCCTCATCCCTCTCCCCTCTGCCAACCGCAAGCCTCTTCTCTGGGTCTGACCCTGTTTCTGTTTTGTAGATGAGTTCGCCACTGCCGTGTTTTAGATTCCTGGTGTAGGTGATATCATATGATATTTGTCTTTCTCTTTCTGACGTCACTTAGCGTGTTAAACTCTGGGTCCACCCATGTTGCTGCAGATGGCATGGTCTCATTCTTCTTGAAGACTGAGTCTTATTCCATTGTGTGTTTATATATATACATGTCCATGTCACATCTTCTTTATCCATTCATCTGTTAATGGACATTTAGGTTATTTCCATGCTTTGGCGACTGCAAATAGCGCAGCAGTGAACATAGGGAGGTGTGTATATTTTCGAATTATCATTTTCTCTGGATATATGCCTAGGAGTGGGATTGCGAGATCATATGGTAGCTCTATTTTTAGTGTTTTCAGGAACCTCCATGCTGTTTTCCATAGTGGCTGCATGAATTTACATTCCCACCAACAGTGTAGGAGGGTTCCCTTTTCTCGGCGCCCTCTCCAGCATTTGTTACTTGTAGACTTTTTAATGATGGCCTGTCACAATTTTATTCTTAGCTGCATGTCCCTGCATTGCTGCTTGGGGGCACAGGATGGTATCTCTTAGGGTCATCCAGGGACGAAAAGGAGAATGAAATTGTCATGATCGAATAAGTGGACATGGGAAAACCAGAAGCTTAGCTTTACCTGTGGTTTATGTCACTAACTCGTGTATCAGGTTCCCAGCACTTGTTGTTCAGTCATGTCCAACTCTTTGAAACCCTATGAACTGTAGCACTTCAGGCTTCCCTGTCCTTCGCTCCTGGAGTTTGCTCAAATTCATGTCCCTTGTGTTGATGATGCCATCCAACCATCTCATCCTCTGTCACCCCCTTTTCCTTTTGCCTTCAATCTTTCCCAGCACCAGGGTCTACTCCAGTGAGTCAGCTCTTCACATTAGGTGGCCAAAGTATTGGAGCTTCAGCTTCAGTATCAGTCCTTCCAATGAATGTTCAGGATCGACTGGTTTGACTTTAGGATTAACTGGTTTGATCTCCTTGCTGTCCAAGAGACTCTCAAGACTCTTCTCTGGCACCACAACTTCAAAAGCATCGATTCTTTGGTGCTCAACCTTCTTTATGGTCCAACTCTCACATCCATACATGACCACTGGAAAAACCATAGCTTTGACTAGATGGACCTTTGTCAGCAAAGTGATGTCTCTGCTTTTTAATATGCTGTCCAGGTTTGTCATAGCTTTTCTTCCAAGGAGCAAGTGTCTTTTAATATGCCTCCCAAAAGACGTTCTGGGCCTGTGCTTTCTCATCCCAGAGCCCTGGCTGAGTGTCCTGAGGAGGGGTCATGTCTTGCCTTCACCCTGACACCCTGAAGCCTCCACGTTGGGCTTCAGAGCTCAGGCAGGAGGGGTATTGGGCTGGTGGGTGAATTGTGCATCGCTTGGTGTCACATGCAGAGATTGCTGTCCAGGGATGGATGTGAGTAAGGATGGAGGTCCTCTAACTTACCATTAACTTACACCGTGAATAGCCAAAGGTATAAAACTGGACCTTTCCAATCCTGCCGGGTTGACTGTTAAACATGTGAAAACCAGACATTTCTGGACCTGCCAATGTTCTGCTTGCTTGGTGAACAGGACTGGGTCTCAGCCCATGGCTGTCCTTCTGCCCACGGCAGGGTCTTCTCAGCAGAGATTCTTCAAGTCCCCTCTCTGGGGTAAGGGAGGAGAGGTGGTTTCCTGCCTGGTGTACTGTTTGCATCTGTTCTGGACCTCATCTTCCCTTTATGTCCAGAGGGCAGGCCTTTCTTTGGCTTTATGCAAAGGATCTGCGAGTGTTAAGGAGAAATGCCAGCTTCTGGGACATTTAGGGGCTACCTGCGACCCACCTGTCCTGCAAACCCTGGCGTCCAGCGGTGGCCAGGGTTGGAGAGACAGGGTACACAGTGTTGCTGGGGAGCCCCAGGGAGACTCAGACCATTGCTGTGCTTTACCGTGGGGACATTTGGAGGGTAGCATCCAGCACAAGAGGGGACAACATGGTTCCTGTTGTAAACTGTCCTCTAACCAAAGCCTGTGGCGCATTCTAAAACATGACTGTGGCCACAGGGCCTTCCTGTGATGGGTCCTTCATCTCACGAGCCCAGCTGCTCACTAGAGGGTGGTACCACCTCCCTCATCAGAGGCTGCTCCCTGCTGAGTGGGACCAGGGCCCTGGGGACAGCATGTCAAGAGCTGCATGACCCACAGCAGACATATTGCCAAGCTCAAGGCATCCACCTGTTTTTTTTTTTGGTTTTTTTTTTTCCAGCACAGACAGGTCTGGGCATTAGTCACCATGACCAGTTTCCCAACTATGAGCTCCAGATCAACCCAGACTCTCACATCAGGTGGGGAGAGGTGTCCAGGTGGTGTGGATGGACCTTCCTTCCCCTATCCTAGGGGAAAACCCCGCCCCAGGCAGCACCTGCTTCCCTTGGGGAACTGGGCTCAGCTGAGTTGTACATCGCGAACTGACAGAGGGAGCATGGGATGATCTAACTTCATGGGGTACCTGTGAAATGAACACAGAAAGTCACGGTAGAGTTGGGAGCGTCAGGGGAGTGTTCTGTGGGGCCCCTGGGCTCAGAGGAGAGGTGGTGGGCTGGATTACCCTGTCTTAGCTGGGAGGGCAGTTGCTGCTGCTGCTGCTGCTAAGTCACTTCAGTCGTGTCCTCCTCTGTGTGACCCCATAGACGGCAGCCCACCAGGCTCCCCTGTCCCTGGGATTCTCCAGGCAGGAACACTGGAGTGGGTTGCCATTTCCTTCTCCAATGCATGAAAGTGAAAAGTGAAAGTGAAGTCGCTCAGTTGTGTCCAACCCTCAGCGACTCCATGGACTTCGGCCTTCCAGGCTCCTCCATCCATGGGAGTTTCCAGGCAAGAGTACTGGAGTGGGGTGCCATTGCCTTCTCCAAGGAGGGCAGTGCTCTCTGTTTAAACTGTAAAAAAAAAAAAAAAAAAAAGAAGAAGAAGTAATTGCAATGATGGGAGAAAAGGGAAGACGATGCACAATAAGGCTACTCGGTGCCAACCAGGTGTGCAGCGGCCGGTGAGTCACCTGCAGCTCTAAAGATGCTGGCCTCATCCCAAGGTCACTATGGCTCACTGTGCCTTAGAAAGGGGGCAGTTCCCCTTTCTTACCCAGCCCACTTTCTGCTAAATGCAGATGAGCCATCCTGATGTGTTCTTAGGAGGACAGTGAGGGCTCATCCCCCATTTACAGATGAGGTCATCACTTCCAGGTTCTGTCTGGACCGTGGTGCTGAGAGAAGGAAAGAGGCCAGAGGACATACAAACCTAGGTCTCATTAACTCCAAACTAATTTTTCCTGCCTCATTGGAAGGACTGATGCTGAGACTCCAATTCTTTGGCCACCTGATGCAGAGCTGACTCATTGGAAAAGATCCTGATGCTGGGAAAGTTTGAGGGCAGGAGGAGAAGTGGACGACAGAGGATGAGATGGTTGGATGGCATCACCGACTCAATGGACATGAGTTTGAGCAAGCTCCAGGAGATAGTGAAGGACAGGGAAGCCTGGCGTGCTGCAGTCCATGGGGTCACAGAGTCAGGCAGCACAGAGCAACTGAACAACAGCAACATTTACAGAAGATCCTGTACCTTTATTAAACATTATTTATTTGAAGCCCTGATATCAAACCACAAACTCCACAGCCTGGGTGTTCAAAGCAAATTTGACTTCTCATTTCAGGACATCTTTTTCTTGTGCTCTCTTGGCAAACTTGAGCCTGTTAGGATGAGCGCTTCCAGGCGCGAAGGAGCGTGAGGACCAACTGTTTGGTGGACGGGGGTGCCAGGCTGCAGCAGCATTCTTTGGATTCATTTCCGTTTGTCTGTGGCAGCTCCTGACAGAGGCTTTCACTGACTCAGTTCCGAGCATGACTCACAAATCTCCTTTCCCCTCTTGGTGATTTTTATAGGCATCTGTTGTCCACATCCTGACCACACACCGTCACCCATCAGATTCTCTCATGAAGTCTGGTTTACGCTGTGCAGTCTAAACTCTTTAGAAAGGAGCTCCTAGAAGGAATTGTCAGTGACGAGAACATAAGTCCCAAAGGTTGCAAGAATCACATGTCATGTTAGGATGACCCTCTGATCCAGGTTTAGCACTGCTTTCTCTTTTGGAAAGTCTTTGCTAACTGAACGATGTCATTGCACATTTGCTCAGTGACGAGGTTTCTAACTTTCTCCTTCCATTCCTTCATTGTTTATGTCACTGTTGCCCTGAATAATAGATCATCAGACCCTTGGAAAAAGGAAAATGCGAAGGGAGCATCATGATTTTAATAGGCAGATAAATCCTCAGCCTTGACCTTAGAGAGGCTTGGGGGGTCATCCTCATAGGATCACGGGACCTCACTGAGTAGGGGGCTCTCCTTAGGTTTTTCCTAGGAGTCCAGCTCTGTGAGGCCCCAGCCAGCTGGCCAGGAGGGGTGGGGAGAGCTTTGGTGAAGGGTAGACCCATCCACCTCAACTTTCACAAGAATGTGAGGGATGGTGCTGAGAATGGACCCGCTCGACAAGAGTTGGGGTGGCAAGAGTGGGTGGCTCTAGGTTGGCACCATCCATTTCCTTTAAAAGAACTATTTTTTCCCCCAGTGAATGAATCATTGCAACCAAAACAACATGGCCTGGAGAGGAAGAATTAAAATGTAGAAATTATTTCCTAGCCTCCGCCAAAGGACAAAGGAAGACAAGTCCACGCTGCAGTTCATCAGCAACTGTTTTTCAGAGCCTTTTTATTTCTTAAATATAATGAGGAAAAATCATTGCTGAGCTCCCACATGGAAGATGCAGAGGTTAATCCAAGACGACACAAGGCCTTCTTGCCAGGTGCTGGCTGGGAGGGCAGAAGGTGCACATGCTCTTGACAGTAAATAAGCCCCGGCCAACCGGGGAGGTATCTTTGGGTTTCCACTTGCTGTGGTTTGCAGTAGTTTTTCTTTTTTTAAAAAATGTATTGTTGGAGTATAATTGCTTGCTAGTGTTGTATTAGTTTCTGTTGTATAACAAAGTGAATCTGCAGTGTTTTTTATTTTTAATAACCTAAAGCCACCAAGTTTGGTTGGTACAGTGAGGAGGAATATTCAGATATTCCAGCTACCTCGGGGCCTGTAATTCAAACCATTTCTCCAGCAATTTGAAAACATCATGATTTTAGTTTAAAAAAAAGGGGGGGGGCCTTGCAATGCAATAAGCTTAGGGTAGCCATTTCAGGGGGAATTCACCATGATGCAGAATGACTTACTGGGCCTCTCCAGGCTGGCTGTACAAAGAGTTCAGAATTAAAAGGATACTGAAGAGAAAGTCTGAGCACTGATTCTAGGAATTCTGTCTCATCCCCAGCTTGTTGCAAATAGTTTTATTGGGACACAGCTGCACCTGCTCACTGACACAGCTTTGCCCTTTCACACTATGACAGCAGAGATTGGATGAAAAGTGAAAGTGTTAGTCACCTAGTGGGGTCCAACTCTTTGTGATCCCATGGACTGTAGCCCGCCAGCCTCCTCTGTCCATGGAATTCTCCAGGCAAGAGTGCTGGAGTGGGTCGCCATTCCCTTCTCCAGGGGATCTTCCTGGCCCAGGGACTGAACCCAGGTCCCCCGCATAGCAGGCAGATTCTTTACCATCTGAGCCATCAGGGGGGAGCCTGGCATCTAAAATACTCAGCAGGTGGCCCTTTACAGGAAACCCTTGCTTCAGGGGAACAACATACCTTACTGTGTAGGATGTTCACAGCCTTCTTGGAGCCCCGGGAGTGAGCTGCCAGTCCCCAGGGGGGCCCTGTCCCCTGTGTGATGCATTAATCCCACCTCCCCGCTGACACACTGTGGGACTAGGGCAGGTGGGGCATGAGAAAACAGCACCGCCGCTTGCAGTCCCTGGTCAAAGGCCAGAGTTGTGATTCACAGTGTAGTAGGTGTCCGTGAGAATGAAGCCCTGGGAGGCAGAGATTTCACCTAGGTAATGGCGATGTCATCTGCAGACCTCATTTGTGGTGTTCTGTTCAGTTAAAGGCACTAGATATTCATCGAGGGCATCCTCGGTCACATCCCCCTGTGTTTCTTTCACTCTCTCTTCCCTCTGCCTCTCTTCCTCAGAAGGACCTAAGGGTCTATTGGGTTCCCACTGGATGCTTCAGGCAGCACCGCTGTGTATGTGTCTGTCTGTCTGTCTTCCATGAGTACACACAGAGAGGTTTTGACACTGACTAGCACGCAGGCACGGTAACCCCACTCTGCCCAAAGACCTGTGACAGGTTGAGTACCAGTTTCTACGGCTGGCCTGCTAACTCATTGTCATGGATGATACTGTGATGTTCTCTTTGTGCCAGGGACAAATGAGTCAGGGACTCCACAGCCCTGCTTGCTGGCAGCCACAGGTGGTCTCTGGAGGGGGGTGGGGTGGGCACTCGTGTCTGGTTCTCTGGCTGGAAAAGCTTCCTTCCCTCCATACGGCACTTCCTTCCCTGATCAGGAGTGCCCCCCTCTGAAACCTGAGGTTGGTGCGACCCCCTTCACTCTATGGTGGTCTTATCATTGGGCAGAGTATTCATTAAGGCAGATAAAGAGAAAGGTGAGCTGGAAGGGGCTCAGGAATATAGAGGTCAGGGTGGTCACCTGGGGCAGATGTGGGTGAACAGGACTTGCCTGATGCTTCTGTGCTGTGGGGAACACACTGGCTCTCCTTGTTCACGGGCATCTCTCCTTTACGTCTCACAGAATGAGGGAAACAGACTCATGAAGTTGCAGAGATTTGCTTAAGGTCATGGAACAAATGAGTCTGAACTAAAATTGAAGTTGGTCTGACTCTGTGGTCAGAGGCCCACACGTTCTTAGCAGGTGATGGGTCAACTCAAGGATACACAGCCCAGGGCAGGCTCTGTCCCCAGAGCCGGGGTCCCTGGGCAGTTCGGCCTTCCTGATTCCTTTAGGAGTGGAGACTGGCCCATTCCACCCACAGAGCTGCGTGGAGATGAGATGAGGGTTTTCCAGAAGCTGGTGGTGGTTGAGGGTTAGTAGGGGAGCCATTGGCTTCTCTTGAAGGTGCTGGTTAAAGCGAATTTTCTCTTTTGTCAATAACTCATACCTTCAGACGTGCCTTGTAAGTGCTGGTACCCTGGGTTAACCGTGATCACTGAGGGGCTTGTGGGAGTTAGTATGGGCGGTATTGAGAATTCAGACAGGGTTTGGTCCCGGCGGTGTCCTTCCTCTCCTCTCCACTCCCTCCCCTGCTCTCTCCTCTCCTTCATTCCTCAGGGATGTCTCGAGCACCTGATGTGGCTAAGGAGCTGGGCTGGGCATCGTGGCCTGGGTAATGGGTAGAGGCGCTTTGTACCGAGTCCTTGCCATCCAAGTGGGGAAGCAGACATTGAGTGTCTGCTGTGGACCCGGCTTGTGCTGGCGCTTTCATACTTGCCAACGTAATTAAGCTCTTTAAGAGTCACAGCTGGGGACTTCCGTGGTGGTCCAGTGATTAAGACTTTGCCTTCCAACGTAAGTGGGGTGGGTTTGATACCTGCTTGGGGAGCAAGATCTCACATGCCTTGCAGACAGAACATACAACAGAAGCTGCGGTGTAACAAATTCAGTGAAGACTTTAAAAAGGGTCCTCCTCACAGCCTGGATGGGAGGGGAGTTTGGGGGAGAATGTTGTTGTTTAGTCTCTCAGTCGTGTCCGACTCTTGCTGACCTCATGGCCTGCAGCATGCCAGGCTCCCCTGTCCTTCACTATCTCCTAGATTTGCTCAGACTCTTATCCATTGAGTCAGTGATGCCATCCATCCATCTGGACCTCTGTCACCTCCTTATCCTCCTGCCCTCAATCTTCTCTAGTATTGGGGTCTTTTCCAGTGAGTCAGCTCTTCACATGGGGGAGAATGGATACACACAGCTAAGTCCCTTTGCTATTCATCTGAAACTATCACAACATTGTTAATCGGCTATACCTCAATACAAAAAAAATTTTTTTTATTATTTGTCCTCATTAAAAAAAAGTCACAGTTGTAGGTAGACAGGCCATTTCTCTGACCCAAACCCCCAGTGCCTTCCTGTGTCACTCAGAGCAGAGGCCAGCTCCATCCTGTCTCCCTGGGTGTCTCCTTACTCGAACCCCACCCATCACACTGCCCTCTTGGCTTAAATGAGCAACACAGGCCCTCTGTTTACTCACTTGACATGCTTGTGGCTTGCCCCCTCTGCCCTGCCTGCCCCCCACCACCTAAGTGCCATGGGAGCCAGGACTCTCAGGGAGTATCTATTGAATCGTAGAAAATCGCACATGGATGTCATCTTCGTGCTTCAGTAAAAACTCTTCGGTGCGTCTGCACAGAGAGATGCTCTGCGCATGAACTTCAGCATTGTTACAGATCAGTTTTACCAAACTGATCTTTAGTCAACACAGTCCCAATAAGCATCACAGCAGCCATTTTTTATAGAAATTGACAGTGTCAATTCTGAAACTTCCATGGAAATGCAAAGAACTAAAATAACTAGGAATCTTGAAAAAGAAGAACAAAGTGGGAAACTATACAGTTGAGGAATGTAGCTGTCACCCCTTTAACTTCTCTGTTGGTCCTTTAACCTGATCTCATGGGGCTTGTCTTCTTCCCCTTGCCCTCTTCCCTGTGCGCTTTGGGCTTCTCTAGCTCCTCCACATCATGAAGTGAAAGAGTGACTCAAATACAAGAGGGGAGGGATCCACATGTTTCTCACAATAGTCAACAGGGGAAGCAACCCAGTATCCGTGGACAAAGGATGGGTAAAGAGAAGGCGGTCTATGCATACAGTGGAATATCATTCAGTTTTAAAAGGAAGGAGATTCTGACACATGCCAAGACACGATGGACCCAGAGAGTGTTATGCTGAGTGAAATAAACCCATTGCCAAAGGACAAATCCTGTATAATTCTGCCTGTATGAAGGCCTCAAAGAAGTGTGTGTGATTAGTTGCTCAGTCGTGTCCGACTCTCTGTGACTCCACAGACTACAGTCATTTGTAGAATTTTGTGTATGACGAAGCAACCTCAGTTGTCCAATCAGGATTTCAGACCCTCAGCAAAGCAGACTGAAGCCCACATCCTCCTGTGAATGTGCTCTGTCCAGGGGCAGCTAGGAAAGGGCAGACTTTTACCCTTTCCCTGTGGCTGGAGCCTAAATCACGCCCTCGGCACACAGATGGCCACCCCTTTCCTTGGAGCGCAGACCTGGGTAGCACATCATTAAATGAATGGACCGCATTTTCCATGTCTTAAAGCTTTGAACAGATTCCATGTGGGAAACATTAAGCAGATGCCTGTTTGCAGATGTGCTAAGCCCACTTTAATTATGATACAAGCCTCAACTGCTGAATGGCGTGTCTCGCAAATCTGTCACTAAAATATGCCTGCCGAATGGGGCTTGTGCGTAAACAGGGCTGTGGCTGCACAATTCCTTTTCCTCTTTGGCTCAGATTGGTGTCTGGGCTCACAGCAGATGAACACCACACAACGAAATTATCTCAGAGCAGAGATTCATCTGTTCCCATGAAGAATTGTTATCTAAGGTTATCATTTTTATACATGGTCCTATTGGATTTGCTCATGTTTGGTTTAGAATTTTTATAGCCATGTTCATGAATGAGCTTGGCCTCTAATCATTCTTTCTTTTAATGTTCTTGTCACAGCCAGTGGGAAGCTATTGTTTAACACAGGGAGCCCAGCTCAGTGCTCTGGCAATGTAGAGGGGCAGGATCCGGGCTGGGGTGGGCGGGAGCAAGAGGAAGGGTCAAGAAGGAGGGCACACATGCATATGTATAGCTGATATAGAGCTGGGTTTGACCCCTGTGTTGGGAAGATCCTCTGGAGAGGGGAATGGCAACCCACTCCCGTATTCTTGTCTGGAGAATCCCATGGAGAGAGGAGCCTAGCAGGCTATGGTCCATGGGGTCAAAAAGAGTCAAGACACAACTGAGCAACTAATAGTTTTTTTTCCAACATAGCTGGTATATGTATACTTATAGCTGTACACGTTGTTGTACAGCAGAAACCAACACAACACTGTAAAGCAAGTATCTTCCAATTAAAAAATCAAGGGATCTGAGCTTACAGACATGATATCAGATTAGAGGAAGTAGCATGTAAATAACTTTATTGTTAAAAAAATTTCATACTATCTTTTTCATAAGATGAGTTATTTTCATTTAAAAAAATTGTGATCTAGAACTTGGAATTTCAAGAGGAAACATTAGTGCATTTTCAAAGTGTCGATTCTGGAGTCCTGACGTCAGACCCTCTGCTTGGAGACCAGAAGCACATGGACCACGGTGACTCCATTTCCACGTGGTCCCCGCCCGTGTCTCCATCACAATTTGCCTCGTGTTCCTGCCTCCAGTTCACCTAACTCTGGCCTCAGGACGTCCTGATAGTCTTTCTGCATGGAGGGCTGCCTGGAGGGGGAGCCCCCAAGATAGAAGGGACCCTGGGGGGCATGTGAAGGAAAGGGGATCAGGAATGTGGCTCCAAGGATCGCTGGCTTGCGTGGAGAAGAGGACACTTGGTCAGAGCCTGAGAGGCTTCTAGTGAGTGGCCTGGGAGAGCGAAGGCCCAGATGGTAGGCCATCTCTGATGATTTGGGGCTGCAAGAACGTTCCTGGATTGTTACTTTTCACATCTGTGTGCCTTAAAAAAAGAAAAAACACAGCATCAGTATCTTACAGTTTTCTGAGTACAGGTCTTTTACCTCCTTAGATAGATTTATTCCTAGCTATTTTATTCTTTTTATTGCAGTGATAAATGGAATTATTTCCTTAATTTCTCTGTGGAGATTCCTTAAAAAATTGCAAATAGAATTGCCTTATGACCCAGCAATCCCACTGCTGGGCATACACACTGAGGAAACCAGAATAGAAAGAGACACATGTACCCCAATGTTCATCGCAGCACTGTTTATAATAGCCAGAACATGGAAACAACCTAGATGTCCATCAGCAGATGAATGGATAAGAAAGCTGTGGTACATATACACAATGGAGTATTACTCAGCCATTAAAAAGAATACATGTGAATCAGTTCTAAGGAGATGGATGGAACTGGAGCCGATTATACAGAGTGAAGTAAGCCAGAAAGAAAAACACCAATACAGTATACTAACGCATATATATGGAATTTAGAAAGATGGGGATGATGACCCTGTATGCGAGACAACAAAAGAGACTCAGATCTATAGAGTGAACTGTTGGACTCTGGGGGAGAGAGGGAGGGAGAGGGTGGGATGAGAAGGGAGAATGGCATTGAAACATGTATACTATCAAGCAAGAAACGAATCGCCAGTTGATGTCAGATGCAGAATGCAGGATGCTTGGGACTGGTGCAAGGAGAGGACCCAGAGGGATGGCATGGGGTGGGAGGTGGGAGGGGATTCATGTTTGGGAACGCTTGTACACTCGTGGTGAATTCATGTCAATGTTTGGCAAAACCAATACAGTAATGTAAAGTAAACTAAAGTTAAAATAAAAATTTCAAAAAATTAAAAAAAAAATTTCTCTCTCTGATCTTTCATTGTTAGTGTATAGGAATGCAAGAGATTTCTGTGTATTAATTTTATATCCTGCAACTTTACTAAGTTCATTGATTAGCACCAGAAGTTTTCCGGTGGCATCTTTAGAATTTTCTATGTATAGCATCATGTCATCTGCAAACATTGACAGTTTTATTTCTTCTGTTTCAATTTGGATTCCTTTTATTTCTTTTTCTTCTCTGCCATGGCTAGGACTTCCAACACTGTGTTGAATAACAGTGACGAGAGTGGACATCCTTGTCTTATTCCTGACTTTAAAGGAAATGCTTTCACCACACTGTCATACCGAGTGAATTAAATCAGAAAACAAATGTCATATATTAAGGTATATGATGTGGAATTTAGAAAAATGGTGCAGATGAACCTATTTGCAAAGCAGAAATAGAGACACAGACGTAGGGGTCAAACGTGGACACCAAGGGGGAAGGGGTGGCTTGGATGAATTGAGAGATTGGAATTGACACATATACACTATTGATACTGTGTATAAAATGAGAACCTACTGTAGAGCACAGGGAACTCTACTCGATGCTCTGTAGTGATGTACTTGGGAAATAAATCCCCAAAAGGAGGGGATATAGGTATATGGATGGCTGATTCACTTTGCTGTACAGCAGGAACTAAGAAAATGTTGTAAAGCAATTAACTCAAAAGGACAGCAATTACACTCATTTGGGGCCCCAGTTCCTCCAGGCTGCCTAAGAAGAGTTTGTATATTTGAAGGAACAGATAAATAAACGCTCTCTCCTTTAGAATGTCATGGGCAGCTTTCAGGTTTAAGGCTTGAAATAAACAGATGCTGCTTTGAGCTAGGTCCAGAAAGCAGTTCCCAATGTGTGATCTAGGGAACTAGGGGGTTCCATGAGGTCAAAACGATTTCTGTGATGTTGGCATATCATCTGCCTATTTACTCACGTGAGTATGCAGTGGACTTTTCTTTTTATTATTTTTGTTTGTTTTGACATGGACCATTTTTAAAGTCTTTATAGAATTTGTTACAATATTGCTTCTGTTTTATGTTTTGGCTTTTTGGCTGCAAGGCATGTGGGATCTAGTTCCTTGACAAGAGATGGAACCTGTGCCCCCCACATTGGAAGGCGAAGTCTTAATCACTGGGCCACCAGGGAAGTCCCTATGTTGGACTTTTCCAGAAATTCCTTAACACCTGTCAGCTATATCTCTCTGATGCCTAATGGACAGCATGCTTATATCTTTAAAATTTCTCAGTTTTCTCTCACATACACAAGAGCTCTTCAGAGTCCTCAGTCATTTTTGAGCATGCGAATGGTTGCTGGAACCAGAAAGTTTGAGAAGCTATGGATTAAAGCATGCGGTTTAATAGATCAGCCCAAAATGATGCTTAGTAGTAAAGAATCCGCCTGCCAGTGCAGGAGACCCAGGATGGATCCCTGGGTGGGAAAGATCCCCTGGAGAAGGAAATGGCAACCCACTCCAGCATTCTTGCCTGGAGAATCCCATGGACAAAGGAGCCTGGCAGGCTATATTCCATGGGGTAGCAGAGTCGGACACAACTTAGGGACTAAACCAAAACAACAATAGTGATGGCAACCAGAAAAACCTGGGAGAAAGGTTGAGAATCAGACAGTCATCATCTGTTCTTTTTTTTTTCTTGCAGGAAAAACTGCAGAGACAATCTAATGGATGAAGATGAGAAAGACAGAGCAAAGAGGTAGGAGACATTTAAACCTTGCTTGCTCTCATTTTGCAGAGAAATGCGCAGTCAGGGATGGAAAACACGCGCTCCATGAAACACTGCATGCTCTGCTCCCAGAATTCATACCAGCTACCCCAATTCTGTTCCTTACCCCGAAGTTACTCATTGTCTAGGACTTGCCAAGTTGTTTGTAGTTTTCGCATGTCCGTGTACTGACCCTGTTGGCCCAGCCCTCTTTTTAAAGGCCTCTGGTTACTGCGTTTCCAGGATGGACGCTCCTTGGCCAGGTGACATGGCTGGAGCCAGGCCAGCCTGGGCTCAAATCCTACTTCTGCTGTTGGGAAGCAGTCGGCCCTGGACAATAATGGGCATAATCAGCAGCTCACACTGGACACGGAATGGCCATCCCCACTGGGCTGTGCTCTTCCATGTATGTTCTCTCAGCTTCCTCATTGGCCAGGATCACGGCCGCTTGGCATTGGTTTGGGGTTGACCAGAAACCCCAGCTTGGTTGCTGGCACGTCAGTGCTGTTATAACTGTGTCCATGCTTTTCCCTTCAGTGGACATTCATTGAATCCCTCCTGTATATGAGGAGTCATAACGTGGATATTTTGAAGATACAGCCCAGTTGGATGGTATCAGTTTCATAAAATCAGCCCAAGTTGGCAATTACTGCACCAGGCTCTGGGGAAAGAGAGATGACCAATAGGTGTCTTGCCCATGAGGGGTCCTAGGTGATGGTGGCGATGGGTAGGTGACCACAGATCATTAGCTTGCACAGACATGAAATGTCCTGTCTCAGGACAGTCTTCGCTCATGCCCAGCGGACAAGCCTCCCTCCTCCAGGCTCTTTCCTCTTTGCTCCTCCTGCCAGCACCCGGCTGGCAGGTCCCTCCCCAAGCCCCTGAAGCCCTCTCTTCTTTTTTTTTAACATTTATTTTTTTATTTTGGGCTGCACTGGGTCTTTGTTGCTGTGTGGGATTTTCTCTAGTTGCGGTGTGAGGGTTTCTCATTGTGGCCACTTCTCTTGTTGTGTGCATGGGCTTTAGGGCATGCAGACTTCAGTAGAAGTGGTTCCCAGGCTCCAGACCACAGGCTTAGTAGTTGTAGCCCACGGGCTTAGTTACTCCCTGGCATGTGGGATCTTTCCAGATTAGGGATCGAACTTGTGTCTTTTGCATTGGCAGGCAGATTCTTTGCCACCGAGCCACCAGGGAAGCCCCCTCAACAACCTCTAACACACCCGCAGAGCTGAAGGGTCTGTCTGCCTCCCCTCACAGAGCCCGCCACCCGACAGTCACCTACAAAATTCTCCGCTTGTAAATGACGGAGCTCTCAGAACTCACCCAGTTCAGCGGCCCCAGGGGAGTCTGTCCTTCCATCTTGCCTGGTGAGGGGCAGCCTTGAGAACCACAAACCCCCAGGCACTCAGACCTCTGAGACCCAAATCACAAGGAATGTTTGTACTGTTTGTTCATTTCCCAAAGTTTTCCTTAAAAAAATCAGGGAGCAGGGAAATGGCCTGAAGTGTAGACAAACTCAGATTGGCGTGGAGTGAGGATTGCTGGGGGCTCAGCATATACTAAATCTCCGGTTTTCCATTCATTTGAAAGTTGTTCTGTAATAACTATTTATTTTTTAAATTCTTTTCCTGTGTATTTTTTATTATAGTTGCTTTACAGTGTTGTCCTAGCCGCAGGTATACAGTAAATGAATCAGCCATAGGTATTCACATATCCCCTCTTCCTGGGATTTCCTTCCCATTTAGTCACCACAGAGCAGAGTTCCCTGTGTTATGCAGCAGGTTCTCATTAGTTACCCATTTTGTACATAGTATCAATAGTGTCTATATGCCAATTCCAATCTCCCAATTCATCCCACCCTGCCTTCTTCCCTTGGTATCCATATGTTTGTTCTCTCTGTGTGTAATAACAATTTAAACATTGGAATTCCATTTAAACCTAAGGAATTCCTTGGATGAGTCTAACAGGCCCTTCCTGGGCACTGGGCACCATGGCTGTCTTAGTCCACCACCTACAAGGGTTGTAAAATCCATACGGGTCCCAAACAACATGTAAATGGACAGACCAAACTAGACTAGACTAGAGTCCTGGCACCCTGTCTCATGGGCAGGCTTCCAGCCCTCCACTCTGGGGCATCTTGCCTCTTGGTGGACTCCCAGGATGCTGTGAACAGAGAGCAGAGACCCGAGCCACATGCCTGGCTGACCCTGCCCTGTCTGCTGGATTCCAATAAGCTCCTTCACCCAATGAGCTTCCACTTTCTCAGACGCAACATTTCTCAGACTTGGGTCCTCGTTTCTGTCCTGCCCTCCTCATGTTATTTTAGGATCAGCCACAAAATACACCAAGAAGCTCTTCTTATTTTTTAGAAGTATTATTTGCTATGTATGCTAACTTGCTTCACTCATGTCCGACTCTTTGCAACCTTATGGACTGTAGCCCACCAGGCTCCTCTGTCCATGGGGATTCTCCAGGCAAGAACACTGGAGCGGGCTGCCATGCCTTCCTCCAGGGAACCTTCCCGACCAGGAATCAAACCCGCGACTCATGTCTCCTGTGTTGTCAGGTGGGATCTTTACCACTAGCGCCGCCTGGGAAGGCTCACCTGTATGTGAAGACAAAGAACATTTTACAATAGCACATTTACAAGCTATTCCATCAGCGATAAAGACAAGGTCAGCAGTGCTGGCCAGCGTTCACTGGGCATGTCCTGAGTGCCCTGTTCATTTCCGGGTGCTCAGCACCAGGCTAAGAACATTTCTATGCATTATCTCGTATCACCTCCTCCACATGCCTTTGAGGTGTGCATCCCTGTTATTACCATTTTATAGATGAGGAAACTAAGGCCCAATAAGGTTAAGCAACTTTTCAGATACGCTAAAGCTGTAATAAGTAGCAGAAGTTAAATACAGCCTTCCTAAATGCCAGACTCTGGTCTTACTCCCCAGACCACACACATATCTCATCACATGATAACAAATTCATTCTCTCTGGCAGGTCTAGTCTGTGTCCTAATGTGACTTTGAGTCCACAGGAGTTTGGCTTTCGCCATCATTTTTTTTTTTTAATTTTTTTTTTTGGCTGCCATAGATCTTAGTTGTGGCTCTCAGGATCTTTAGTTGTGCATGCGAACTCTTAGTTACGGCATGTGGGATCTAGTTCCCCGACCAGGGATTGAACCTGGGCCTCCTGTATTGGGAGCACAGAGTCTTGGCCACTGGACCAGAAACAAAGTCCCACCATCATCATCTTTCACATCACCCCTGGGCCCCAAGTTTCAACCCTGTCTCTCTACTACACGGCTTACCTTGCAATCCGGAAGAGGTATAAATGCAGGATGGCATCACCGACTCGATGGACATGAGTTTAAGCAAGCTCTGGGAGTTGGTGATGGACAGGGAAGCCTGGTGTGCTGCAGCCTATGGGGTCTCAAAGGGTTGGACACAACTGAGCAGCTGAACTGAACATGTCTTTCTATGACTGAGTCCCTTCGCTGTTCACCTGAAACTATCACAACATTTTTAATCAGATATACCTCAAGACAAAATAAAAAGTTTGCAAAAAAAATGCGTATTTAGGGTCTGCCATCCTCAGATCATCTGATGTAATCAGAGACATTTCAATAAAATCATGGCTAAAAACTCTTAGAAATAAATCCAATTGTATGCAGTTTCCATTTATTCCCATCCCCATTTGCTTTGGGCCATGGGCACCCAACTTCCCTAAATTGCCTATTCAGAAACCTCCCAGCACAGATACTGGGAAACAAAGCTGCTGGTCCTCACTCCTCTCTCGTCCTCAGATTGGGAAACGGGTTTAGACTGTTTGGGAATACCCCGTTCTCTTTGCCAGAATAGCAGCAATAATGCAGTATTCTTCATAACATTTTGGGGGAAAAAAGGACAAAATAAACACAATCCTAAAACTGTGTCACTTCCAAAGCCTCTAGCTGTGGGATTTTTTAGCTGCAACATGGGAAGCCCTTCCCTAATCCCACCTGGAGGTCTGATAGGAATTGTTTGCACTCCTGATATTTTTGATGAGATTAGTAGAAGTGTTGAGCTTCAGAACAGAACTCTTGTTGTCTCCAGAAAACATGAGCTATATTTGGCAAGGTTTTCAAAGCTTTGGGGAATTCATGGTTTATTTGGATTGTTTGATCGAGTATTCTAAACCAGGACACAGATCCACTTTCTTCTTTAAATTTCTCTGTAAATCCGGTGAGGATTCATTGCATGCCCTATTGTGTATACAGAACGATATGCTATTTTTTTTAGTGGAAGATGTTAAAACATGGTCCTTGTGCTCAAAACAGAAACAGTTTGGTTGAGAGACATTTGGATCCCTGGATAATGAGACACAGTTTACCATTTTGTGTTCCAGTCTTAAACACGTCTTTTTAACTCTAATGTGACACAGTTTTGTGGGGTGTGTGTGTGTGTGTGTGTGTGTGTGTGTGTGTTTCATCTAGGAAGTAGTGCAGTGTGGCAGGAAGTACACAGGCTTAGAATCAAGTAACCCCATCTTTGATTCTTACCACTTTTACTTTCCGCCTTTAGATGAGCTATTATACTAACCCTCTCTTAGCCTCAATTTCCTTCTCTGTAAAATGGGGGTGTAAATGGCAGTATAGTCAAAACAAAGTTTTTTTCAGTAGTCAGGTACAGTTGTGAGAGTTGGACTATAAAGAAAGCTGAGTGCTGAAGAATTGATGCTTTTGAACTGTGATGCTGGAGAAGACTCTTGAGAGTCCCTTGGACTGCAAGGAGATCAACTCAGTCAATCCTAAAGGAAATCAACTCTGAATATTCATTGGTAGGACTGATGCTGAAGCTTCAATACTTTGGCCACCTGACTTGAAGAGCTGACTCATGGGAAAAGACCCTGATACTGGGAAAGACTGAAGGCAAAAGGAGAAGGGGGCGGCAGAGGATGAGATGGTTGGACGGCATCACCGACTCAATGGATGTGAATTTGAGCAAACTCCTGAAGATAGTGAAGGACAGGAAAGCCTGTTGTGCTGCAGTCCATGGGGCTGCACAGAGTTGGACATGACTTAGCAACTGAACAATAGCCATCCCCTCTTCCTAGGGATTTTAGAGAAACTATTAATAAATGGAGCTCAGTGGAAGCCCCTAGCACAGTGCAGGGTACACAGTGCTGATAAGAAAAGTTGACACAGGACACATGCTATGTGTCTGCAGCATTTTACTTAATTAACTCTAAATCTTGACAGGTTATTTTTAGCTCCATGGTGGCTCAGATGGTGAAGAATCAGCGTGCAATGCAGGAGACCTGGGCTTGATCCCTGGGTGGGGAAGATCCCCTGCAGGAGGGCATGGCAACCCACTCCAGTATTCCTGCCTGGAGAATCCCATGGACGGAGGAGCCTGGTGGGCTACAGTCCATGGGGTCGCAAAGAGTCAGACACGACTGAGTGGCCAACATACACATGACACTGAAGAAACCCAAGACTGAGTGGGCAGACAGGGGCAGGCAGGGATTCACATTTAGGCATCAGTTTCTAAAATCTGGCAGCTTCTTATGACATGACTCGCCCATGTGCCCAAGGGGTAGGGACAGAAAGAGCCGGTAGGAACCATCACTTTCCAAAGGAAACAAATTTCTATCACTTAGCGCTATCATAAAATACAGCCCACTGCATTTCTTTTTCTTTCGTTTGTTTGTCTATGGCTCTGCTGGGTCTTCGTCGCTGGGTGCGGCTTTCTCTAGTTGTGGCGAGTGGGGGCGACTCTGAGTGCGGTGCAGTCTCCTCGTGGCAGTGGCTTCTCTAGTTGTGAGCAGGGGCTGTAGAGCGCACGTTTGTAGTGGCACAGTTGGCACAGGCCCAGTTGCCCCACAGCATGTGGGATCTTCCGGGAGAAGGGAGCGAACCCGTGTCCCCTGCACTGGCAGGGGGACTCCCAACCACTGGACCGCCAGGGAGGTCCTCACTCCATTTCTTGATAGAACTGAATGCTAAGAAGAAAGGCTTTCATGTGAGTCTCTTCCTTTAAGCCAATATTAAATGGTCAACTCATTGGCATTAATTAAAAGTACATTATTGCCTATCAGTGAAGGCCCAGTTCCATAACCTCATGCGTTCTTATGGAGGCAGGGAGTCGGGGTGGTGAGGTTAGAGTTGTGCTGCCCCTTGCAGGATATTTGGTCCTGGCAAGAATGTTCAAGAGACACTTAGAAGATGCTTGGTCCTTGGATGGCCAATAAACACATGAAAAGATGCTCAACATCGCTAATTATTCAGTTCAGTTCAGTCACTCAGTCGTGTCCGACTCTTTGCAACCCCATGAATCGCAGCATGCCAGGCCTCCCTGTCCATCACCAACTCCCAGAATTCACTCAGACTCACGTCCATCTAGTCAGTGATGCCATCCAGCCATCTCATCCTCTGTTATCCCCTTCTCCTTCTGCCCCCAATCTCTCCCAGCATCAGAGTCTTTTCCAATGAGTCAACTCTTCGCATGAGGTGGCCAAAGTACTGGAGTTTCAGCTTTAGCATCATTCCCTCCAAAGAAATCCCAGGGCTGATCTCTTTCAGAATGGACTGGTTGGATCGCTAATTATTAGAGAAATGCAAATCAGAACTACAATGAGGTATCACCTCACAACAGTCAGAATTGCCATCATTAAAAAAATCTACAAACAATAAAAATTTAAAAAACTACAAACGAGATGCTGGAGTAGATGTGGAGAAAAGGGAACCCTCTTGTCCTGTTGGTGGGAATGTAAGTTGATACAGCCACTGTGGAGAATAGTATGGAGATTGTTAAAAAACTAGGAATAAAGCTACCATATGACCCAACAATCTCACTACTGGGCATATACCCTGAGGATATCATAATTGAAAAATACACATGTACCACAGTGTTCAGAGCAGCACTATTTACAGTAGCTAGGATGTGAAAACAACTTAGATTGTCCATCGACAGATGAATGGATAAAGATGTGGAATGGAATATTACTCAGCCATAAAAAAACACAATGGAAT
This sequence comes from Redunca redunca, assembly GCA_006410935.1. Lineage (NCBI taxonomy): Eukaryota > Metazoa > Chordata > Mammalia > Artiodactyla > Bovidae > Redunca > Redunca redunca. Next base: position 1,330,834 of record SJYQ01000824.1, read on the forward strand.
ATTACTCAGCCATAAAAAAGAACAGGTTTCAGTCAGTTCTAGTGAGGTGGATGAACCTAGAGCCTGTTATACAGAGTGAAGTAAGTCAGAGAAAAACAAATATAGTATCTTAACACATATCTAAGTTTCCATGAAGACCTACAAGACCTTCTAGAACTAACACCCAAAAAAGATGTCCTTTTCATTATAGGGGACTGGAATGCAAGAGTAGTAAGTCGAGAAACACCTGGAGTAACAGGCAAATTTGGCCTTGGAATACGGAATGAAGCAGGGCAAAGACTAATAGAGTTTTGCCAAGAAAACGCACTGGTCATAGCAAAAACCCTCTTCCAACAACACAAGAGAAGACTCTACACATGGACATCACCAGATGGTCAACACTGAAATCAGACTGATTATATTCTTTGCAGCCAAAGATGGAGAAGCTCTATCTAGTCAGCAAAAACAAGACTGGGAGCTGACTGTGGCTCACATCATGAACTCCTTATTGCCAAATTCAGACTTAAAGTTGAAGAAAGTAGGGAAAACCATTAGACCATTCAGGTATGACCTAAATCAAATCCCTTATGATTATACAGTAGAAGTGAGAAATAGATTTAAGGGACTAGATCTGATATACAGAGTGCCTGATGAACTATGGACGGAGGTTCATGACATTGTACAGGAGGCGGGGATCAAGACCATCCCTATGAAAAAGACATGCAAAAAGGCAAACTGGCTGTCTGAGGAGGCCTTACAAATAGCTGTGAAAAGAAGAGAAGCAAAAAGCAAAGGAGGAAAGGAAATATATACCCATTTGAATGCAGAGTTTCAAAGAATAGCAAGGAGAGATAAGAAAGCCTTCTTCAGTGATCAATGCAAAGAAATAGAGGAAAATGATAGAATGGGAAAGACTAGAGATCTCTTGAAGAAAATTAGAGATCCCAAGGGAACATTTCATGCGAAGATGGGCTTAATGAAGGACAGAAATGGTATGGACCTAACAGAAGCAGACGATATTAAGAAGAGGTGGCAAGAATACACAGAAGAACTGTACAAAAAAGATCTTCAAGACCCAGATAATCATGATGGTGTAATCACTCACCTAGAGCCAGACATCCTGGAATAAGAAGTCAAGTGGGCCTTAGAAACCATCACTACGAACAAAGCTAATGGAGGTGATGGAATTCCAGTTGAGCTCTTTCAAATCCTGAAAGATGATGCTGTGAAAGTGCTGCACTCAATATGCCAGCAAATTTGGAAAACTCAGCAGTGGCCATGGGACTGGAAAAGGTCAGTTTTCATTCCAATCCCAAAGAAAGGCAATGCCAAAAATGCTCAAACTACCCCACAATTGCACTCATCTCACATGCTAGTAAAGTAATGCTCAAAATTCTCCAAGCCAGGCTTCAACAGTATGTGAACCGTGAACTTCCAGATGTTCAAGCTGGTTTTAGAAAAGGCAGAGGAACCAAAGACCAAATTGCCAACATTCTCTGGATCATCAAAAAAGCAAGAGAGTTCCAGAAAAACTTCTATTTCTGCTTTATTGACTGGGCCAAAGCCTTTGACTGTGTGGATCACCATAAACTGTGGAAAATTCTGAAAGAGA
>SJYQ01000824.1:1332903-1343133 GCA_006410935.1 Redunca redunca
TTCTCCTTTATCCCTCTCTCCCTTTCCCCTTGGGTAACTGTAGGTTTGTCTTTTGAGAGTCTGTTTCTGTTTTGTAAATAAGTCCATTTGTCTCATGTTTTGAGATCCCACCTGTAAGGGATATCATATGATATTTGTTGTTCTCTGGCTTACTTCACTTAGTGTGATAACTTCTGGGTCCATCCATGGTGCGGCAAGGGGCATTATTTCATTCTTATTGTGGCCTTTTGTTAATAAGGATTAAGAGTGTCAGGCGAGAGAGTAGCTGATTCTCACTACAGAGTGAGTGCTGGTTCTGAAACACAGGCTAGACCATTTTATTACTCTTTGAGTCTAATCCTTAGTCTCAACACCAATGAAATGGTGCAGGCAAGAGAGAGGACTCAAAAACAATAAATAAGAGGCCTTTCCGAGCAGTTTTGCAGTATCAGGCTTCTCAGAAGGAAAAGCTTCGGTCTTGGGAAGCTGATTGTTACTTTCTGTCCCCCCTGGGGGTGTTGATTGGTGTGGACCAATGGGAGTAGCCATTCCATCACCCTCGAATCATGATTGGCTAACTAAGTTCCTGAGCAAGTGGAAGGTACAAAAAGGGATACAGAGCCTAACCCTGCCCTCCAGGAGCTTTTCAGCAGGTTGGGAGCATCCTTGAAAAACATGCACGGTGGGGAGAGAAAACATCCCCAAGAGGTCTGTGCTGAGCAGAGCTGGGATGATGATCAGAATTTGTGAGCTCTGCTTTCTCAGCCAAGTGCCCGTTCGTGGAGAGATAACTTGGTTACTAGGAAAGACTGACCTTGTTGTTTCATTGCTCTGGATGTAAATTCTATATGTCTAATAGGAAGGGCTGCCCATCACCATAAAGATTGTAGTGAACTCAGATGTTCTGCTCTGTGCACACTTGCTAGTGCCCCTCTGTGCAGGCTTGATGCGGAGTGAAAAAGCCTGGCCCCAGGCAGTGTACACTGCCATTCCCGACTGGAGCCCATCCATCATTCTTCCCTTTCATAGGCTCTTGACTGCATGTTCTGTACATCGTCGTAAGCCCACACACAGGGGGAAATGGCAGTAAAAAATAGGGAGCCTTCCTTTCTGTCTGTTTATTTGGTGATGAAGGCAGCAGCAGGCATTGCAAGAACATAGCAGCATCAGGACAAACAATTCATTTCTATTAGCCTGGAGTTTCCAGATGAGTGACTCTTGTGTTCAAAACAAAGGGGAGAGTAGCAGTGTGCTTGCGGGCAGAATGCTAATTCTCACTGTGGCCCAGTAAAGAGAGACGGGAAAGGTGCCTCCCTCCATTTGGGGCTCTTGGCTTTCACCCTAGTGGGGTCCCTTGGTTGGCCAAGAAGACTTGTCAGAAGGAGAAATGTGTTCGTGGTAGACCTAGAAACTTGGGACCATCCCACCTCAGAGACCCAGAACCTTTCTGGGGGCATTGGAGACAAAGGGCAATTTCTTAAACTCCCTTTCAATCATTTTAATAAAATTTTTAAAGTTTTTATGTTATATTGGAGCAAGAGAGTCAGACACAACTTAGTGACTAAACATAACAAAAAATAGTTGATTAAAAATGTTGGGTTAGTTTCAGGTGTATGCAGCACTTGCACAGCATTGTCTCTTTTTTTTAATTTTAATTTTTACTTTATTTTACTTTACAATACTGTATTGGTTTTGCCATACATTGACATGAATCCACCACGGGTGTACATGAGTTCCCAGACCTGAACCCCCCTCCCACCTCCCACCCCATATCATCTCTCTGGATCATCCCCGTGAGCATCGTCTTTTAGGATTTGAAATAGCTCAGCTGAAATTCCATCATCTCCACTTAAATTGAAGAAAGTAGGGAAAACCACTAGACCATTCAGGTATGACCTAAATCATCTCCACTAGCTTTGTTTATTGTAATGTTTCCTAAATCCAATCCCGGGCTTCCCTTGTGGCTCAGCGGGTGAAGAATCTGCCTGCAATGAGGGAGACCTGGGTTCAATCCCTGGGTTGGGAAGATCCCCTGGAGAAGGGAAAGGCTACCCAGTATTCTGGCCTGGAGAATTCCATGGAGTATATAGCCCATGGGGTCGCCAAGAGTTGGACACGACTGAGCGACTTTCACTTTCCTAAATCCCACTTGACTTCACACTCCAGGATACCTGGCTCTAGGTGAGAGAGCACACCATTGTGGTTATCTAGATCATTTAAGACCTTTTTTTAATGTAGTTCTTCTGTGTATCCTTGCCACCTCTTCTTAATCTCCTCTGCTTCTGTTAGGTCCTTGCCATTTCTGTCTTTTATTGTGCCTGTCTTTGCATGAAATTTTCTCTTGGTATCTCTAATTTTCTTGAAGAGTTCTAGTCTTTCCTATTCTATTGTTTTCTCTGTTTCTTTGCATTGTTCACTTAAGAAAGCTTTCTTATCTCTCCTTGCTGTTCTTTGGAACTCTGCATTTAGATGGGTATATGTTTCCTTTTCTCCTTTGCCTTCTGCTTTTCTTCTTTCCTCAGCCATTTGTAAGGCCTGCCTAGACAACTACTTTGCCTTGTTGCATTTCTTTTTCTTTGGGATGGTTTTAGTCACCACCTCCTATGCTGTGTTATGAACCTCCATCTGTAGTTCTTCAGGCACTCTGTCTACCAGACCTAATCCCTTGAAGGGATTAGATGAGGTGACAAATAGTTGTCACCTCCACTGTATAATCATAAGCAATTTGATTTAGGTCATACCTGAATGTTCTAGTGGTTTTCCCTACTTTCTTCAATTTGAGCCTGAATTTTGCAATAAGGAGCTCATGATATGAAGCATGGTCAGCTTCAGGTCTTGTTTTTGCTGACTCTCTAGAGCTTTCCCATCTTTAGCTACAAAGAATAGAATCAATCTGATTTCAGCATTGACCATCTGCTGATATCCATGTGGTGAGTCTCATGTTGTTTTTGCTAATGACTAGTTCTTGCCTGGAGAATCCCAGGGACGATGGAGCCTGGTGGGCTGCCGTCTATGGGGTCGCACAGAGTCGGACACGATTGAAGTGACTTAGCAGCAGCGGCAGCAGTATAGTGAAGTGATTATATACGTGTGCACCTATTCTTTTTCAAGTTCTTTTCCCATTTAGGTTATTACAGAATATTTAGCAGAGTTTCCTGTGCTAAAAAATAAGTCCTTGTTGGTTATCTCTTTTTTTAGTTGATTTACAATAGTGTGTTAGTTTCTACTGTACAGTAAAGTGAATCAGTTATACATAGACATATATCCACTCTTTTTTAGGTTCTTTTTCCGTACAGGTCTTTACAGAGTTTTGAGTGGACTTCCCTGTGCTGTACAGTAGGTTCTTACTAATTATCTACTTTATATATAGTACTGTGTATATGTCAGTCCCAATCTCCCAGTTTATCGCTCCCCTGCTTTCCCCCTGGTAAACATAAAGGTTATCTATTTTAAATATAGTGGTGTGCACATTGCAGCCCCACACACCCAGTCTATTTTTTTAATTTTTATTTTTCCTTGCACTTGGTCTCGGTTATGGTGTTCGGGCTTCTCGCTGTGGTGCCTTCTCTTGTTGTGGAACACAGGCTCTAGAGTGCACAGGCTCTAGAGTGCGGGCTTCAGTAGTTGAGGCACCCGGGCTTCATTGCTCCAAGACATGTGGAATCTTCCCGGAACAGTGATCAAATCCCTGTCCCCTACATTGGTGGGCAGATTCCTATCAACTGGACCACCAGGGAAGTCCCCTCAATCTATTTTAAATTGAAAAGCATGCTCAGAAGTTCACTATCTTGAAAACGCAGCCCTTTTCTCAGATGAACATTCCTGTTAGAGTTTTGGTGACAAGTACCTAAGGATTGTGCTCCTGTGAAATCCTCCCCTCAGGGAACCGTTAAGTCAGGATCACTAGGAAGGGAAGCCAGCTTCCCCTTTAAGCCCCAACATTTCCTGATAACTCTGGTTAAGAGTCAAGATGTCCCTGATACATCTCGAGAGGAAAGAGCAGGCTCAGTGGGGGCTGCACCATAGGAAGCAGACGGAGGGCAGAGATTTCTGTAAGAGAGGAGGGTGACACCAGCCTGACCCGTCTTGATCCCTGTGGGGTGACTTTCCTGCCAGAACAGATTACATTCTCTCTCTCTTTTTTGTTGTTGTGCCCTACTCTTTGTAACCCCATGAACTGCAGCACGCTCCCATGAACTGCAGCATGCCAGGCTTCCCTCTCCTTCACTATCGCCCACAGTTTGCTCAAACTCATGTCCACTGAGTCGCTGATGTCATCCAACCATCTCAGAAAATACAATCTGTCACTATTTCCACTTAAAAAAAATATTTGGCCACACCCCACAGGATGTGGGACCTTATTTCCTCAACCAGGGATCGAACCCACACCCCCTGCACTGAAAGGCAGAGTTTTAACCACTGGACCACTGGGAAAGTCCCTTGATGTTCTGTTCTTAAACAGAATTGCTGAAGGCTCCTGGACCTGGCAGTGCTCCCAAACCCTGCTGCCTTGGGGTATAGGGATGCTGGTGGTTATGGAGATGAGGAGAGGTGATCCAGGCCTTACATGAATCTCGCTGTAACACCAGAGTTTCCCAAAACTCGTTCTAGGAAACACTAATCCCGGGAAGTGCCTTTGAAAACACGTTGGAGCTGCACTATTTACTGCTTCTCCCTTTTGAAAAGTTTCAGAGCTTCTTAGCATAGGAAAGGTGCTACGGTTGCAATTAGCACATGAGCAAACAAAAATCCTTTTCATTTTATGTCACGCTGCAATGGGGAAAAAAAGTTATCTGGAAAAAACAAACAAAAAATAGTAACAACAAAACAAACTTCTCTGGCTACACTTGCCTCTCTCTCCAAATAACTCTTCCTAATTTTCCATGGAAGACCCTTAGCCCAATACTGTCTTATGCAGTAGGTATGTCTATTTTATCCTAGTAATTTGGGGTATGTTTCCTTGTGCATAAACAACAGCGAAACAACACTTGAAAAATACTGAAATGTTTAAAGAAATAATCAAAGAAGATTTATGATCATACCACTTGGAGGTATAGACACTGTTAATATTTTGACATATTTCCCATCATGTTTTTTCTATATTTCCATCGATTTTTAAAAAATTTTATTGAAGCATAGTTGATTTACAATGTTGAGTTGATGTCTGCTGTAGAGCAAAGTGTCTCAGTTATACATATATATCTATTTTTTCACACTCTTTTCCATTATGGTTTATCACAGGATGTTGAGGAGAGTTCCCTGTGCTATAGAGTAGAACCTAGTTATTTGTCCATCCTATTGATAAAGTTTGCATCTGTTACGCCAGACTCCCATCCCTCCCTCACTTCCCCCTTGGTGACCACAAGTCTGCTCTCTATGTTTGTGAATCTGTTTCTGTTTGGTAGATATGTTCCTTTGAGTCATATTTTAGATTCCACTTGTAAGTGATGTATGGTATTTATCTCTCTCATTATCACTTTACTTCACTTAGTATAATGATCTCTCGGCCCATCTATGTTGTGCCAAATGACATTCCTTCACTTTTTATGACTGAGTAGTATTTCATTGTGTGTATATGTGTGTGCGTGTGTGTATGTATGCATGTATATATGTATGTATATGCACACCACATCTTCTTCATCCATTCGTCTGTGGATGAACATTTAGGTAGTTCCCATGTTTTGGCTATTGTAAAGAGGGCTGCTATGAACGTAGGGATGCATGCCTCATTTCAGATTATACTGTTTTCCATAGTGGCTGTACCAACTTACATGACAGGAATACTCTTTTAAGATCTTGGTTACTGAGGTTGGTCAGACTTCAATTTATTCTTCGTGGAAGTTCACATGCATGGACAGGACTCTTCTTTGTGTAGAGGACACTTAAGACCGATGCTACTTCTGAACGTTGCACATCACAGTGGCCTCTCTGAACATTGACAGTGAGCCCATATTTGGCACATTTCAGTCCTACGTGAAATTTGAGTTCCTTCCACAGCCATGCTGTCTGCTTCAAGGGCTACAAAAGAAGTAGAATACCTAATCTGGAAACCTTCTCAGACAGACTTTTTCTGCTTGGTTTATAACACTCAGATTTGGGAGACCTAGTCTAAACTCTTTATCGGTTTCTCTTTTCAGTCTCACCCTATAATGTGGAACCAGTTATCCCAGATAAGAAATGCCAAAATTCCCACCTGGAAGGAACTTGGGCATCAGTGAGCCCGTATTTTAAGCATTAACTATCTGTGTATCCTCAGAATTTATAAGATTAACGCAAAGGCATAATTTGTTTATGGCTATCCAGGCTGGATGGGGCTTGGCAGGAAATGCTTGTCCCTGTTCCTTGCGGTCTCAGCTAGAGCCATTCAAAGATGCTGGTCAGAGACTTTCCTGATAGCCCAGTGGCTAAGATTCTGTGGCCCCGATGCAGGGAGCCCAGGTTCGATCCCTGGTCTGGGAACTAGATCCCCAACTAAGAGTTGCCACGCTGCAACTAAAGATTGCACGTGCTGCAACTAAGACTGAGAATAGTTACGTAGATGGGTAGACAGGCAAATAGACAGAGAGACAGAGAGAGGGATGGTGGACAGAGCCATCTAAAATGTGCTTGCTCCCACGGCTGGTGTGGATGTTAGCTGTCAGCCGGGACAGTGGTTTTCTATGTGGAGGTGGAGGTGTGGCCTTCTCATGACATGTGACTGGGTTTGAGGATGAGCATTATAAGAAAAACCTGGGGGAGAAGAGGGAGCTGTGTGTCCCCTTAGTACCTAATCTTAGAAGTCAGGTAGGGTTACTTTTGCCACCTTCAACCCATGAGACACAAGTTTCTGAGGTCGGCCAACCATTCTCAAGGGAGGGGAATTAGAACTCATCTTTTCATGGAGTAAGTTGTAAAGAATTTTGAATTATCTGCTTTATAATGACTCTATCAACTCTATTTGATATTCTTTAATAAGCTATATGGGAAAAGAATCAGAAAAAGAATGGATATATGTATATGTATAATTGATTCACTTTACCGTACACCTGAAACTAACACAACAATGTAAATCAAATGTGTGTTGTTGTTCAGTTGCTAGTCATGTCCAACTCTCTGTGACCCCATGGACTGCAGCACATCAGGCTTCCCTGTCCTTCAGTGTCTTCTGGAATTTGCTCTAACTCATGTCCATTGAGTCAGTGATGCCATCCAACCATCTCATCCTCTATTGTCCCCTTCTCCTCCTGCCCTCAGTCTTTCCCTGCACCAGGGTCTTTTCCATTGAGTCAGCTCTTCCCATCAGGTGGCCAAAGTATTGGAGCTTCAGCTTTAGCATCAGTCCTTCCAATGATTATTTGGAGTTGATTTCCTTTAGGAGTGTCTGGTTTGATTTCCTTGCTGTCCAAGGAATACTCAAGAGTCTTTTCCAGCACCACGACTCAAAAACATCAATTCTTTGATGCTCAGCCTTCTTTATCACCCAACTCTCACATCCATACGTGACTTCTGGAAAACAATAGCTTTGACTATACAGACCTTCATCTGCAAAGTGATGTCTGCTTTTTAATATGCTGTCTAGGTTTGTCATAGCTTTTCTTCCAAGGAGCAAACATCTTTTCATTTCATGGCTGCAGTCACCATCTGCAGTAATTTTGGACCCCAAGAAAATAAAGTCTGTTACCATTTCCATTTTTTCCCCATCTATTTGCCATGAACTGAAGGAACTGGATGCCATGATCTTAGTTTTCTGAAGTTGAGTTTTAAGCTAGCTTTTTCACTCTCCTTTTCCACTTTCATCAAGAAGCTCTTTAGTTCCTATTTACTTTCTGCCACTAGGGTGGTGTCATCTGAATCTCTGAGGTTATTGATATTTCTCTGAGTAATCTTAATTCCAGTTTGTGATTCATCTAGCTCAGCATTTTGCATGATGTACTCTGCATAGAAATTAAATAAGGGTCACAATATAGAGCCTTGACATACTCCTTTCCCAGTTTTGAACCAGTTCATTCAAGATTGTTGAACCAGTCCATTGTTCCATGTCTGGCTCCAGCTGTTGCTTCTTGACCGGCATATAGGTTTCACAGGAGGCAGGGAAGGTGGTCTGGTATTCCCATCTCTTTAAGAATTTTCCACAATTTGTTGTGATCCACACCATCAGAGGCTTTAGCATAGCCAATGAAGCAGAAGTAGATTTTTTTTAAATTCTCTTGCTTTTTCTATGATCCAACAGATGTTGGTAATTTGATTTCTGGTTCTTCCGCCTTTTCTAAATCTAGCTTGTACATCTGGAAGTTTTTGGTTCACATACTGTTAAAGACTAGCTTGAAGAATTTTGAGCATGACCTAGCTAGCATGTGAAATGAGTATAGTTGTGCAGTAGTTTGAACAGTCTTTGGCATTGCCTTTCTTTAGGACTGGAATGAAAACTGATCTTCTCCAGTTCTTTGGCCACTGCTGAGTTTTCCAAATTTGCTGGCATACTGAGTGCAGCACTTTCACAGCATCATCTTCTAGAAATTGAAATAGCTTAGCTGGAATTCCATTACCTCCATTAGCTTTGTTTTTAGTGATGCTTCCTAAGGCCCAGTTGACTTCATACTCCAGGATATCTGGCTCTAGGTGAGTGATAACACCATCATGGTTATCTGGGTCATGAAGATCTTTTTTGTATAGTTCTTCTATGTATTATTGCCACCTCTTCTTAATATTTTCTGCTTAAGNCCAGTTGACTTCACACTCCAGGATATCTGGCTCTAGGTGAGTGATAACACCATCATGGTTATCTGGGTCATGAAGATCTTTTTTGTATAGTTCTTCTATGTATTATTGCCACCTCTTCTTAATATTTTCTGCTTAAGTTAGGTCCATACCATTTCTCTCCTTTATTGAGCCCATCTTTGCATGAAATATTCCCTTGGTATCTCTTATTTCCTTGAAGAGATCTCTAGTCTTTCCCATTCTATTGTTTTCCTCTATTTCTCTGCATTGTTCACTTAAGAAGGCTTTCTTATCTCTTCTTGCTAGTTTTTGGAACTCTGCATTCAGATGGGTATATCTTTCCTATATCTTTCCCCTTTGTCATAAACCTTTAATTTTTTATTGGAATATAATTGCTTTAGAATATTGTGTTGGTTTCTGCTGTACAACAGAGTGAGTCAGCTATAAATATACATCTATCCCCTCTCTCTTTGACTTTCCTCCCACCCTACCCCCACCATCTCATCCATCTAGGTCATCACAAAGCACTGAGTTCAGTTCCCTGTGCTATATAGCAGCTTCGTGCTAGCTATATATTTTATACATGGTAGTATATATATATGTTGATGCTAGTCTCCCAATTGGTCCCATTCTCCCCTCACCCCCTGTGTTCACATGTCCATTCTCTGTACTTTTTTAATGTTTTGTCTTCATAGAGTGATACCTTCATGCCCAGGGAAGGAGGACCTGCCCGATTTATCTGTCATCCTCCTTGTCCCTGCCAGAACTACCCAGAAATATGTTTCCTCAAGAGTCTACTGTGGCTATTGTCCAGCTTGACCCTATATACTTTCCTGCAAAAGGTCCTGTTTTATTTACAGACCCTGCCATCAGGCTTTGAGAATCTGTATTCCCACCTTTTGATTCCTATGGGTCTCTTATATACTCATTTAAAAAGTGTGGGAAAAGAATGAAATAATGCCATTGCAGCATCATAGACAGACCTCAGTTCTCAGTTCAGTCACTCAGTCCTGTCTGACTCTGTGACCCCATGAATCGCAGCATGCCAGGCCTCCCTGTCCATCACCAACTCCCAGAGTTCACTCAGACTCACATCCATCGAGTCAGTGATGCCATCCAGCCATCTCATCCTTGGTCATCGCCTTCTCCTCCTGCCCCCAATCTCTCCCAGCGTCAGAGTCTTTTCCAATGAATCAGCTCTTCGCATGAGGTGGCCAAAGTACTGGAGTTTCAGCTTCAGCATCATTTCTTCCAAAGAAATCCCAGGGCTGATCTCCTTCAGAATGGACTGGTTGGATCTCCTTGCAGTCCAAGGGACTCTCAAGAGTCTTCTCCAACACCACAGTTCAAAAGCATCAATTCTTCGGCGCTCAGCCTTCTTCACAGTCCAACTCTCACATCCATACATGACTGCTGGAAAAAACCATAGCCTTGACTAGACGGACCTTAGTCAGCAAGGTAATGTCTCTGCTTTTGAATATGCTATCTAGGTTGGTCATAACTTTTCTTCCAAGGAGTAAGCGTCTTTTAATTTCATGGCTGCAGTCACCATCT